>WAAF01020841.1:270883-319034 GCA_013400475.1 Tricholaema leucomelas | reverse complement strand
GGCTGGGGGGCAGGAAGGAAGGGACAGGGACAGCCTCTGCTCACTTCTGGCCCACCGTAAGACAAGGGGCAAGGGATAGAAACTGCAGCACAGCAAGTTCCAGCTCAACAGGAGCAACAACTTCTTTGCTGTGAGGGTGCCAGAGCCCTGGCACAGGCTGCCCAGAGAGGTTGTGGAGTCTCCTTCTGTGGAGAAGCAGCCCTGAAGTTGCAGCCCTGTCTGGATGTGTTCCTGTGTGACCTGTGCTGGATTCTCTGGTGCTGCTGTGGCAGGGGGGTTGGGCTGGAAGATCTCCAGAGGTCCTTTCTCACCTCGTGATCCTGTGACCCTGTGATCTGTGATCTCGTTTTAATGTGTGATGAGCAAAGGTGTCAAAAGGTAAACCACAATAGGAACAACACAAGACTATTTCTGCATCTCTCTGCCACCTGCCAGCCTGCCATGCCCCTGGTGCCAGCCTGCCATGCCGCTGGCGTGCATTACTAATTCACTGCAACGTCTCTGCTCCTCTCCTAAGGTGAGGCAGGACACAACTGCTAATGCACTTAACCTCTGCTAGGAATTTGCATAGTTGTGCACGACCACAGCCTGGCTGTTGGTGTGTGCCAGAAGGCTTCTGGCAGCCTTCCTAAGGATTTGTCACAACACGACTTGGGTCCCTGTTGTGGCTAACCCAGAGACACAGACCAACTGTTGCTGCATGTCACGAGCTCATCAAAAGTAGCCTTTGCAGACAGGAAGAACCTAGGGCTGGTGGATTTACTGCAGTGGACAAAAGCATCATCTCCTTCCCCAGCATCTCCCTGACTTGAGAATTATCATGCTTTTATTCTTCAATTACCCAGATTACCTCCTGATCATCTGGCAGGTTGCTGATTGCTTTGCAGCGAGCAGGCAAGGCCTCACCTCCTGCTTTACATCTCCCGAGATGACCAGAAAATGTTCTTACAGGCAGGATGAGGGGGAGCAGAATCACATCCATTACATCTCCAGTGGAGGAATTGGACAGGTATCCTCCTTGGAAGAAACAGCTGAGCTCATTGCTTTCTGTTTCCCATCTGTCACATGGAAATAATGGAACCAGTTTGCTTGTGTCCAATTTTCAATTAAGAAAAGATTCTTCTTTTTTAGATGCTAAGAAAACAGCTACAGATCAGTCAGCCCAGGTACTGCTGTCTGTGGGTTTTACACCACCTTCCCAGTCCATGCTAAATAATTAACTAACCTTTCTATTTCTTATGCTCTTCACACATCTTAGTCTGCAATGTTCTGCTTTCCTGCCCCCTTGCTGATACAATTTTATCTTACAAGTTTATTGTCAATAAAGAGCCTGCATTTGCATTCTCTCAGAAGAAACCTCTGGTGCTTTGGACCCTGCTGCAGCTGTGGCTCTTCAGGGTGATGTAAACTTTGCATTATGAGTTACTCTTTACTAACAACTGAAATAGTAATAGCTAAGAGAGTGCCAAGCAGTAGCAGCAATGTTTCCAGATTATCACCACCTAAGGATCACCACAGAAGAGAAGCAAAGTTTGAGTCTGAACAGAAGCTTGGACAGAAGCAAAGCTGTGGAAATAAAAAGGGCAGAGAAGTCAGGAAGGGAGGGAAAATTGAGTCAAGATAATAAAAGGAAAACCCAAGGCTGTGAGTGAAGGAGATCTGCAAAGGCTAATTTGATAGAAAGCATGCCTGAGTTTTTGTTCTAAACAGCCTAAGCCATGAGGCCTTCCTGTTGCTATGCTGCCAGATGCTATTGCTGACAGCAAGAGAAACTGCAGCAGGCTGGGGGGGTCACAGCTTTAACTAAGAAAGCCACTGGAGTGACAGGTATCAAAACCACATCTGACCACTGCACTATTAAAGCCAGCAAGACTATTTCATTAGTGAGCCCAAGAAGAGATGACAATAACAGCCCCTGGCCCTAACTGACAGGGCAGGAAGTGCTAAAGCCAAAACAGAGTTGAGTTGAAAACTAAGGAAAATGCTGCCTTGAAGGAAGAACTGGTGGAGGGTTAAGGAGTAGGAGATGGGCAGGGGGAGGCTGAGGACTGAAGTCAGGCCTGACAACTCAAGAAGCAGAACAGAACTGGTCAAAGCTAGCACAGAAAAGCAATGCCTAACGTGGATGTCTGTGGGAACGCAAGGAAGAAAAATCATGAGCTGTGCAGAAAGTAAGCTGTGCTGCTCCCCAGAAGCTACAGGATGCCTCCTCCGTCAGAGAGAAGTAGAGGAAGAGGTAGCAGGCCAGGTGGCAAAGGAAAAGGGGAGATGAGAAAGTCTGTTGGAAAGCCAAGGTTGTACATCCTCTGTATGATGTTGCTGCTCTGTCTGTATTTGAGTGTAAAAAGTAGCTCTGCATAATACAGTGGGGTTCTGCTTTGCCCCGCAGGAGTCTGGCCACGTTTCTCCACAGATGTCAAACACAAGGTCCCTGCTTGGGGTAAAGTTTTCATAGCTAAGAGTCAGCTTCAGAATTTGAGGGTCCTGAAGCACAATACCTGAATTTATTCCCACATTCAGTGCTAAAGGGCATCTTCCAGAGCACTGTGGGCTTGGCATTCTAAAATACAAGCGTGCATGTGCATGCCACCACCCTCACCCATCTTCAGAGGCATTTTTTGGGTCCCTGCTGGACCTCAGTATCTGTAGCCTCCTTGGCCTGCAGATCAAGAGTTCACTTTGTTTCTGCCTCTGCATAGTGAAGGTACCAGACAAGGGTCACGTGGTCAGAGAAAACATCAACTAACTAAACTAACTGGGCAGTGTGCCCAGGTGGCCAGGAAAGCCAATGGCTAAGGGAGCTGGGGGTGTGCAGCCTGGACAAGAAGAGGCTCAGGGCAGAGCTCATTGCTGTCTGCAGCTACCCGAAGGGAGGCTGTAGCCAGGTGGGGTTGGGCTCTGCTGCCAGGCAAGCAGCACCAGAAGAAGGGGACACAGTCTGAAGCTGTGGCAGGGCAGGTCTAGGCTGGATGTGATGAGGAAGTTGTTGGCAGAGAGAGTGATTGGCATTGGAATGAGCTGCCCAGGGAGGTGGTGGAGTGGCCGTGCCTGGAGGTGTTGAAGCAAAGCCTGGATAGGGCACTTAGTGCCATCATCTGGTTGGCTGGACAGGGCTGGGTGCTAGGTTGGGCTGGATGAGCTTGGAGGTCTCTTCCAACCTGGTTGATTCTATGATTCCATGATTCTAAACTGCAAACAAGGGAGTACAAAGGTCTATTGCTCTTAAGCAGCATTGCAACACTGCATGGCTCCAGTACCTTAAACTCCCAATACATTTCCACACACCACCCGGCCTGCCACATCATCCACTGTGACTGAGATCTATCTGGACATCTGGAAGGCCTCTGACACAGTCCCCTTAACATTCCACTGGCCAAGCTGGAGAGATACAGTTTTGTTGGGTGGACTGTTCAGTGGATAAGGAATTGGCTGGATGGTCACACCCAAAGGGTGGTGCTGAATGGCTTAAAGCCCAGATGGAGAGCAGTGCCCAATTGTGTCCCTCAGGAGCTTGTACCGGTACCTGTTTAATATTTTGATCACTGCTGTAGACAGCAGGATCGAGGCACCATCAGCAGTCTGCAGGTGGCACCAAGCTGAATGCTGCTGCCAATACACCAGAGGGGCAGGATGGCATCCAGAGGGACCTGGACAGGCTGGAGAGGTGGACCTAAGTGAACCTCATGAGGTTCAGCAAGAGCAAGTGCAGGGTCCTGCACCTGGGCCTGAACAATCCTCACTATCAAATACAGGCTGGGGGAGAAGGTGACAGAAAGCAGCCCTGAGGAAAAGGACTTGGGGGTGCTGGTGGGGGAGAAGCTGGACAGGAGCAGACAGTGTGAGCCTGCAGCACAGAAGGCCAATGGCAGCCTGGGCTGCATCCAAAGTAATGTGGCCAGAGATGGAGAGAGAAGATCCTGCCCCTCTGCTCTGCTGAGACCTCACCTGCAGTGCTGCATCCAGCTCTGGAGCCCTCAGCACAGGAAGGACATGGACCTGATGGACCAAGTCCAGAGGAGGGTCACAAAAGTGATCAGGTGGTTGGAGCATCTCTGCTACGAGGACAGGCTGAGGGTGTTCAGCCTGGAGAAGGCTCCAGACACACCTAACAGCAACTTGCCAGTACCTGAAGGAGCTACAAGAAGGCTGCAGAGAGACTGTTTGCAAAGGCCTGCAGGGACAGGATGTGGTGGTTTGAGAGACTTCCCCACCACCACTATTGGAATTTAGCAGGGTCAGAAGTCAGCTAAAGCTGTATTCACAGCAAAGCTAAATGTGCAAGCACATAGACACAAGCTATTTACAGGCAGTTACAGCTGTACACAAACCAGAACTAAGACAGAAATCCAAACTCCCTCCCAGACAAAGAAAGTGCCCAGCAGGGGCTGCAAGCCTCCCCCTCTCTCTCCCAGACAGACAAGCAGCCAGCAAAGCTCACTTTTGTCTCTTAGTGGAAGGTAGTAGAGCAGGGCAAAGGAGAAGCAAAAGGAAGAAGTGTCCCTGAGCAAAAAGGGACAAACTGTTTACATTTTGGCTTTTTAGCCCTTTTAGCAAAGCAAGGAATGACTCAGGCTCTACCCTTATTATTCCTTTATGACCAATGACCTAATGTCTCTCCTTAGAATATTCCAATTAGCCTCAAACCAGCACACAGGATGAGGGCAATGGCTTCAAACTGGATGTCCCAGGTTGGAGCCCACAGGGTTAAAAAGTCCTCTATGGACTAGAAAACAGTTTCTCAATCCGGGGAGTGCTGGTGGCTAACAAGTTACCCATGGCACAGCAATGTGCCCTGCTGGCCAGGAAGGCCAATGGCAGCCTGGGGTGTGTTAAGCAGAGTGTGTCCAGCAGATCAAGGGAGGTTCTCCTCCCCCTCTACTCTGCCCTGCTGAGAACTCATCTTGAGCACTGCCTTCAGTTTTGGGTTCTCCAGTTTAAGAGGAAAAGGGATCTACTGGATGAGTCCAAAGGAGGGCTACGAGGATGATGAGGGAACTGGAGCATTGCCTGATGAGGAGAGGCTGAGGGACCTGGGGCTGCTTAGTCTGGAGAAGAGAAGACTGAGAGGGGATTTGATAAATGTTTGTAAGTATCTGAGGACTGGGGGTCAGGAGGGGGGGCACAAGCTCTGCTGGGACAGGACAAGCAGCAATGGATGGAAGCTGCAGCACAGGAGGTTCCAGCTCAACACAAAGTGGAACTTCTTTGCTGGAATGGTCCCAGAGCCCTGCCACAGGCTGCCCAGAGAGGCTGTGGAGTCTGCTTCTCTGGAGCCTTTCAAGGTCTGTCTGGATGTGTTCCTGTGTGCCCTGAGCTGGATTGTGTGGTCCTGCTCTGGCAGAGGGGTTGGACTCAAGGATCAGCTTGGTTCCTTCCAACCCCTAATATCCTGTGATCCTGTGCTCCCACAATTCTGCTATCTCTTTCTAAACTCAGGGTGAGGCCAGCTCGCTCTCCTCTCCCCCTCTCCTGCCCTGTGTCAGGTGGGAGCTGCTTTCATCAGGACCAACATGTAAGGAGCAGGCCTGTCTTGGGTCCTCCAAAGGCTTGTGCTTAGGCCTATGCATGGCAGAGGTGTTGTAGGGGGGAGGATTGGAGCACTGGGGATTACAGCTTTAGTTCTGGGTTGGGGGAAATTCAGGGGGGTCACCATGGATGTTGTAGCTGCTCTGTGATTTCTGTCTGTGTCTGTCTCTTCAAATATAATTCTGTTTTCTCTCCAATTCATTTGAGAGCTTCATTTCTGCCAGCTCTTTTGTGATGGTTTGGGAGTTACCCCCCACCACCACTCTTGTGAAATCACCCAGACTAGACTCAGCAGAGATGGCAGTTAAGGAATGAAGCTTTATCTTCACAGCTCAGCACAAGAGCTAAGCAGATAGTTACAATCTGTACAGCTATAGACAGACATGGACAAGTTAAAGGTAATAAAGAAACACAACAGCCCCCCCAGAAACCAGAGTGCCCAGGAGGGGCTCCCAACCACTCTGACACCTCCTTTCCACCCCTCTGCCTTATCTCAGACTTTGCCTTACATTCAAGGTGAGCTGTGAGGATGGGCAAGTGTGGTTAGAAGCAGAATTCGTTGCGTTACACAGCAAAGGCTCAGGGAGAAAGCACAGGCACCGACAGACACACACACCCTGTCTCATCTGTATTTATGTTCTTGTTTGTATCCATCTCAGCAAGCCTATGAGTGCAGCAGACATCACCACTGTTTACTTTTCACAGCCTAGAATCTAACTGTTCCCATTACAATATTCCAATTAACCTCAAACTAGCACATCTTCAAAAACCATGACACTAGAGCAGAGCAGATTTAGACTGGATGTGCAGAACAATTCTGCACCATGAGGGTGGTGGAACACTGCAACAGGTTGCCCAAGGAAATGGTTGAGGCCACATCCCTGGTGATCACAGAGTCACAGAACTGACCAGGTTGGAAAAGACCTCTGAGATCATCGAGTCTAACCTATCACCTAACCCTTCTAGTTAACTAACCCATGGCACCAAGTGCCTCGTTCAGCTTCCTATTAAACACCTCCAGGGATGGGGACTCCACCACCTCCCTGGGCAGCCTGTTCCAAGGCCAATTACTCTTGCTGTGAAGAACTTTCTCCTAACATCCAGCCGGAGCCTGCCCTGGTGCAGTCTGAGGCTGTATCCTCTTGTTCTGTCACTGGGTGCCTGAGAGAATCCAAGGTGAGGCTGGACAGGGCTCTGGGCAACCTGATCTAGTGGAAGCTGTCCCTGCTGACTGCAGAGGTGGTTGGACTGGATGAGCTTTGGAGGTCCCTTCCAATCCAGAGCATTCTGTGATTTTGTGATGACACATGGAGGGCAGTGCACAGGAAAGACATGGCTGCACCAGAGGGTCTAAATACCAATATGCAGAGGTAACAGCAGAACAGGAGTTGTGCAACTGAATTCCAAGAGATGTGGAACTGCCACTTTAAAGAGCACTTGCTGGAGCTTCATCCCTGGGACATATCATAGTATCACAATATCATCAGGGTTGGAAGAGACCTCACAGATCATCAAGTCCAAGCCGTTACCACAGAGCTCAAGGCTAGACCATGGCACCAAGTGCCACGTCCAATCCTGCCTTGAACAGCTCCAGGGACGGCGACTCCACCACCTCCCTGGGCAGCCCATTCCAGTAGCCAATGACTCTCTCAGTGAAGAACTTTCTCCTCACCTCAAGCCTAAATTTCCCCTGGCTCAGCTTGAGGCTGTGTCCTCTTGTTCTGGTGCTGGCTGCCTGAGAGAAGAGAGCAACCTCCTCCTGGCTACAACCACCCCTCAGGTAGTTGTAGACAGCAATAAGGTCTCCCCTGAGCCTCCTCTTCTCCAGGCTAAACAATCCCAGCTCCCTCAGCCTCTCCTCGTAGGGCTGTGCTCGAGGCCTCTCCCCAGCCTCGTTGCCCTTCTCTGGACACGTTCAAGCATCTCAATGTCCCTCTTAAACTGGGGGGCCCAGAACTGGACACAGTACTCAAGGTGTGGTCTAACCAGTGCAGAGTACAGGGGCAGAATGACCTCCCTGCTCCTGCTGGCCACACCATTCCTGATGCAGGCCAGGATGCCATTGGCTCTCTTGGCCACCTGGGCACACTGCTGGCTCATGTTCAGGCGGGTATCAATCAGCACCCCCAGATCCCTCTCTGTCTGGCTGCTCTCCAGCCACTCCGACCCCAGCCTGTATCTCTGCATGAGGTTGTTGTGGCCAAAGTGCAGCCCCCTGGCACTTGGACTTATTGAAGCCATCCCCTTGGACTCTGCCCATCTGTCCAGGCGGTCAAGGTCCCGCTGCAGAGCCCTTCTGCCCTCCAGCCCAGCCACATCAGCCCTCAGCTTGGTGTCATCTGCAAACCTGCTGATGACTGACTCGATGCCCACGTCCAGATCATCTATGAAGATGATCAGCAAACCCCCAGAAGAACAGCTTTGTTTGTAAAGGGGGCTGATAGCTTTAGTGTGTGTAGATGTCTGTGCCTGCTACCAATTCTGCCACTGTATCACACTGCCTTCTTGCTTCCCTCTCACCAGCAGATTTGCTTTATATTTAGGAAAAAACAAGACAATAAAAGCCAATTACTAGAGAAAAGCAAATCTAAGTCGTAATGGCAGTAGCCAAAGTATTGCCATGCTGGCTTATTGCTTTCTCTGCCATGTTTCCCATACATATTTTTAATGAGACCCAGCCAGGATGGTGCACAGGACACATCAGCCAAAGAGCATAAAGCAGGTGGCACCAAGGCCACTACCATCTCAGAGAACCAGAGAATGCTCTGGGTTGGAAGGGACCTCCTAATCTCACCCAGTCCAACCTCCTCTGTAGTCAGCAGGGTCAGCTTCAGCTAGATCAGGTTCTCCAGAGCCCTGCTGAGCCTCCCCCTGAATATCTCTGTCCTACAGACAGCATCCCAAGGGGTAACTGTAATAGGGAAGAGTTGGTTTGTGTGTGATCAGAAGTTACACTGAGCTGATAATCACCAGGTGAGAGGAGATACGACCCGGGGGAAGATTGCAGGGATGAGCATGAGCAGTAGGGAAGGATGGGATGGAGCAGATTCCAAAAGAAAGGAGCAGTTTGGTTCTCCTTGGTTCAGAATTCTGGGACACACTGGACACTCATCACAGAGTTCTGGACACATCGAAACCAAGAGCCTGGGTAGGGGAGCTGCGGCGGTGCCAGTCTGACCACCATGCTGGCGCGGTCCCGCTGGGCACACTGCCTGCTGAGCCACTGCTGACCTGCTCTGCCAGCTGTGCATCTCGGGAGCCCTGCTGGCCGGGGGCATAGGGTGAGCACAGCCTGCCCTCTGATCGAGAGAGCTGCCGGGGACTGTTTGGCAGGGCTTGTTCAGCACTGTAGTTTCTGCCTATGGCTGTAGCAGGTGAGCCATAGCCACTGTGTACAGACCTTTCTCGTGATGGTTTTAGTGGACAAGCTATAATAAAGTATTGAAACTGTACCTAGAGGGTACACCTCACCTACGTGTGAGAGCCTGAAGAACTCACAGGAACAGTAACTCGTGAAGCTCTTCCACCTGAGCTTAACAAAAGAGGTGCTGCTTGTGGCAGCAGCTGGCTACCTGTCAGCCTGGAAGTGGAGTAAATGTTGGCATCCAGCATCCTGCAGGAGCAAGTGCTATTGGGAATGTTCTGTCGAGTGGGGCTGTAAGGTTGCAGGTAGCAGCAGACAGCACTGCCTATCTGGGGCTGTAAGGAAGCAGGTAGCAGCAGACAGCACTGCCTATCTGGGGCTGTAAGGATGCAGGCAGCAGCAGACAGCACTGCCTATCTTCTCACTGCCGACCTGGGGTGAACCTGGCACAGCCACTGAGAAATCAGTAGGGCTCTTACTCTGCCTTTGGTCTTTAACTGCCTTTTTGTGAAAGGCTGAGCTGCACCCTGAGCAGACACACATTTGCACAGCTCCTCTGTAATCAGTGCTCTGTGCCTATTCGCACCAGATGAACGCCTTGTCCTACCCTTGCCATGGCTTTCTGCTTTCAGATGGGCTGGAAAATTCAGATTTCTCAGTCCTAAACGCATCTCTGAGCCTCTCTCCTTTCCAGCACCCCTATCCCTCCCTCCCCTCTCCCTTCCATTTTAACCTACAATTTTTCAGGTCATTTAGTTCAGACTGCAACCACAGATGACTTATCGGGAGCTGAGCATTGCCAACTGTGTATGTAATGTGACTTTGTTTCACAAGGACTAATGAGCATATCTGCACTAATAGAAAAGTAAGGACTCCCAGCTCAGGAAGACAGCATCCAACAGGAGAGGCCTCAGCAAGTTAACAAGCAAATGCTTGCCCCAAACCTTAGACTCAGAATGGTTTGGGTTGGAAGGGACCTCAAAGTTCATCCAGTTCCAACCCTACACCACAGGCAGGGACATCTCTCACAACAACAGGTTGCTCAAGGCCTCATCCAGCCTGGTCCTGAGCACCCTCCAAGGAGGTTGTGGAGCACAGAATCACCCAATGTGAATCACACTGGGTGAACCACATTGGGTGAACCACATCGGGTGATTCTGTGCTCCACAACCTCCCTGGGCAACCTGTGCAGCACAGAATCACACAATGTGAATCACATTCGGTGATTCTGTGCTCCACAACCTCCCTGGGCAACCTGTGCCAGTGTCTCACCACCCTCACTGTAAGCTGAGGACATAAGCTGAGAGTAGCAGAAAGGACCAGGCCAGTGGAAGGAGATATAATTTTATGCACTGCCAACACTACATCACCAGGATGAAAAAGAAAAGCTCATCCAAAGGGGCAAAGCTACTGCTGACTGCTCTTCAACCTGTCAAAAGACAAAACACTGCAGAAACTCCAGGGCCTGGAAGAGGGGTAAGGAGGGGTAAGCTAAAAAGGCCAAGCTAAAAGGAAAAGGGCCACAGCCACACAGCACTGGAGAAAGTAAGAGCTGATCCCTAACCAAGAGTCATTTATTTCAGACAAGCTGATCTTCCAGGCTCAGAATTTCACTTGGGGTTACTGCTGGTTTATTACTTTTTCCACCCTGCCATGACAAGCTAAAGATCTTTGCAAAAACGTACCACAATAAATCTGCCCCTGCAGGTGGTTTTACACACACTGCGTGTCCTGGTAGGGCATAAATCTTGCCAGGCCAGTTTAACCCTTGCTCTCCTCCTGTTGTGGGGTCCAGGAGTGAAGTCAGATGAGCCAACAATAAGGGTTTGGCCCCAGGAAAGCATGAGAGATAGGGAGCTTAGAACCACGTGTCAAGTGTCTTGTGCTGCCCTCACCACATCTGCATAGTTAAATGAGGCAGGAAGCTTTGAATCCACTGGCCAGAACAATGGTGCTGGTGCCTATTCATAGAATCATAGAATCAACCAGGCTGGAAGAGAGCTCCAAGCTCATCCAGCCCAACCTAGCACCCAGCCCTGCCCAAGCAACCAGACCATGGCACTAAGTGCCCCAGCCAGGCTTGGCTTCAACACCTCCAGGCACAGCCACTCCACCACCTCCCTGGGCAGCCCATTCCAATGCCAATCACTCTCTCTGCCAACAACTTCCTCCTAACATCCAGCCTATATTGGCCAGTTGGATTTTCAAAATGAAGTATTTAAAGGGGGACGATTTAGAAACCACCTTTTTGCATTCAGCCTTCCTGAATTCAGCACAGAGCCCTCTTGCCTCTCATCATTTGTGGTTCGTTAAAGGCAGCCACATGTATGCAGCTCACATCTGCCAGCTCAGCAGCTTCTCTTCTCTCCTTCCCTCTGCCTGGAATATTTTATATGTTACCCTGGGATCATTATCACAAGTTTGAAAGCATCTTTGGTAGAGGAGACTTACTCAGGGACCAAAAGCATCATGAGGACACCTCTGGAGTGAATGCCCAGACTCCATAGGCATAGTTAGAACTTTTCCTGTCTTTGTGTTACTGTTTTCTAAGTTCTGGTTGTTTAAACTGTTTAATTCTGTTACTTCCTGTCAACCAAAACCCCAAAGAATCTCAGGGAATTTTCCCTTTTTTTTTAAATTAATATTGAAATTTAATATTCATACAGAAATTAGGAGGAAGTTCTTCACAGAGAGAGTGCTTGGCATTGGAATTGGCTGCCCAGGGAGGTGGTGGAGTCACCATCCCTGGAGGTGTTCAGGAAAAGCCTGGATGAGGCACTTAGTGCCATGGTCTGGTTGACTGGCTAGGGCTGGGTGCTAGGTTGGACTGGATGATCTTGGAGGTCTCTTCCAACCTGGTTGATTCTATTCTATTCTATTCTATCCTATTCTATTCTATTCTATTCTGTTAGTATTCATAATTAATAATGATTATTAATTTCCAATACACTACAACCACAGAAGGCTTTGATCCCTCTTTGCTCTTAAGTTTTTTCTCTTTTTGAATTGTTTTTTCTTCTCCCAAAGGATAATCAAAGGAGCAAAAAAACCCAAGACACTGAGGATCTTGTAGGTGGGACACTATCCAACATGGTCCCTCTAACCCATGGGATACAAGGCCAAAGGAAGGTTTGCAGCAGATGTCCCTCATTTCTGCCTCTTATAAGTGCAGTGCATCATCTGCAGACCTGCTTGCAGGTCAAGGACATTCACTATGGTGCCTGGACGGTCAAAAGACACTGAAGAGAGGAATTACTCCCCTGAGAAATGATGGTGCTGACATGTCAATCCTGCCCTAGGCTTGCTGCCTGAGACCATCCCATGTGCTGTCAGGAGTAGCTGAAAATACTGTCAGGACAACTCTCGTAGACAGAGGTCACCTTCAGGAGGCATCCAGGAAAGCCCTTTTGTTGTGGGAGCTCTGCCTGTGAACCCAATCTAATGGCCACAGGCAGTTCTGATTTCTGTGCTCCACACACAGCACACCGCCACGTGAGCTGCAGCTCTCCATCTTTCAAGTTGCACACCATACAGCCTCCAGGAGACACAGTCCAGCCTCCTGTCCTGCCCAAGGCAGCAGAGCACCACGTGAGGGCTGCCCACTTGCATTTGTTACTCTGGATGGCATTCCCTAATGCAACTATCACCTGATACCTGTGAATGGGAACAGCAACAGATACAGAAGAGAGGCTGGGAAGAGAAGATGGGGGGCGAGATGGACTTTCTAAACACTTAGAACTTCTAAAGATTATTCCTTTTGAAGCTAGACATACATTTTAATCAGCTACTTTTATCATTATTCATGAATGAATTATTAATTAGTCCTCTTGACTAAAAATATCATTTCCAGCCTGCTGCAAAAATACACACACACAAACATGAAAAAATAACCCAAGGAAAGGAAGACATTCCACATCATTAGCACTAAAGCAAGGGCTGGGTATTTGATCTCAGTTTAATTATGAATGCCTAGTTTGAAAGAACATTTCCACATCAGCAGTCAATAAGGCTGCTGTGCTCACTTGGGTGTGAGCCACATTGAACAGCAGCCCTGGCAGCGGCTTGTTTTTCAGCAGCTTCCACCCCGCCTAAGTGGGCTGTGCACACACTACCTGCACCAGCACAGACACTGCCAAAGTGCCTTTCGTCTTGTGACTTCATCTTTAAGGCTGGGGAAAATCCCACAACTCAGTCTTGTGGCTCCTTCTGATCACACAGCAATTCCACGCTGCAGCTACTGCAAGAACCCTGCAACCTGAAACTGAGGCACACACAAGAGCGAAAGCACACTGAGAAGCAGAGCACCACCATTTCACCCTACTGAAGGGGAGAGAAAGTGAAGGCTGGAGAGAAACCTTACCCTCAGAAAAAGGGATCTGAGGTCTACCTTCCAAAGCAAACCTATCAAGCTGCACAATTACAAAGATGATCCAGGGACTGGAACACATCTGCTAGGAGGACAGGCTGAGGGAGCTTGGATTGTTCAGCCTGGAGAAGAGAAGGCTCCAGGGAGACCTAATAGCTGCCTGCCAATACCTAAAGTGATGCTACAGGAAGGATGCAGAGGGACTCTTCTACAGGAGTGTCCACCCACAGGACAAGGGGAAACGGATTGAAATTGAAGGAGAAGAGGTTTAGATTGGATCTGAGGAAGAAATTCTTCACTAGGAGAGTGGCAAGACTCTGGAATGGATTGTCCAGAGAGGCTGTGGATGCCCCTGCCTGGAGATGCTGAAGGGCAGGTTGGATGTGGCCTTGAGTAAGCTGGGCTAGCTGAGAGGTGTCCCTGCTATGGCAGGAGGGCTGGATTGGGTGATTTCTAAGGTCTCTTCCAGCCCAAGCTCTTCTTTGATTCTATGATTACTTTCATTTTCTAATCTCTCTCCCATCTGTCTATACTGCTCAGGGTGAGAAACCTCCCCAGAATATGCACATTCATGCCCTGTCTGATCTCTCCTTTCCCCAGCCTGTCATCTACAGGGGTCTGGCTAGCTGGAAACTCAGCTTGTCCATGAGGGAATTCAGGATGGTTCTGTAAAGACCAATGCATTGTTTCCTATCATATACCACCACCTTGCGTGTAGAAGCATCTTCATGATGGTGTTGCTCACAGAGCTGCTAGGAAGAGGATGGTGGGAAGAAGAGGGCAGAAGGTGGTAGCTGGGAGCCAGCAGCTATGATCAGCTTGTAGGATCGGGTTTTTTTCCCTCTTAATGATAGAGGCAACTAAAAATTGTGCCTTTTTGTTATCTAAATTGGCTTCCTTGATGAGGACATCTCTTTGGAATCCGCTGCAATGTTCACTTCCTAAGTGATCAAAAAGCTTCTAAACTAAGAAAATGAAGCACACTCAGGGAAGAGAGGAAGGGCTCAGAGGAACTGAAAATGCCTTCCTGCTCTCCAGCACTCTGGGCCACCCTCTGAATGCTGTCAGCTCTAACCAGCTGCTGGTTTACCGAAACGCTCACAGAGCTGGCTAAGGTTGAATGACCACAAAAAGCCTCTTCCTTTGCCAGAGGCCTAGCAAAAATTTAACTCCCAGGTTTCATGAACCTTGTCTCAGTTATTTCAATTGTTGGTATATTGCCTGAAGCCTGCTCCAGCTTCCAGGAAAGGAGCAGTTTCTTAACATGTGTTTATCACGAGCAGGGCAAACAAACTAAAGTGACCAGAAGAAAGCACCTCCGAGATGCAACTTCCACATCACCTTACCTTGCGGGGGGACAAACTCAGAGGTGCACTATGATGAATGGACCAAGGAACAGCAACTGTTCACCTGCACAGCCCCAGGAGGAGATGTTTGGGGCTTTTTTAAATCAGGGAAGGTGCTTGAAGGGGAATCTGTTAAACTTCAGTACTTCTGACCTCTCAAAGGCAAAGAGCTTCTCTGGCATTTCCACCTCTCTGAATCAGAGAATCACAGAATGGTCTAGGTTGGAAGGGACCTCAAAGCTGCCATAGGCAGGGACACCTTCCACTAGAACAGGTTGCTCAGGGCTTATCCAACCTGGTCTTGAACACCTCCAGGGAGGTTGTGGAGCACAGAAGCACAGAATGTGATCAAAGATCACATTGGGTGCTTCCGTGCTCCACAACCTCCCTGGGCAGCCTGTGCCAGTGTCTCACCACCCTCATTAGAAAGAACTTCTTCCTAACATCCAGTTTCAATCTCCCCTCTGACAGTTTAAACTCATTCCACCTCATCCTGTCATTACAAGACCTTGTCAATAGTCCCTCCTGATTCTTCCTGTAGCCCCCTTCAGATACTGGAAGGCCTCTCCAAGGTCTCCTCGAAGCTTTGTTTACATGTTTAGAGCTCTGTCCCTTTTTGCTCTTCTTTCAAGCTTCCACAGAGATTTTGTTCACTCAGGTTTAATCTTGCCTGGTGTGCTTTTCTAGGTTCATTTGCAGCCCAGCAGGTTTGCAGATCTGGCCCTGGCTGTCCATTCCTGACTCTTCTTTACCTGTGTGTTCCTACTTCTAACTCAGAAGTGCCCCTCCACGGACACCACACGCAGGACGCTGGCAGCGCTGTGGGGCACACAGTCAGTGCTGACTTTCCAGCACACAGAGCACAGCACATTCAGGTCAGGCTTTCCCAAAGTGGAATCATACACAAGGCTTTGGTTGCTATTAATATTTCATTAATTCTCCAGCTCGAGTGGTTTTCCCCTGGGAGGTCATTAATAAAACACCTCCCCAAACAGCAGGATAACAGGCAAAGTGGCCAAGCCATGGGAGAAGTTTAATTACCTTGGTGCTGTGCCTTTGCAAACGGCAGCATTAAGTTAAAGGAACTGCCTAAGTGTCGTGGAGGGCCCATAGGCCCGAAAACGGACCTGCATATGCCTTGCCTTGCCTGGACATGTTTTTCCTGCTTGTAGTCAGGGGTGAGCACATGGCCAGCACAGAGGGGCACAAGAGGCCTGGTGCCACGTGCAGTCTGGCCTGCCCAGGCTTTAGGTTGTGTAAGCCCCCACATGCTCAGCTCACGCTTGCTGGGTGCTAGGCCCATGTGAGCCCCATACTTGGACAGTCCAGGCCTGTGGCTCCTTGCCTATTATGGCAGGGTTGGCTGACTGCCAGCCTGATTGGTTATTGGTGGCCAATGAGACCACTGATCTGGGCCCACAGTTCATAACTAGAGGTGCACTCAGGTGCCAGCGTTCCCCTTTCTCTGGCCGGTGCAGTCACTCACTCAAGCCTGCCATTGCGGGGCTCAGGCTCCCCATGCAGCCGTGCACCCCACTGCACGCCACTGCCTTAGTGCCTGCTGTGTGCCACAGCCACGAGTCACCAGGGGCAGACCCACTTGTCTGCAGGGGATCGTCCTCCCTCTGACCCGCCAGCAAATCCTGCCCACGAGTTCCCTGGGGACAGCAGCCGGAGGGACCCAGCAGCTGTGGTCAGAGACTACTGCCCCTGGAGCCAGGAGTATTCCAGCCTCGGAGTCCACGGGCGGAGACCCTGAGGAGTTGGACACTTTACAGAGGCTGTGGCATAGCCCGGGGGGTGACTTAAAATTGATCAAATAGTGAGTAAATGCTTCTCTTAACTCCTGTTGTGCCTGCCACAGAGCAGAAAGCTGGCAGCCCACTCTGCTGGGCAGACAGTATATAGACCCCAAGTGGCAGCAGCCGCGGGGAGAACTCTCTCTGCTATTAGTTCTATGCCAGTCACTGGAATAGAGTTATTAACAGCCGTTTATTGTGATATTTACCCATAAGGTCTTTCATAACCCTGAATGAATCATATTTAATACAGTGGTTGGGGTGTCGAGTTAAGAATATTGACTTTAATAAACATGTATTTTTATATAAAATTATCTCACGCCGATTGATTTCTCCCTTCGCCACGAACGGGCGATACGGGCAGAACCCCCTCCGCGACAGTAAGCTAAAGCTCCGATGAGGAGGAGCTCTATGGCTTCCTATAGCTTCTCATTTTCATTACTTCTCTGATTTCCCCCCACTTGCTCTAAGAAAGTGCCTGTAGATGTGAATGGGGCTTGCTCAAGTCCTCCTTCAAAGCTTCACCTTGCCAATAGGCAAAGCCCACAGTGAATTCTGTGTGGCCCCAAGTGGCAGCTCTTTCAGGATTCCAAGCCTAAAACATCCATTTTGCCCTAGGATTAAAAAGTAACCCAAAGAAGAACAGGAGCAAATAGCATTTTTGAGGTCTGCTCACAAAATTACATAGCAACTAACCAATTAATGAGTGTGAGCTACACAAAGGACTAGAGCAGGAGGGTGAAGGAGCACAAAGAAAAACACTCTTTGTTTCCTTAAAAAAGAAGTACCTGGTGGCAGTGCTACACACAATGTGGAGCCTGCAGGAGGTGCATGCTCCTCCTGGAAGGATTTGAACTGTGGAATGTGCAAATATTCCTTATGGAACAGAGCTGTTCACACGACTTCAACCAAGCATGGAGAGAAACCCTCTTCTGTTTCTTTGTCTGCAGATGATTTTCCTGTGTTTCTACCTCAGACTGCTTCCTCCTCCAGTTTAGAACAAACATTTGTTTCACACATGCATTACCCAGCTGGGGTTAGTTCTATACTGCTCCTGAGGATGTTTTCAGGGTTTGGTTTAGTTTGGTTTTGGAGATCCATCTCCAAAAGGTCACAAGATCCCAGGATCTTAGGGGTTGGAAGGGACCTCTGGAGATCTTCCAGCCCAACTCCCCTGCCACAGCAGCACCAGAGAATCCAGCACAGGTCACACAGGAACACATCCAGACAGGGCTGCAAAGGCTCCACAGAAGGAGACTCCACAACCTCTCTGGGCAGCCTGTGCCAGGGCTCTGGCACCCTCACAGCAAAGAAGTTGTTGCTCCTGTTGAGCTGGAACTTGCTGTGCTGCAGTTTGGCCCTTGTCCTGTGCCACGGCACAAGTGAGCAGAGGCTGTCCCTGTCCCTTCCTTCCTGACCCCAGCCCTCAGCTCTTGATAGACATTGCTCAGATCCCCTCTCAGCCTTCTCCTCTGCAGACTGCCCAGCCCCAGGGCTCTCAGCCTCTCCTCATCAGGCAGTGCTGCAGTCCCTTCAGCATCCTTGTAGCTCTACCTTGGACTCTCTGCAGCAGATGCCTGTCCCTCTTGAACTGGGGAGCCCAGCACTGGATGCAATATTGCAGGTGGGGCCTCACCAGGGCAGAGTAGATGATCTTTGCTTTGTACAGTATGCACTGCCTGTGTTTAAAAGCTAATTTGGATGGCAAGGATTTCCTGTCAGATCTACTATTCACTAAAGCAAACATGCTTGCAGTTTCTCTCAAGGTACATTAAATCCTCACAATGTAAAATATCATCAGCATAAACAGGACCATCAAAATTTAGCCCTTAATGATTGTAGCACTGTGTCATTTTGTGAGGAAAGAAGCAAAATTAAAGAAGGAGGTTTTGTAAGTGTCCGTGAAGGTACCAGCCACAAGCATGTGCATGCCTGGGTACACAGGAGGTGATTTTATGGAAAGTCCAATTGAGACTACATGAGAGATAAATGTGCAATGTTGAGAGCAATTCCTGCTTGCCTTTGTTCTCAGAGGAAAGTCCACAGACAGATGTGCATCTCTTACAATTAACTTTCCTGTTGGTAGTGTTCTCAGATCCAGCTTGCAATTCGTTTACTGTGCAGTAGGCCCTGCCGAGCTGGACTCTTGGAGCCCAGCAAAGGAAAAATGAAGTAGATTTGTTACACAGGGTGGAAGCTGAAAGGTAAGCAGTTCCTCTGCTGAAACAGAAGGAAAGTCAATAACTGATTGCTTGATGCTTCACTAAAAAAGCTGAATCTTTAGGGACAGAATGGTGAAGGCATTTTGAAAACGTAGAGATTTAAAGAGAGCTAGAAAGAGGGACCAGGAGGGTCTGGCCCAGGAAACAGAGGAACAGTTGTCATAGTCGTCTTTAACTGCTTTAGATCACTGAGAACACTTGGATCAGCCTCAGTAACTCCTGTGCTACACAGCCATCAGTGCCAGAACACATCTGCATACAGGACCTTTTTTAACAGTACTCAAGATGGGTTTCTTGAGTCACCTGAAAAATAAAACCTGGTCTAAACAAAAGCAGGTAAGCAGGGCACTGAGCAAGCCCAAAGAGGCACCAGCAAGTCACTCCCTTTGCCCTTCTGACATAAAACCTTTGCTCAACCAAAAGCAAACCTCAACTATGGGGATGAAAAGTGCTCAACTCCACATGGACAGACAATAATCCACCATACAGCAAAGCCTCCCAGATGGTTCAGTGAACAACTTCAGCAATGCCAAAGCTGTCAAAACAAGTAGCCGTGGGGCTCTGTGCACAGAGGGCTGAGGGAAGCCAGGTTCTCAGTGCAGGAGCCTAATTTAGGCTCTCCAGCCAGGACTGAGTGGTGCCAGAGGAATGGAATGTCATCCAGAGGGACCTGGACAGGCTGAGGAGCTGTGCTCAGGTGAACTTCATGAGGCTCAACAAGAGCAAGTGCAGGGTGCTGCACCTGGGCCAGAACAATCCTCATTATCAAATACAGGCTGGGGGAGGAGGTGCTAGAAAGCAGCCCTGAGGAAAAGGACTTGGGGGTGCTGGTGGGGGAGAAGCTGGACAGGAGCCAATGGCAGCCTGGGCTGCATCCAAAGCAGTGTGGCCAGAGATGGAGAGAGAGGATCCTGCCCCTCTGCTATGCGGAGATCTCACCTGCAGTGCTGCATCCAGCTCTGGAGCCCTCAGCACAGGAAGTTGCTGATGGAGCAGGTCCAGAGGAGGGTCACAAAAGTGATCAGAGGGTTGGAGCATCGAGGACAGGCTGAGGGAGCTGGGGATGTGCAGCCTGGAGAAGGCTCCGGACACACCTAACAGCAACTTGCCAGTACCTGAAGGGGCTACAAGAAGGCTGCAGAGAGACTGCAAAGATCTGCAGGGACAGGACGAGGGCAATGACTTCAAACTAGAGCAGAACAGATTGAGATTGGATGTGAGGAACAAGTTCGGCACCATGAGGGTGGTGGAACACTGCAACAGGTTGCCCAAGGAGGTGGTTGCACCCCCAAGGTGAGGCTGGACAGGGCTCTGGGCAACCCAATCTAGTGGAGGCTGCCTCTGCTGAGTGCAGAGGGGGTTGGACTGGATGAGCTTTGGAGGTCCCTTCCAGCTCAGCCCATTCTGTGACTCTCTGATGTCTCTGGCCAAAATGGCTGACAAGTTGGTGCTATGTTCTGCATTTGTAGTTCCTTGGAGGATTGTGTCCAGTTTTGGTGACAAAACAGGAACAAAAATGAACTGAATAAGGCTGAGCCATGAGCCATGCCAATCAGAAAACATGATGCACTGTGACAGACCTCTGAACCCCCACCGCTTTTCTGTGCTGACCTTATCACAATCCACACATACCAACACAGGGAACAGGCACTGAGACGAAGCTCGAACAGGACAAGGAGTGCTGTAGATGAATTTCTTGCTAGCAGAGGACACGAGCTGATAAACATGAACAACTCGTGCTGAGAAGTGTCCTTGGGCTGCCTGGGGCTCAGGAGGCCAGGCTGTAAACGGTGAGCACCCCACGCACACCTGCAGTGGGCAGAGCTAGCCAGCTGCAGGGGGCTGGGATAGCCAGCCCCAGAGGTTGACCCTCAGGTTGTTATGGTTAAATAAACCTATACATGCCTGACATGTAACCCTGTACCCTCCACATGTACCAATCTCAGTTGTGCATGCCCCTTCTAGGAAAGCATATAAGTCACTGCATCACGGAACTGAAGCGGAGAATGACCACCTAAGCACACTGGTGAACCAAGAGTCATTTCATCCCAAGCGCTCCACCGGCAGAGTGCAACAGGAAGCCAGGCACAAAATCCTTCATCAGCTCTGGACAGGACAGTTACCAGCAAATGGGCAGAGCGGGGGCAAAGCTGCTTGGTGGAAGCTTACCCTCAGAAGGCAGACAGGCCCCTGCCAGGACATGGGAGTCAGTGGCCATTTCCTGCACTGTGACTATTGCATCACATGCCTTTTGCAGGTTTTAGAGGGAGATGGGCTTTGGAAATCATGGAGTCAGGTGGGGCTTAGTCCTGTAAGAGCCTGAGTGTATGAAATACAATAAGCAAATAATAACCTGTTGTGGCTGTGTATGTTTATATAGTGACAGAGCAGAGGAAGCTGAAGCTGAAAGCCGAGGGCAAGAAGCCCCAAAAGCCACTCATTGCTGTATCCACAGTCTTTACTTATCCCAATCTACAGGTTGAGGTAATGCTGCAAGTTATAGAATACAGTGATTGGGTAAAATATTGTCCCCCACATTCTCATTGGATAGCAGTGAGGTAATAGTGAGATATTAGCTAGTTTAACAGACTTCTTCCAGTTGTAAGCTATGCCCCTTCCATGCAGATGTCACACAAGAGGAGAACACCAACTGACTACGTTTCTATGCTCCCTCTTACTGTGTCAAGGATACGCAGGGATGCGCTCCAAAGGTACAGCATTCATCACATTTTTGGTTCCCACAACCTGTAACCCTGTGAGCCACTCCTAGAGACAAAGTCCTTGCTAGAGCACGCTCTTACCTGGCAGGACTGGCCAAGGTCAGCATTCCTCCAGTCCCCTGCTACAGGGGACTGTGCTACAGGGTTTCAGCAGGACCTCCTGAGTTTCCAGCAGTGGCTTCGGTGAAGCAAAGTTCTGCCAGTACACCGCCACCACTGACTGGTTTAGCAAATCCTGCCCTATGTGCATGAACATTCATTTGTTTCATCCCACTTCTACTATGGAACTTGCCTTAAAACATTGCCTTGGGGAGCTTGAAAAAATATTACAGCAATTACACCATAATTTATGCAAATTGCTATGTTAATTTGGAAACCACTTCATTCTCTAAAATGCCTGCAGTTCTCAGCGGCCTGGTGTGAGCTGGCTCTTGAAGGAGCTCTGCACCTTCTCTTGCACTATGTTGAAAAAGCACAAAGGGAAGGAAACATGAATTTTCCAAGAGGTCTGAAGCGTTACCAGAGGCCATGAAGCCATAATTGCTCCTTAGAGTCAGGAAGGAGAAGAGATATGAAGAGCCAGTCCAGAGGAGGCCACCAAGATGCTCAGGGGGCTGCAGCAGCTCTGCTCTGAGGACAGGCTACAAGAGTTGGGGCTCTGCAGCCTGGAGAAGAGAAGGATCCCAGGAGACCTTATAGTGGTCTTCCAGTGTCTGAAGAGGGCTACAAGAAGGCTGGGGAGGGACTATTGACAAGGTCTTGTAATTACAGGACAAGGAGGAATGAATTTGAACTGGCAGAGGGGAGACTGAAATTGAAGGTTAGGAAGAAGCTCTTTCCAGTGAGAGCAGTGAGACACTGGCACAGGTTGCCCAGGGAGGTTGTGAAGCACAGAAGCACAGAATGTGATCTTTGATTCTGTGCTCCACGACCTCTCTGGAGGTGTTCAAGGCCAGGTTGGACAAGGCCTTGAGTGACCTGTTCTAGTTGGAGGTGTCCCTGCCTGTGGTTGGGGTTTGGAACTGGATAATCCTTGAGGTCCCTTCCATCCTAAACCATTCTGTGATTCCATGATTCCATGGATTTGCTGTTGGGATGCTGGGATGCTTGGGAGCAGAAGCACATTGTGCTTGGTGACTTATCTGCTGCCATCACACAACCACCAGCTACCTCTCTAACAGAATAAATTATTTTTCTGCACCTCTTCCCATTAACCTCCTAATTCCTCTGGAAAGTCGAATCCATGGCTTGCTAACTTTGACAGGAATAACAAAACCTTGCAGCTTTACATCCTCAAAGCAGGCTTCACAGCAAGCTCCACAAGAGTACCTCAGGAGCAGCTGTGTAGCTCAGGTACTGTGGCACAGGAAGACCTGCTTGCAAAAAACACGCTGCCATGTCCCACGGGGAAGATTTCCTGCTTACATATCCTAATTCCCACTCCTTGGAGAGCCTTCCACAGCTGTCCTCTCTGTTTTGGGCAGGTTTGCTGCTAGCAACTGCTCATCCAAAGGTGGTCTGTTCTAGGTCAGCAGTGAAGCAGGATGCTGCAGCCCAGGTGTTGCGGTTAAAGAGCTAAGGCTCTGTTTTGGTTCCAAATCATAAACAAGAGAGAGGAACTTTACATGAAAGGCAATGGAGAAGGAGGAATCAGAACCACAGAATCAAGCAGGTTGGAAGAGACCTCCAAGCTCAGCCAGCCCAACCTAGCACCCAGCCCTGCCCAAGCAACCAGACCATGGCACTAAGTGCCCCAGCCAGGCTTGGCTTCAACACCTCCAGCACGGCCACTCCACCACCTCCCTGGGCAGCCCATTCCAATGCCAACCACTCTCTCTGACAACAACTTCCTCCTAATATCCAGCCAAGACCTGCCCTGCCACAGCCTGAGGCTGTGTCCCCTTGTTCTGTTGCTGGTTGCCTGGCAGAAGAGCCCAACCCCACCTGGCTACAGCCTCCCTTCAGGTAGTTGTAGACAGCAATGAGATCACCCCTGGACTTCCTGGATGTTCCTTTGGATGCTGAGTGAATGAGCAGGGCACTGGCTGTAAAAGAAGAAGAATGGTCAAGTCTCTATGGTTCATTGGTTTGCCAGTTGGTATAAAAAGACAAAGAACAAACCATTTCTCACTCTTTGTCCCCTTTGCCTTCTGCTTTTCTCCTTCTCTACTGCACCTCTGTGCATGGCTGCATCCTAACCCTGCACTGGTAACAGCTGAGCCTTGCTGCTTTGCTGTGCGGGGTGAGAGAAGAAGGTGGTGTTGGCCCCTTCTGGGCTGTCTTTGTTCAGGGTGGGGGAGGATTGGATTCCTGTGGGATTCCTGAATTGTAAATACCTGTATATAAGTGTAACTACATGGCAATAGAGATTGTATATGTGCTTGCAAATTTAGCTTGCTGTAAAATATAGCCTTAGCTTACTTCCAAGCTGTTTGAGATGGTCTGCTATATCCTATCTGAGGGGGTAATCTCTCAAAACCCACCACCCCAGAGGAGGCAGGGAATTCCTAGGGGAATGCCACTCACTCAGAAAGGAGGGAAAGCATCTGCAGACTTTTGGTGACGGAGAAGGAATGAACAAGGGAGGATCCCCCAGTCTGCTGCAAGCCTGAGTGTCTGGGGTTTATCACCGTGAGAGGCCCCACAGCTAGCAGCTGGAGCTAAGTTCACAGCAGTGGACCCAGTGATTCCCTTCAGCCTGAAATGCTGTGAAGCCCAGATCTGACTAACAGCAGCTACATGATAAACTCAGCCAGTCAGCCAGTTCTAAGCATTCAGTCATGATTGCCTTGATGGAAAAGGCCTCAAAGACTGTAAGCAGCATCTATATCTTTGGAATAAACCAGTGAAGAGTCCAGCAGAGAGGGACCTGGGAGTGCTGGTGGGTAACAAGTTAACCATGGGACAGCAATGTGCCCTGCTGGCCAAGAAGGCCAATGGGAGCCTGGAGTGCATTAAGCAGAGTGCGTCCAGCAGATCAAGGGAGGTTCTCCTTCCCCTCTACTTTGCCCTGCTGAGATCTAATCTTGAGTACTGCCTTCAGTTTTGGGCTCCCCAGTTGAAGTGGGACAGGGATCTGCTGGAGAGGGTTCAGAAGAGGGTTATGAGGATGATGAGGGGACTGGAGCACTGCCTGGTGAGGAGAGGCTGAGGGACCTGGGGCTGCTTAGTCTGGAGAAGAGAAGACTGAGAGAGGATCTAATAAACATCTATAAGTATCTGAGGACTGGGGGTCAGGATGGGGGGGGACAGGCTCTGCTCACTTGCTGCCTGGGACAGGACAAGGAGCAATGGGTGTAAGCTGCAGCACAGGAGGTTCCACTTCAACACAAGGGGGAACTTCTATACTGTAAGGGTCCCAGAGAACTGGAATAGGCTGCCCAGAGAGGCTGTGGAGTCTCCTCTGGAGACTTTCAAGGCCTGTCTGGATGTGTTCCTCTGTGATCTGTGCTAGATTGTATGGTCCTGCTCTGGCAGGGGGGTTGGACTGGATGATCTCCTTGAGTCCCTTCCAACCCCTAACATCCTGTGAGCCTGTGAAGAATAGAGATTTTATGAGAAGCACATTAAAGCAGATGTGTACAGAGGAGTAAACTTCCATCTTTAATTAGTAAGGAAAACAGTGACCTGCTGTAGATGTTATGAACGTGTGCAGGGACACAGAGCATACCATGGCCCAAGTAATCCCAGGGCTGGCTGGCTGACTGTGCACCTCCACCGCAGTACGCCTTGCTAACACTCAGAGTATGCTTTTAATATGCTAAGTGTATCCCTAAAAGGATACTAAAAGCCTTACATTAGCATTTCCTGCATGATCTTTGAATAGATGATGAGTGCCAGACAGGCTGAGACTCGCAGCCACAGCCTAATTAAAAATGAATAGTGTAGCATATTGACCTAACAAAAGTAATTTCTTCCTCCCAATTTACTTTTGGTCTTTTTAGTCCTTTGGCCAGCGCTGGCAAATAAAGTCGAACTGAGCTGCCTTTGATAGCTGCCACTCTGGGTTTCAGTCTCAAAGAACTTTCATATTGTGCCAATTTTGGGGGGCATGCAAGCAGAATATATCCTGACTTCCAGTGGGAGCAATACTTAGCTCACTCATCAGCTACCTTCTGGTGTCTGCAGCACTCAGCAGTGAGGAAGCCTTCCTCAGCCAAGGATCAATACTTGATCTATTGCAGAGGTGTAATAGATCACCTCCAAAGTATCTATGCACCTTTATAAATGGAAATCAAATTACATATGGCTGTCAAAAGCAATTCACCCCAAGTTACCTAGACACAGTTTCTCCAGTCAGTGCAGTTAAGCACACTGAAGCCATGGTGACCAAGCACAACTCTGCACTTACACTACTGCCTTAGTGTCAAATCTGATAAACCCTGTGCTGTGCCCTGCAGAGAGGCAACACAGAATAAGCACCAGTTTGCCTGCCCACTTCCTCAGACTGGCAGGAGAATCCCTCAAGCTTTAGCTCTCTCACATTGACCCTAGCCACAGATCCCTATGGTAATGCATGTGTGTGGAAACAGATCTCTGCAGCGACCGTGCCTGGCAAAATCAAGCTTTCATTTGACACAGTGACATTCCCCTTCTCCTTTCAACTTTCTCCCCTCTCCACATCAATCTTTTAATGAAATTATAAAATAAGAAGAGTGAGGAAAGTAAATCATTACCTAACTTATAGCTTTCCACTAACAGGATCAAAATTTATAACTGCTGCTTCTCCATTTCTCTTTTCCTGCACTTTTTCAACATGCAGCCAGCCATCAGCATCTTCACCACACAACACTGGGGGAGGAGGTTAAATTCCTCAAAAGAACAGGCAGAGGGTTGTGTGTTTTGTTTTTCTTATACAGAGTCCTGATGGATTAAGAGAAGAGGCTGAGGGAGCTGGGAGTGTGCAGCCTGCAGAAGAGGAGGCTCAGGGCAGAGCTCATTGCTGTCTACAGCTACCTGAAAGAAGGCTGTAACCAGGTGGGTTTGGGCTCTTCTGCCAGGCAAGCAGCAACAGAACAAAGGGACACAGCCTCAAGCTGTGCCAGGGGAGGTCAAGGCTGGATGTCAGGAGGAAGTTGTTGTCAGAGAGAGTGATTGGCATTGGAATGGGCTGCCCAGGGAGGTGGTGGAGTGGCCGTGCCTGGAGGTGTTGAAGCCAAGCCTGGCTGGGGCACGTAGTGCCATGGTCTGGTTGCTTGGGCAGGGCTGGGTGCTAGGTTGGGCTGGATGAGCTTGGAGCTCTCTTCCAACCTGCTTGATTCTATGATTCTGATTTATTAAGTTTCATAAGCATCAGTCCCTGGCACTTATCCATAACCACTGAAGTCTAGTTGGTTCACAAGTCAGTCTTTCCACTCATGTTACAACACAGTTAAGAAACACTGGGCTGGATGCTGACAGGCAGTGCAGAGGAAAGCCATGTTGTCCAGATGTGCTGGTTTGAGGCTAATTGGAATACTGTAATGAGAGAAATTAGATCACTGGTTATAACAGAATAATAGACTCTGTATCATTCATTGGTTTGCCCAAAACTGAAGGCAGTGCTCAAGATGAGTTCTCAGCAGGGCAGAGTAGAGGGGGAGGAGAACCTCCCTTGATCTGCTGGACACACTCTGCTTAACACACCCCAGGCTGCCATTGGCCTTCCTGGCCAGCAGGGCACATTGCTGTGCCATGGGTAACTTGTTAGCCACCAGCACTCCCCGGATTGAGAAACTGTTTTCTAGTCCATAGAGGACTTTTTAACCCTGTGGGCTCCAACCTGGGACATCCAGTTTGAAGCCATTGCCCTCATCCTGTGTGCTGGTTTGAGGCTAATTGGAATATTCTAAGGAGAGACATTAGGTCATTGGTCATAAAGGAATAATAAGGGTGGAGCCTGAGTCATTCCTTGCTTTGCTAAAAGGGCTAAAAAGCCAAAATGTAAACAGTTTGTCCCTTTTTGCTCAGGGACACTTCTTCCTTTTGCTTCTCCTTTGCCCTGCTCTACTACCTTCCACTAAGAGACAAAAGTGAGCTTTGCTGGCTGCTTGTCTGCCTGGGAGAGAGAGGAGGAGGCTTGCAGCCCCTGCTGGGCACTTTCTTTGTCTGGGAGGGAGTTTGGATTTCTGTCTTAGTTCTGGTTTGTGTACAGCTGTAACTGCCTGTAAATAGCTTGTGTCTATGTGCTTGCACATTTAGCTTTACTGTGAATACAGCTTTAGCTGACTTCTGACCTGTCTGAGGTGGTCTGCTAAATTCCAACTGGGGGGGGGAGGAAGTTCCTTAACCCACCACACCAAACCTCACTGCTCAGTTACTGCCATGCTGTCCAAACCTCCTTATTCAACTGCTATCATACACATGAGTGGTTAACAAGAAACAAGTTTCCCTGTTTTGTGAAGGGACCTCTTTGCCCTCCTGCTAAGGACATCACAGCTAAATGCTTGCTGTGCCATCAGCTGTGTCATAGCATCATAGAATGGTTTAGGTTGGAAGGAACCTTAAAGATCATCCAGTTCTAACCCCCTGCCATGAGCAGGGACACCTCCTACTAGAACAGGCCTCATCAACCTGGCCTTGAACACCTCCAGGGAGGTTGTGGAGCACGGAAGCACTGAATGTGATCTTTGATCACATTCGGTGCTTCTGTGCTCCACAACCTCCCTGGACAACCCGTGCCAGTGTCTCATCACCCTCACTATAGAGAATTTCTTCCTAACATCCAGTTTCAATCTCCCCTCTGCCAATTCAAACCCATTCCTCCTCCTCCTGTCATTACCAGACCTTGTTCATAGTCCCTCCCCAGCCTTCCTGTAGCTCCCTTCAGATACTGGAAGGCCACTCTAAGGTCTCCTCCAAGCCGTCTCTTCTCCAGGCTGCAGAGCCCCAGTTCTTGTAGCTTGTCCTCATAGCAGAGCTGCTGCAACCCTCTGAGTATCTTGATGACCTCCTCTGGACTGGCTCCAACAGTTCCATGCCCTTGTGTTGGGGCCTCCAGAGCTGCACACAACTGTCATCCAAGTCTGTCTGACTGCTGACCTGCTCACGAGGTGCTGTAACTTCAGTGCTGCAAATTAAGCTTTCAGGCATATTCTAAAAGCAGATCCCAGGTTCCTCACATATCAGAGCTGGCTGAGAATGAACTGTTCCCTTCACAGCTCAGAACTATCAGACACAGAAATCACAGCCAGCTATAATCTGCAGCCCCTGGCAGGGAAAAACACGTTTTCAACTCCCGATGAAAGTACTTCTTGTTGGTATGCCAGAAATGTCTCTGGCAAGTTACAATGCCTTCCATGCACTCACTTGTTCTCCAGTCTATTTTACAATCAAAACCTGCCAGCTTCCTATGTCTGTGGAAAAGAATACATTGAAGGGCTCACTCCTGCTCAGTATGGCAAAATATATATTGCAGTCAGCAAATCAAAGGGCACCTCTAATATTTAGGTTCATATTCTAGCAAGGCACCCATGTATGGGTAACTTGACTTACTGGGGCTTCAGGTCTGAAAACTCACCAAGCTGAATGCACAAACAAGCCCTTCAGTTTCACTCCACTCTCTTACACTCAAGTACCTTTCTGTACTTCCATGATTTTACAATGACAACTGAGTCACTTTCAGACTCCAAAATGCACCTAATCCAGCCTTGCATGAGTAGATAACAGATACATAGGTCATAGAATCATAGAATCAAGCAGGTTGGAAGAGAGCTCCAAGCTCATCCAGCACAACCTAGCACCCAGCCCTGCCCAAGCAACCAGACCATGGCACTAAGTGCCCCAGCCAGGCTTGGCTTCAACACCTCCAGGCACAGCCACTCCACCACCTCCCTGGGCAGCCCATTCCAATGCCAATCACTCTCTCTGCCAACAACTTCCTCCTAACATCCAGCCTGAACCACCCCTGGCACAACTTGAGGCTGTGTCCCCTTGTTCTGGTGCTGGTTGCCTGGCAGAAGAGCCCAACCCCACTCCATTCAGGGAGCTGCAGACAGCAATGAGCTCTGCCCTGAGCCTCCTCTGCTGCAGGCTGCACACCCCCAGCTCCCTCAGCCTCTCCTCACAGGGCTGTGCTCCAGGCCCCTCCCCAGCCTTGCTGCCCTTCTCTGGATACGTTCCAGTATCTCAACATCTCTCTTGAATTGAGGGGCCCAGAACTGGACACAGCACTCAATGTATGGCCTCTCTGGTTTGTGTCACGTTAGAGGTCCAGAGCTCACCTGCCTGGGTATACTGGGATACTGATGCTGAGATATGCAAGGCAGGGAGTCTGGCTCTTCCCACTGTGGTACACAGCTGTCACAGAATCACAGAATGCTCTGGCTTGAGGGGACCTCCAAAGCTCATCAAGGCCAATCCCCTTTGCACTCAGCAGGGACAGCCTCAACTACAGCAGGTCTCTCAGAGCCCTGTCCAGCCTCACCTTCAATATCTCCAGGGATGGGGCCACAACCACCTCCCTGGGTAACCTGTTCCAGCGGCCTGATGGTGCAGAACCTGTTCCTAACATCCAATCTCAATCTGCTTTGTTCTAGTTTGAAGCCATTGCCCTCATCCTGTCCCTGCAGGCCTTTGGAAACAGTCTCTCTGCAGCTTTCTTGTAGCCCCTTCAGACATTGGAAGTTGCTATTAGGTCTCCCCAGAGCCTTCTCTTCTCCAGGCTAAACGACCCCAGCTCCCTCAGCCTGTCCTTGTAGCAGAGCTGCTCCAACCCCCTGAGCATTTTTGTGGCCTCCTCTGTACCTGCTCCATCAGATCTATGTCATAGAATCACAGAATTCTCTATTGAGAGCTCCAGAGCTGGATGCAGCACTCCAGGTGAGGTCTCCCCAGAGCAAAGCAGCAGAATCCCCTCCCTCTATTTCTGGCCACCCTTCTTTGGATGCAGCCCAGGATGCAGTATTGCGAGCAGTGGGCAGATGACCTCCAGCAGAGGCAGTGACCAAGGGAAGCAGGCATTGCTGACCTCACACATTTTCCAGAGTCTGCTTTTGATATGTGTTCGTAATTCAGCAGTACTCAATACAGGATTTAAGGAACGAATCGATGCTCGGGATGAGGAACAGCAAAGGCAGAGGCGTTCTCTGCAAGCGCCATCAAACCCTCAAGGAATCAACTGCTTTGAAGCAGCTGAGAAAACTGGGCAAGTCCCACAGTTGTGGAGATACTTTCCCTCTCCCCAACATGAGTTTGGCTTAGCTGGTTTGAATTTAACACCAGCTGTCAGTGAAGTACAAAAGTGCTGTTTGCACCAGAACTGCCTCGGAAGTGATCGACATGAATGTGTCGTGCGTGGTCAGACACAGACACAAAGCACAGGTGAGAGGCACACCCCATGATGGTAGGATGGATGTCCATGAGGCACAAACATGATGGCTCTGCTTCAGGAGGAACTCTCCCTTCTGACCTCAGCACAGCCTTTTCCACATGCTGGCCCTTGCCCAAGCTGCTGTGGTTCAGGCTGTGCTGGCCCTTCCCCAAGCCACTGTGGTTCAGGCTTTGCTGGCCCTTCCCCTAGCCGCTGTGGTTCAGGCTGTGCCAGCCCTTGCCCACGCCTATATGGCTCAGGCTTTGCTGGCCCTTCCCCTAGCCTCTATGGTTCAGGCTGTGCCAGCCCTTGCCCACACCTCTATGGTTCAGGCTTTGCTGACCTTTCCCAGAGCCATTGTGGTTCACGCTGTGCCAGCCCTTGCCCAAGCCTCTATGGCTCAGGCTGTGCCAGCCCTTGCCCAAGCCGCTGTGGTTCAGGCTGTGCTCCAGATGGTGCTGCTGTCACCCAGGTCTGGCTCCAGCAGCGCCTGGGGTAGCCAAGCTGTCTGCTAGCAGCCACAAGTGTCCTTGGGCTGAAAGCAGTCTCCACACCGCCTGTTCCGTGAAGCATGGGGATTCCTGCAAGGGCCCTTCCCCTTGCCCAGTGCTCTCCTTAAGTGCTGCGTATTTCTGGACAGATAACCAACACTGGAGACAGTTGTTGCCACATTTAAAAATAGCCCAGGAAGAAGGTTTAGCCTTTCCTTGGCCAGCAGCAAATTGTAATTGCTATTGCTAGATCAAAAAGGCAATTATTTAGTAGATCCTATAAAGGAATGAAGGCATCAGGAACATCTTCACATGACATTGCTACAGGAGCTCCTCACCCCACTTAACCCTGAGCCTGCACCCAAATGGTTACCCCAGTGTCTGAGTCCTGGAGTGAAATCCCTGACTTGTTAAAACGTTGAGGCAACACTGACTGTGGTGATCCACCGCTCACACATCAAAGATTTGCACAGCTAGGAGAACAGCAGGAAAATGTCCCTGTGTTTGAAGCCCTCAGGAGCTTCCATTCACCTGCCACTTTAATTGTGAGCTCGTTTAAGCTGCAGCTTTAGCACAAACCATTTGTTTTGTAATTCCTGTTCACAAGTGAAAGGCTTTATCTGTCTTACAAACTAAGGCTCAGTGGAGCTGCACCACAGCACACTTAGAAAGGGCTGCATCCTCACCCAGGGCTGGAATGTACACGTCGAGCCAGCACCGTCTGCAGGTGTCAACTGAAGACAATGCAAGCAAAGGAGAGCACAGCCCCTGTGCATGGTCCTACACAGGAGCACACAGGGTGTCTTTCACCACCGATTTATGAGTTAGAAAAGATTTCATCTGCTAAATGAATCCCTCTGCTATTGACATTTATGGGATCAAGCACTTTTATGAAACTCGGTCTCAAACAGTTCCTTATCCAGGTCACACTGGTTGCAGCTCTGACAAAGAGATGTAGAATCATACAATTAACCAGGCTGGAAGAGACCTCCAAGCTCATCCAGCCCAACCTAGCACCCAGCCCTGCCCAAGCAACCAGACCATGGCACTGAGTGCCTCATCCAGGCTTGGCTTCAACACCTTCAGGGACAGTGACTCCACCACCTCCCTGGGCAGCCCATTCCAATGCCAATCACTCTCTCTGACAACAACTTCCTCCTAACATCCAGCATAGACTTCCCCCAGAACAACTTGAGACTGTCCCCTTGTTCTGTTGCTGACTGCCTGGCAGAAGAGACCAACCCCACCTGGCTACAGCCTGGCATTGAGCACTGGGATCCAGTTGGCAGCTCAGCAGCATGCTAGCTGCAGTTACAGGCACCAGTGCATCCAGACCAAAGAGAAGCATCTCCTAGCCACATGCTCTCTCAATTGCTGTGAGACTTACATGACACATCTTGACCCAACAGGCAAGCCCAACTCCCATCAGCTCGTTGTGTGAGCAAGCCAAGCCTGTGTCTGCAAGTCCACACTCCATTTTCTCCACTACTCTGGCTCTAAAGATTAAACGGAACGGAGCTGTACATTGAGGGACTATTCAAAGTACCTTTCCAGGAAGAGTTTCAAACACATCCTGCCCTTCCTGTGATCAGACCTTTTTGAACTGCAGAGTTCAAAAGCTCAGTTATGCTTAACGCTAAGGGGGACACAGCTTCGCAGCATGTGGAGTGGCAGGCAGGGACATGGTGCGGGTGCCACATGCATTCTCAGACACATGCTGCCCATCAGCTCCCCTCACAGCCCCACAGAGCACCCAGACAGCAGGGGACACACCTTCCTGACAACAGAAATGATTAAGCATCTACTGTCGATACTGCCACCAAAGATCCACAGATCAGGAGAGGTGTGGCCAGCAGGACAAGGGAAATTATTCTGCCCCTATGCTTGACACTGTTCAGGACACACCTTGTCCAGTTCTGGGCTCCTTAGTGTCAAGAGAGATGCTGAGGTGCTGGAACATGTCCAGAGAAGGGCAGCAAGGCTGAGGAGGGGCCTGGAGCACAGCCCTGTGAGGAGAGGCTGAGGGAGCTGGGGGTGTGCAGCCTGCAGAAGAGGAGGCTCAGGGCAGAGCTCATTGCTGTCTGCAGCTCCCTGAAGGGAGGCTGTAGCCAGGTGGGGTTGGGCTCTCCTGCCAGGCACCCAGCAACAGAACAAGGGGACACAGTCTCAAGCTGTGCCAGGGCAGGTCTAGGCTGGATGTTAGGAGGAAGTTGTTGTCAGAGAGAGTGATTGGCATTGGAATGGGCTGCCCAGGGAGGTGGTGGAGTCACCGTGCCTGGAGGCGTTGAAGACAAGCCTGGATGAGGCACTTGGTGCCATGGTTTGGTTGACTGGATAGGGCTGGGTGCTAGGTTGAACTGGATGAGCTTGGAGCTCTCTTCCAACCTGCTTGATTCTATGATTCTATGATCCAGGGCTTTCAGAAATAATATCTACAGAAAAGGGGAAGTACCAGGCCTAAAGCATACAGATGCCTTTAATACATATCTACATTTTCTAATCTAGGTATGATGAGTAAGGAAAACAAGGAAAGCAAACCCTGTGGCTTTATGCTCTGTGTGTGTAGCCACACACACAAGCAAGCCTTTTTTGGGGGGGAGGGCAAGCGTTCATCTTACTTGTGCAATCTCCGTGGTCAAGCGCCAAAGGATGTGATGTTGTATAAGGAAAGTCCTCGCTTTCATTTCAAGTCATTCATTTGTCATGGGAAACGTAAAAACCATTCATGAAATTAAAATACATAATGGAGTGACAATGAAAGGTCTCATCCAAAGTCAGTGGGAAGAGTGAATTCATTGCACTTTGCTCTGGACTTATATCACACCATTTCAGGACTAACTGTCCTGCCACACAGAAAGAAACAGAGGGCAAGGTGTGTGTGGAGGGCATTGGCCATGGCATGAGGGAAGGCAGCACTGGTGCAGCTGGCCCGGCCCCGGTCTAATGGGAGGAAGCTCAGTCTGGATGGGGGCTGTTCATAGGAGAGGCTTGCTGGCAAGGCAGCGAGTTCCTAACACAAACCCTGGCTGAAACAAAACCCAGATTCTCTGACAAAAAGCAACTGTAAGCACAGCAACCTGTAAGGTGATAAGCTCATAGATATGCCAGGACACTAACTATGGGAGCTCACAGTCCCAAAGACTGTAGGAACAAAGAATCCTATTCAAAGCAGGGGGGATTTTAAGGTTATAGATGCAAGAAATCTTGAAAGCAAGGAAGTTCTTTGAACACACAAGTGCTGTGGGCAAGCAGAAACAGCTCTGCTACACTGAACACAGAAACCGTCCAGAAGTGTCTCTGTCTAAAGACAATGCCAGCAGAAAATCACATCTCTGACCACAAAGTGCCTTATCCCCTCTCAATATTCATGTGACGCCAGAGCAGAGACATGAAAGCAGGCCTGCTTCATACCCACCGCAAGCTCCTCTTCAGCAGGAGTTCTGCAGTCAGGCATGATCACCACGTAGTGAGGTGGGGCTCAGCTTCCCCTTCCCTAGGCTGCAAAGACTATCAGGGACTGAGGCTGGCTTCTTCCTGCCACAGGAAGGACATCAACCCACTCCAGGAACCCACAAGTGGGCAAGAGCGAGGAACTGCCTTGTCAGAGAACAGCAGAAAAAAGAAGGGCATCTTCCTGCCAGTGGTCAGGACAACGCTACAGGTGTCTGAAACTACAGCACAAGCAACAGACTTCCATTTCTTCTGCACCAGGTCAGTGCTATTCTGGGATGGAGCACGCTGCTCAGCAACAGAGCTGGCGGCAAGCAGGAAATCATTTCCACAGCAGTAATCTGAGCAGCCTCTTTGAGCAGGGATGATACTTTGGTCCCTGTTTTGAAGATGAATCCATACTCTGAGACAGCAGCATCAGAATACGTGAGGTGAGCCAAAGAACAGCGCTGGGTGAAGCTAGCTTGGAGGCACCTGTCAAATTTGCAGTGCCTTTGATAGGGCTGCATTTCACATCTTCACTCTGGTAACTGGGGGAGGGGTTGGATACTCTTAGATATTTTGGGGAAAACTCTTAACAGCTGGGTGCCACTCACTGTGACTGGTGGAATAAGCATGGCAAGAGGACTGCAGGAGTACCATACACATACCTCTGTCATTAAACACTCGCCCTGCGAAAGGGGGTCAGAGACCACATGAGGCTGGCACCCATCCTTGCCTTAGGTACCTCACAGAATCTCAATTTAGTCACTTAAAGGAAAAATCTGTTCTACTGGCTGAACAAGGATGGACATCACAAGGCACAACAAAGAGGTGCAACTTGCCAAAGGCCGTACAGGAATGGGGTGCTTGTCTCTGGGGCCTGAGGACAGTGTCTGCCACCTGCAAGATGCTCCCTGACACATCTGACTGCAACTCTCTGCACCAGGGAGATGAATGGCCACGGTACTGCGAAGTGGCTATGAGCATATATGCAGGCTTATTGAGCCATAAATCTGGGAAGCAATATGTTCAGGTGATTTCCAAGTTCTCCTAAGTTTTATGAAACCTATTTTTTAGCCAAACAACTGCAAATGAGCAGTGCCTGGTGACATTTTATTACATTTCCCCTTATTATGCCTTAGTGGTAAATTGTTCTCACCAATCAGTGTTGCAGTATCAGAGAGACTGCTAAAGACAGTCACCTGAAGAAACCAGAGATAAGAGATTTGACTGTCTCGATAAAATGGGCTCCTTTTCCATTCTCAGTGTAGCTTAAAGCCCTTAGTAATACAATAACCCCATCCAATGATCAATTAAGAGAGTGGAGAAGCAGGTATGCCACTCAAAACTGGCAGTCTACTATGGGCATAGATCAAAGCAACAGCAGCACTGAGAGAGGAGCAGTTTACCCTGTGGAACACCTCTGCTATGAGGACAGGCTGAGAGAGTTGGAATTGCCCAGCCTGGAGAATGGAACACTCCAGAGAGACCTAACAGCAGCCTGCCAATACCTGAAGGGATCCCACAGGAAGGCTGCAGAGAGACTCTTTACAAGAGTGTCCACTCACAGGACAAGGGGAAACGGATTGAAATTGAAGGAGAAGAGGTTTAGATTGGATCTGAGGAAGAAATTCTTCACTAGGAGAGTGGCAAGACTCTGGAATGGATTGTCCAGAGAGGCTGTGGATGCCCCTGCCTGGAGATGCTGAAGGGCAGGTTGGATGTGGCCTTGAGTAAGCTGGGCTAGCTGAGAGGTGTCCCTGCCATGGCAGGGGGTTGGGATAGATGATCTCTGAGGTCTCCTCCAGCCTAAGCTGTTCTATGAGTCCATGACCAAACATTTGTTCTTTTCCATTCCATTCAGTGAGTACCTGGGTTACTATAAGAAGGCTGTCTGCCCACAGAGACACTTGTGGGTTTGTGGTACCATTCATCAGAGAGGGAGCTGGGGGTGCTGGTAGACAGTAGCTGAAGATGAGCCATCAGTGTGCCCAGGTGGGCAAGAGAGCGAATGGCATCCTGGGCTGGCTCAGGAGTAGTGTGGCCAGCAGGACAAGGGAAGTTCTTGTGCCCTTGTGCTCAGCACTGCTCAGGCCACACCTTGAGTGCTGTGTCCTGTTCTGGGGCCCTCAATTCAAGAGAGATGTTGAGATACTGGAACATGTCCAGAAAAAGGGCAGCAAGGCTGGGGAGGGGCCTGGAGCACAGCCCTGTGAGGAGAGGCTGAGGGAGCTGGGGGTGTGCAGCCTGCAGAAGAGGAGGCTCAGGGCAGAGCTCATTGCTGTCTGCAGCTGCCTAAAGGGAGGCTGTAGCCAGGTGGGGTTGGGCTCTGCTGCCAGGCAGTCAGCAACAGAAGAAGGGGACACAGCCTCAAGCTGTGCCAGGGGAGGTCTAGGCTGGATGTGATGAGGAAGTTATTGCCAGAGAGAGTGATTGGCATTGGAATGGGCTGCCCAGGGAGGTGGTGGAGTTGCTGTCCCTGGAGGTGTTGAAGCCAAGCCTGGCTGGGGCACTTAGTGCCATGGTCTGGTTGATTGGGCAGGGCTGGGTGCTAGGTTGGGCTGGATGAGCTTGGAGCTCTCTTCCAACCTGCTGGATTCTATTATTCTATGATCAACAGCAGCTTCACGAAGGTTCCAAAGACTGTTGAAAGAACCCAAGAGTTAAAACTCAGGCATGCTGATGTCCTGTTCCCATGCATCCTGGTTAAGGGTGCTGGAAGCATAGCTGTCCTCAAGCCAGTCAGTGCAACACTCATTTGGTTTCCATTTTTATGAGATTCCCACAGGCTCACTCACTTCACCACTTGTGGCTTCTGCAGGCCTGCTCAGCAAACACCAGAAAGCTACTGCTGTGTCCTCCTTCTCTCTCATACATCCCTTCTGAGCAGGCAGGCCCTGCTCAGCTTTTGGAGAGCAGGCCTAGCGTGAGGCTAGCAGCTCATTAAATGCTGTTCCTCAGAGCTAATAAACTCACATTAGCTGAATTCTGCATTGCAAGTGAGTGGCAAAGCTCAGAGCTCCCTGTTGCATTCCTGGTGCACTACAGTAATTACCATGAAAATGCATGCTAATTCTGTTGATATTTGATACAGAGCAGTGTTGCCTCAAAGTGGTTGTCAAAGCCATGTTTGCTGATAATAAACAGTTCCTATGCAAGTGGATGTGGCAGCCTGCAGCCTCGGTCTTTATCATATTACACTGGTAGGGCCTCTCAACTCTGAATACTCATGGTGGGAAATGAAGCCATAGCTTTGGGATGCTAACAGCAGTGGATGTTGAATGTCACCGGGTTTTGGTAGAGCTTTAGGCTGCCTAAGAAAGAAGGAGCTAGACCACCATCCATTCACACAGCAGCAGCTGAAAGGAAGCCTCCTGGAAGGTCACATTTAGGCATGGAAGTCAAAGACACATTCAAAGGACAGCATACTTGTAGGGCTTACAAACACACAAACCACTGCAGGGCCCAATTCTGACGATGTTTATACACACACTTAGAATCACAGGATCATAGAATCAGTCAGGGTTGGAGGGGACCACAAGGATCATCCAATTCCAACCCCCTGCCATGGCCAGGGACACCCTACCCTAGAGCAGGCTGCCCACAGCCTCAGCCAGCCTGGCCTGAAACACCTCCAGCCATGGGGCCTCAACCACCCCCCTGGGCAACCCAGTCCAGCTTCTCACCACTCTCATGCTCAACAACTTCCTCCTCACCTCCACTCTCACCCTCCCCACCTCCAGCTTTGCTCCATTCCCCCCAGTCCTGGCACTCCCTGAGAGCCTAAAAAGTCCCTTCCCAGCTTTTTTGCAGCCCCCTTCAGATCCTGGAAGGCCATAGGAAGGTCACCTCGGGGCCTCCTTGCACTTGGTCTTGTTGAACCTCCTGAGGTTGGCTTGTGCCCTCCTCTGCAGCCTGCCCAGGTCCCTCTGGATGGATCCCTGCCCTCCAGCCTGGCTGCTGCACCACACAGCTTGGTGTGGGCAGCAAACTTGCTGAGGCTGCACTCAGTGCCTCTGTCCATGGCACCCACAAAGATGTTGAACATAACTGGTCCCAGGATAGATCCCTGGGGGACTCCACTTGTCAGTGGCCTGGACCTGGCCATGGAGCCACTGACAGCCACTCTTTGGCTGCAGCCATCAAGCTGAGACAGTTGAAAAAGGACTCTTTTCTGTCAGTCTCTCACTTTCAGCACTTCATTGTCTAAACCCTAGGCCCATGGCTTGCTGCAATGCTCCTAAGCAAACACAATGAATATGCCAGTTGCCCCGGGGTGGGTCTGTGCTCTGCAAAGGAATCAAAGGGTCCAGCTCCCCCCAGCTTGTTTTTGTTAAATGTTCTAAAAAGATTCATTTGTTGTTTCCATCAAACCGCAAGAGGGATGCACAGATTTGATGCCTGAAGTATCCATCTGGGACAGAGCCACCAGGGAGAAAGACACTACAAAGAGCTGCAGTTCTTCACAGCAGACAGAAGATCAGAGGAGGAGCATTCCCAGAAGAAAGGCTTCCCCACCTCTCTATAGGACACAGGGCAGATCAAAGGCAGTGAGTGGCTGGTAACTATCCTAATCTCCTCTAAACACACACTGTGCATGTGCATACCATGAGGCTTCATCTGTTTGACTCCTTCTCAGCCACCAGAGGAGAGCACAAGTGGCACAACGACAGAAAAGCTGTAGGCAGCACAGGCCTTGAACAGCCTGAAAGCAAACTCACACAAGGCACAGTGTCTGCCATCTATTTCACCAGCAGCTGACAGCATCTACTTGGGCCTGAGCAAAGCCTTAGACGCTGTCCTGCATGACATCCTGGTCCCCACAGTGGTAAAACTTTCAAGGGGTGGAAAGCTCAGTGGATAAAGAACTGGCTTGATGGCCATGCCCAAAAACCAGATGAGTGGGGCCAGTGCCAAGTGGAGTCCCTGAAGGACCAGTACTGGCACTGTCTTGTTCAACGTCTTCATCACTGCCATGCACAGTGGCACTGAGGCAGTCTCAGCACCAAGCTGTGTGGTTGTGGCTGACAGCTGGAGGGAAGGATCCATCCAGAGGGACCTGCACAGGCTGCACAGATGGGCACAAGCCAACCTCAGGAGGTTCAGCAAGGCCAAATGCAGGGTCCAGAAGCTGGGTTGGGGCAATCCCAGGCACTGATACAGGCTGGGCAGTGCCTGCCTTGAGAGCAGCCCTGAGGAAAAGGCCTTGGGGGTGCTGGTGGATGAGAAGCTCAACATGAGCCAGCAGTGTGCACTTGCAGCCCAGAGAGCAACCAGAGCCTGGGCTGTAGCAAGAGCAGTGTGGGCAGCAGGGTGAGGGAGGGGATTCTGCCCCTCTGCACCACTCTGCTGAGACCACACCTGGAGCACTGTGCCCAGCTCTGGAGCCCCTGGGACAGGAAAGGTCTGGAGGCGCTGGAAGGTGTCCAGAAAAGGGCCATGAGGATGATCAGAGGGCTACATGAAATCTGCTGAGAGATTTTTCGGGTGTCAATTAGTGATAGACTGGGGGGAATGGTTCCAAGCCAAAGGAAGGGAGATTGAGATTGGACGCTAGGAAGTTGTTCCCCATGAGGGTGGTGAGACACTGGAACAGGTTGCCCAGGGAGGTGGTGGAAGCCTCATCCCTGGAAGTCTTTAAGTCCAGGCTGGATGTGGCTCTGGGTAACCTGATCTAGTATGAGGTGTCCCTGCCCATGGCAGCAAGGCTCGAGATGGATGATCCTTGAGGTCCCTTCCAGCCCTGACAATTCTGTGATTCACAGCACACAGCAGCTCACTGTCCTGGCACACTCTGCATCCACTGCACCCTAGTAGGAACTAAAATATTCCTTAAAAACAGTAAGGGAGCTTTGCATAAAGCACACTCCCTAGGAAGCCTGTCCTACTGTTGGAACAAGACCACAGAAGGACCACAAAGATGACCCAGCAGCTGGAACACCATTGCTATGAAGGCAGGATGAGGTAACCAGGGTCATTTAGCCTGGAGAAGAGAAGACTCTGGGGGCATCTTAGAGCTGCCTTCCAGTACCTGAAGGGATCCTACAGGAAGGCTGCAGAGAGACTTTTTACAAGAGTGTTCACCCACAGGACAAGGAGAAATGGATTGAAATTGAAGGAGAAGAGGTTTGGATTAGATCTGAGGAAGAAATTCTTCGCTAGGAGGGTGGCAAGACTCTGGAATGGATTGTCCAGAGAGGCTGTGGATGCTCCTACCTGGAGATACTGAAGGGCAGGTTGGATGTGGCCTTGAGTAAGCTGGGCTAGCTGAGAGGTGTCCCTGCCATGGCAGGGGGTTGGGTTGGATGATCTCTAGGGTCTCTTCCAACCTAAGCCCTTCTATGATTCTGATTCTACTATCCCATCTCATTCTTTTCCCCAGTCCTTAATAACTAGTCCTGACCTTGGTGCTGCTTTACAGAGCTCATTGCTTCAGAGGTACCCCCCAGCAGTAAGCCTGTGACTCTTGGTTGCTATGCCATTTCTCACTGCCACAGGGCAGCCCTTGCTGGCACTATTGTATTGCTAAGGAATGTTTGGTTCCCATCCCAGACTGCAGCTGCTCCAAATCACCTACTCCCTTGGATGAGCACAGTAATTAAAACGTCTTTGTGCCATTTCTTTCTGCATAAGGTCATGGTTTTGTTTTTAAGAACAAAGCAACAAGGTGGGAGAAATGCAGAAGTGAGCAATGGGAAGATAAGAGCATTACTAATTACACCTCCTGTCTGCCTGCGATCCTGCGATACAGCTGAGATGTGAGCGTGAGATCCAGCAGAAGAAACAGGCTGTAAATGGGATTCTGGGCACTGACCAGCCCCCCTCTTCCCGTGGAGCCACTCTGGATAACTTTAATAAGTTGTTGAGGCCTTTCAGCTCTCACTCACAGGCTTGGACAGAAGACAGAGATTGATTTAACAGAGAATAAATGTAATGCTCTGCAAGTAGCTTAGACCACAGCAATTAATCAATTATCCGAGTACATTCCACGTTAATACATTCATTACCACTCTCATCTTTAATCAACTGCTTGCTCCACATACTAGGTGGTTCCTGTGCTTCTGTGAGAACAGAATTCACTTTGCAAAGGGAAAACACAGCTTCCAGGGCCAAAGATGAAAAATCAGCTGTGGGGACCACCATAGAATGTGGACAAGTCTGGTTAGCAAGGGCTGACAGAGCACATGGGCATGCGCTGGGGCCCTGTTTGGTACACCCATTAAAAGTATTTATTGGGGATTAGCAGCAGAAGCTGGTCTGGAAAATCATTTTTCCTTCATGTCTCAGCTTGGCACATGCAGCTGCACCTTCCCAGCCAGCTACTGAATGGCCTGCAGACAGAGGGGCTGCCCAGCTGTCATTTATTTGTTTGAACAGGAGGAAGGCAGTGTGAAAGCTGTTTGCATGACCTCTAAGTCTTCATCTATACGGCTGCCCTCTTCCCACCTCCTCTGTCTCCAGTATGTGACCTCTAAGTGTACATCTGTATGGCTGCCTTCTTCCCACCTCCTCTGTCTCCAGTGTGTGACCTCGAAGCCTTCATCTGCATGGCTGCCCTCCTCCCACCTCCTCTGTCTCCAGTGTGTGACCTCTCAGGCACCCAGCAACAGAACAAGGGGACACAGTCTCAAGTTGTGCCAGGGCAGGTCTAGGCTGGATGTTAGGAGGAAGTTGTTGGCAGAGAGAGTGATTGGCATTGGAATGGGCTGCCCAGGGAGGTGGTGGAGTCACTGTCCCTGGAGGTGTTCAAGAGAAGACTGGATGAGGCACTCAGTGCCATGGTCTGGTTATTGCATAGGGCTGGGTGATAGGTTGGGCTGGATGAGTCTGGAGGTCTCTTCCAACCTGACTGATTCTATGATTCTATGATCTGTATGGCTGCCCTCTTCCCACCTCCTCGGTCTCCAGTGCAGACTACTCCATTCCCAAAGGAGGCAGCCCACCCCAGCAAGGCTGGACACAAAGTCCATTTTAAGGCTGGAGAACCTCTCCTCTGATTTCAGTGGGTGTCAAAGTACACCCATAAGACACTGTTGTTAACCTTTTGACCCACTCATGCTGTACAAGGAGTGACCTGTATGCAACAGGTTCAAGACTCTGTCCCTCTAGGAATTTCATGCATTTCCCCTCAAAAAGGAGCGTTTCTGCCCAAAAGTGCTCTGAATGCCCACCACTAGCCAGGAGCTGAGCCAGGCCTTTCTGTAAGAGAACTCCTTCATCAGGACTCCAAGAGGGGTCCTGGTGGCAGGAGGTCAGGGCATGGAGCACAGGGAGAGAAAGTGAGATCTCGGATTGAAGGTAAAAGCGGATCAGAAGTTAGTCAGACAAATGCATTTGCGGGTACCAGGTCTGGCGCTCGATGTGCACACTTCACTATCTGGCCCTTCATCAGGAGCCAGAGGGTTCATCCTTCAGGCATGAAAGATGGAGCAGCTGAAAATGGTCAGTGACCACGGAAAGGATTAGAGATTATTATCTTTTTAATCCACAACATTTACCTTCTCATGATTTATTGGAGCTAATACAAAAGTGATTAGTGCTCTGCCTTTCCCTAAGTGAGAGGTTGTTTATGACTCCATTCCCACATACAGCCTGTAATAAACAGATAGGCCTGGCTGGAAAGTGGCCAACAGGAGAAAGTTTCATCACCTAGAATACATTCAGAGCACATTCAGAAATGACTTGTGCAACTCCTACAAAGCATCTGCATCTTCTAGAAGGAAGGCAGAAGTCTGAGCCATTGCCCCAGCCTGCAAGCACAGGACAAGAGGCGGTGTGGAAAGCCCTTGAGCTCTCTTGCCCTCGCTGGCCTGCCTATTTTTACCGAGCGGGATAAGCAGCCCCCAGCATTCCAGAGGCTGAGACAGCCCCCAGAAGCCATAACTGCAAGGCGCTGCGCTGTTAAAAATAATCAGTCTTACTTCTGGGGTGTGCATGCTGCCTTCTGAGAATCTGGGATTCCTCTTTCCCATTCCTGCCCCGCCTTTGTGGCTGCAAAGGGACCGGTTTAAGTGGGAAGCCGAAATCCCCAGGCCATCGCCAACCTCCAGCACCTAAGGTTTCAAGAGGAATTCCCAAGCCAACTTTCTCAAGCCTGCCTATGCAATTCAAGACGTTCAGTGTCTTTTTCAGAACAGCACAGGAACCCGAGACTTTGGGATTGCATGTCCCACCCGTTCCAAACAGGAGCTGAGCTCCTGGAGTGCTCTCCATTTCCAAAGGCATGTGGATGGCTGACTCCCACTAATCCCAGTTGGATGCTTCTCTATTTTTGAACATGGCTCTTGCCACCTTTCAAAATCAGGGCTTATTATTTTAGGACTTTGACTTTCGAGAGTTAGCAATATAGCAGAAGACAGCACTTGGCACCATGGCCTAGCCTTGAGCTCTGTGGTAATGGGATGGACTTGATGTCTTGTGAGAGGCCTCGAGCACAGCCCTACGAGGAGAGGCTGAGGGAGCTGGGATTGTTCAGCCTGGAGAAGAGGAGGCTCAGGGCAGACCTTATTGCTGTCTACAGCTACCTGAGGGGTGGTTGTGGCCAGGAGGAGGTTGCTCTCTTCTCTCAGGCAGCCAGCACCAGAACAAGAGGACACAGCCTCAAGCTGCGCCAGGGGAAATTTAGGCTTGAGGTGAGGAGAAAGTTCTTCACTGAGAGAGTCATTGGCCACTGGAATGGGCTGCCCAGGGAGGTGGTGGAGTCGCCGTCCCTGGAGCTGTTCAAGGCAGGATTGGACGTGGCACTTGGTGCCATGGTCTAGCCTTGAGCTCTGTGGTAATGGCTTGGACTTGATGATCTGTGAGGTCTCTTCCAACCTTGGTGATAATGTGTGTGATACTGTGTGTGATGATCTATGAGGTCTCTTCCAACCTTGGTGATACTGTGAGACTGTGATACTGTGAAGCTGCAAGGATGGACAGATGGACACTTGAAGAGAGGTAACAAACCAGAAAACCTTTGCTTCCCAGCCTCTCCCTTTCACTGATTTAATTTGTTCCTGTGTTTGGAGACATGGAATTTGTTCCTTCAGATCTCTCTAATACTTAGAATCATGGTACTGCTCTGGTTGGAAAAGACTGCTCAGATCATAGAGTCATAGAGTCATAGAGTCAGTCAGGGTTGGAAGGGACCACAAGGACCATCTAGTTCCAACCCCCCTGTCATGGGCAGGGATACCCTACCCTAGATCAGGCTGGCCAGAGCCCCATCCAGCCTGGCCTTAAGCACCTCTCATCGAGTCCAACCCAGCTCCATGAGTGGAACAACTGAACGCTGCCAGCCTTTTATATATTTATAACCTGGCAGCTTTCCAAACACAGAGAGAGGAATGCCCTTTGGTCTGCAAAAGGCATGAAGCTACACAGGGCAACTAGCACAGCTCACCCCTACAGACCCGAGACTGTGACAACTTTGTCTTGCAGTCAGTCCTCGTTGGTCTGTTACAAAGCCAGCGAGCAATGTGTGCCTTCATAGACACCCAGCCCAGCCAGGGCTCTTCTGCCACTTGGTAGCTGAAAGCACATCCTAGGCCTTAGTGTATTTGCAATCATTTTACATCTCTTCAGCACGTAAATGCTCCTTTCTTAGCAAAGATGCTAGAATCAAAGACGAAGCACATTAACTGCAGGCTAATTTCTCTGGTTCTGCATTCCCCTTGGGGCTGAAAGGACAACAGACAGGCTTCTGAAAGTTTTCCTCCTCAGCTGGAACTGCAGATCAGATGTGAGCCAGCACAGATCTTGGAAGCAGATTAGGGTTTCCAAGTGTCCTCTTTCTAGTAAAGGCTATGTCTGTAGTGTGCCTCCGAGCTCTCAGACCACCTAGATACCACACTGTGCACAGGGGGATTTGGGCAGCACAGAGACCATTCTGGCCTGCAGCCCAAAAGTTTACTCAGTATCTGGGGAAGCCCTTGTGGCCAATACTGGGTTCCCAGGCAGAAAGAGACCTGGAGGTACTGGTAGATAGCAGCCAAGTATGAGCCAGCAGTGTGCCCAGGTGGGCAGCAGAGCTGATGGAATAGTGTGGCCAGCAGGACAAAGGAGGTTATTCTGCCCCTGTGCTCAGCACTGCTCAGGCCACACCTTGAGTGCTGTGTCCAGTTCTGGGCTCCTCAATTCAAGAGAGATGTTCAGGTGCTGGAAGGTGTCCAGAGAAGGGCAGCAAGGCTGGGGAGGGGCCTGGAGCACAGCCCTGTGAGGAGAGGCTGAGGGAGCTGGGGGTGTGCAGCCTGCAGAAGAGGAGGCTCAGGGCAGAGCTCATTGCTGTCTGCAGCTCCCTGAAGGGAGGCTGCAGCCAGGTGGGGTTGGGCTCTGCTGCCAGGCAACCAGGGACAGAACAAGGGGACACAGCCTCAAGCTGTGCCAGGGCAGGTTTAGGCTGGATGTTAGGAGGAAGTTGTTGTCAGAGAGAGTGATTGGCATTGGAATGGGCTGCCCAGGGAGGTGGTGGAGTTGCCGTGCCTGGAGGTGTTGAAGCCAAGCCTGGCTGGGGCACTCAGTGCCATGGTCTGGTTGATTAGCTAGGGCTGGGTGCTAGGTTGGACTGGGTGAGCTTGGAGGTCTCTTCCAACCTGGTCAGTTCTATGAGTCTATGATTCCCCTGCTGTACTGCCAAGAGCAACTGAGCCAGGCTGTTCCCTGGGCTTTAAATCCCTGGCTTCTGCAGTGGACAGGCACAGCAGTGCCTGTGCACATAGGGCAGGACACACAAATACCTCTCACTGTCAGCCAGCAGCAAGACTGAGTTCTTAATACACTTTGAAGCTGCCACACTGCACCTAGCTTGGTGTTCTGTGAGGCATGTAGTGGATGTTTGTTGTGTTAAAAAACACCTTTGTCAACCACACACTTGTAAACCTCAGTGTGGACAAACCCTACATGGTGCTAGACTAGCTCTGGGCTGCTGTGTTGAGCGCACACTGCCAGCTCGCACCAATCCCTCCCCTCTTTCCTGGCCTCGGTGCTGGCAGAAGATGCACCAATCCCTCCCCTCTTTCCTAGCCTCGGAGCTGGCAGAAGATGCACCAATCCCTCCCCTCTTTCCTGGCCTCGGTGCCGGCAGAAGATGCACCAATCCCTCCCCTCTTTCCTGGCCTCGGTGCTGGCAGAAGATGCACAACCCCGATGAATTTTAAAGAAAAGTTGTAAAGGATTTCAATTGCATTTCACTTAGTGTCACTCTCCTTACATTGTCTGCATTCCATACCTCCTTCTCCCTTTCCATTATGATCATTTCTTGCAGAGCTCAGCTTTTAACACAATAGTGCAAAAAGCTCCCAGCCAGGTGGCAGACAGGTGGAAAACAGGAGTGAAACAGTCAATAGCTGCTTCTTATCTCACCTCCTCCGAACTGCAAACGTTTCTTAGGGAGCTGTGAATTACTGCCCTATTGTTCTTGCCACCTCATTACTTTGAAGTGGCTCACACCTGTGCTATTTGGTTGTCTGCTTTGTTTGCGTTATCAATTTGCTGGGAGATGGATACTTAAAAATCACTGTTTTACCACCTCACTCAGATCCCTTTAGATAACACACCAAGTGGGAAAAGAAAAACACAGTATAAACTTGCATTTATTGAAATCCTTCGTATCAGACAGGAACACATCCAGACAGGGCTGGAAAGGCTCCAGAGAAGGAGACTCCACAACCTCTCTGGGCAGCCTGTGCCAGGGCTCTGGCACCCTCACAGCAAAGAAGTTGTTGCTCCTGTTGAGCTGGAACTTGCTGTGCTGCAGTGTCCATCCCTTGCCCCTTGTCCTATGGCAGGGCACAAGTGAGCAGAGGCTGTCCCTGTCCCTTCCTTCCTGCCCCCCAGCCCTCAGCTCTTGATAGACTTTGCTCAGATCCCCTCTCAGCCTTCTCCTCCGCAGCCTAAGCAGCCCCAAGGCTCTCAGCCTCTCCTCATCAGGCAGTGCTGCAGTCCCTTCAGCATGCTTGTGGCCCTGCCTTGGACTCTCTCCAGTAGATCCCTGTCCCTCTTGAACTGGGGAGCCCAGAACTGGATGCAGTATTCCAGGTGAGGTTTCACTAGGGCAGTGCAGAGGGTTTATGCTACAAAAGTCAGTGTTTATTTCCTGGTGACATCATGAAGCTGAGAGCTCGCTGACATACGAAAACAGACTCTGACAGCAGGTGGGGCTGGACAACCCTCTCCAACCTCTCAGCATCCACAGTTGCTGACCAACCCTCCCAGGAGGTACTTTGCATGTGGAGATAGACTTGGAGATGGTGATCACAGGTTAGATCTAGACAATGCAAAAGCAATTCCAGATACTGCACAAATATTTCTAGCAGAGGACACACTGTGCTGCCCTCACTCTTTCAGTCCCCCCCACTGCAGACTGTGCTGCCAACTGCCACAGGCAGCTGAAGTCCTTTCCACTTTCACCTCTTCCATCCATATGACACAGCTGCGACATCTTTGGTCTCCCTAACCTGGCCTGTTTTGTCAACTGTTGAATCCAGACACCAAGCTAGGAGCAGAAGTTGATCTGTTGGAAGGTAAGAGAGCCCTGCAGAGGGACCTGGCCAGGCTGGATGGGTGGGCAGAGGCCAATGGGATGAAATTTAACAAGGCCAAGTGCAGGGTTCTGCA
>WAAF01020841.1:217460-270764 GCA_013400475.1 Tricholaema leucomelas | reverse complement strand
TGTTGTCAGAGAGAGTGATTGGCATTGGAATGGGCTGCCCAGGGAGGTGGTGGAGTCACCGTCCCTGGGGGTGTTCAGGAAAAGCCTGGCTGGGGCACTTAGTGCCATGGTCTGGTTGACTGGATAGGGCTGGTCGATAGGTTGGACTGGATGAGCTTGGAGGTCTTTTCCGACCTGGTTGATTCTATTCTAGAGCTCCTGTCTAGGCTGTTCTGTCTTCACAACTGCATCTCTCCTTTAAGAAGCAACTTCACCCTTCTTTGTTTCCTCCCAAATTCCACCAAGTGATGACTACTGCAGCTCACCACTCTGGACATGCTTTTTCTTCTCCCTCCATTTCATGCCTCCTCAAATTTTATTCACTTTCAGGATCTTCCAGAGCCTATCATTCTCTCATACACTATTTATGTCCTCCCACTTTCAATAAGCCTGTCATGCCACCTTTCATTAAACACAAGATCTATTTCCAGACATCTTCTGTTCTTTCTTTTGTGCTGTACCTCAAAGCTGTGGACATCCAGCAAGTTATCTCACTGACCTCTTTCAAATCTTTCCCCTCAAACCTTTGTCTCCACACAGAAGTGAAACTTGTCTGCTTGGGTAGCTATGGATGTGCAGAGCTGATGCTCCCCATCAGACACCGCTTTGTATCTCTGTGTTTGCTCTACCCAGCTCTGTGGGCCCACTGGTGGCCTCCTGTCTTAATCCACTGAGCTGTTTGGGGCAAAGACTGTTTCTCTCACTTTGCTATGAATTTCTGAGCCATGATTGGGAAGTGCTGCTCACAGACAACTCCTCTGTAAACAGCTAACTCCTGTGTTCCAGGAAAAACAGCAGCTCAGGTCTCTACATTAACACGGCAAATTTGGTGGCTTATGGTGATGAACTCACAGCAACAGTGGACAAGGGAAGGGCAACTGACATCGTCTACCTGGACCTGAGTAAGGCATTGGACTCTGTCCCACAGGACATCCTGGTCACCAAACTGGAAACACACAGACTTGATGGGTGGAACACTGCTGGATAAGGAACTGGCTGGATGGTGGCACCCACAGAGTGGTGACCAAGGGCACAATGTCCACCTGCAGGCCAGTGCCAAGTGGCTCCCTCAGGGGTCAGTGCTGGCACCAGTGCTGTGTAACATCTTTGTCAGTGACATGGACAGAGCAATCAGTGCACCCTCAGCAAGTCTGCAGATGGCACCAAGCTGTGTGGCACAGTCGACTTCCTAGAGGGCAGGGATACAGCCAGGACCTGGACAGGCTGCAGAGCTGTGCCCAGACCAACCTCATGACATTCAACAAGGCCAAGTGTAAGGTCCTGCACCTGAGTTGGTGCAATCCCAAGCACAGCCCCAAGCTGGGTGGGGAATGGCTGAGAGCAGCCCTGAGGAACAGGCCCTGGGGGGTCTGAGGTGATGAAAAGCTCAACATGCTGCAGCTGCCTTTGCCCAGCTCCCTCCTCCCCTCTGCAAAGCCACATCTGCTCCTGGAGAAGGCTGGTGAAGGACGACGAATGCTCCAGTGGTTCTGTGATCTTACCCAGGCTGGAGCTAGTCCCTCCCAGCTCTCCTTTCACAGAACCACAGAAACGTTCACGTTGGCAAAGCCCCTTGGGACCACCAAGTCCAACCCAGAGCCCTGCTCTCCTCTAAACCATATCCCCAAGCACCACAGTCAAACCACCTTTAAGCACATCCAGGCTTGGGCACTCCACCACCTCCCTGGGCAGCACATTCCAGCGCCTGAACACTCTTGCAGGGAAAAAAAATCCTATTATCTAGTCTAAAGCTGCCCAGGTCCCTCAGTGGCACAGTGCTATTTCCATGTTCCATCATTTCTTTCCCAGGACAGCAAGGTAATCTGTCACGACTCGGCCCCACACAAGCCAATGTCATCATGAGGTTCCACAAGAGCAATGCAGGGTCCTCCTGGGCCAGAACAATCCTCACTGCCACTACGGGCATGGGGAGGAGGTGATAGAAAGCAGCCCTGAGGTAAAAGACTTGAGACTGCAGCTCAGAAGGCCAATGGCAGCCTGGGCTGCATCGAAAGCAGTGTGGCCAGAGATGAAGAGAGGGGATCCTGCCCATCTGCTCTGCTGAGACCTCACCTGCAGGAAGGACATGGGACTGATGGAGCAGAGGAGGGCCACAAAAATGCTCAGGTGGTTGGAGCAGCTCTGCTACAAGGACAGGCTGAGGGAGCTGGGAGTGTTCAGCCTGGAGAAGAGAAGGCTCCAGGGACACCTAATAGTGACCTGCCAGTGTCTGAAGGGGCTACAAGAAGGCTGCAGAGAGACTGTTTGCAAAGGCCTGCAGGGACAGGACGAGGGCAACTGCTTCAAACTAGAGCAGAGCAGATTGAGATTGGATGTGAGGAACAAGTTCTGCACCACCAGGCTGCTGGAACACTGCAACAGGTCGCTCAGGGAGGTGGTTGAGGCTCCATCCCTGGAGATACTGAAGGTAAGGCTGGACAGGGCTCTGATGTAGTGGAGGATGCCCTTACTGACTGCAGAGTGGGGTTGGACTGGATGAGCTTTGGAGGTCCCTTCCAAGCCAAACCATTTACGATTTTATGATCTCCTCCCAGAAACACCCAAAGGAATCTAAGATGGAGGGCAGCAGTCTCCAGAGAAGGATCCAAGATGGAAGGCCTAGCAAACAGGAGGCTGTGTGCCCAGGCAGCCTTTGCCCTCCTGCTGTGCCAGTCAGTAATCCCCACACCCAAAGGCTGCAGGATGGAGAGCCTGCAAGCCGAGCAGTGCACAGGCAGCACTGCCACTTCTTGCTCAGAAGCACAGCAGCGAGGTTGGGGCTGGCCACTGACAAAACAGTGACTGCTATTGTATATTGTTTCTATTCACAGCAGAGCCTAAAGGAGCAGATTCCTGTTTCCTTCCAGCCACCGCTACCAGCCTGAAGGGGAAATGGAGCAGAATGAGGCTGGCAGAAGTTATAGCTCACCCCACCCATCAGCACAGCCAAATTTGCTCAGCAGAGCTTCAGTTACTGTTCTGAACTTCAAGGCTGGTTTGTGGTAAGAAATTTTTAGGACCAGAGAAATGAAAGGCTGTAACAAGGGCCACATTATGATACCAATAAATCTGTCCACTAGCAAAACTATTATCTTTATTTGAGAAGCTGAATGCTTCTGAATGTTAAATCCAAACCACTCAGCTCTGAACACCTACAAGTCTGGCTCCTGGATGGAAGAGGGGAGGCAGAGATTTGCCCAGCTCATCTGGGCAAATCTGAGTTTTGGGCTCCCCAGTTTAAGAGGGACAGGGATCTGCTGGAGAGGGTCCAGCAGAGAGCTATGAGGATGATGAGGGGACAGGAGCACTGCCTGATGAGGAGAGGCTGAGAGACCTGGGGCTGCTTAGTCTGGAGAAGACTGAGAGGGGAACTAATAAATGTTTGTAACTATCTGAGGGCTGGAGGTCAGGAGAGGGGGGACAGACCCTGCTCACTTGCTCCATGGGATAGGATAAGGAGCAATGGATGGAAGCTGCAGCACAGGAGGTTCCAGCTCAACACAAGGAGGAATTTCTTCACCATGGGAGTGGTGAGAGCCTGGAATGGGTTGCCCAGGGAGGTGGTTGAGGCCCCATCCCTGCAGGTGTTTAAGGCCAGGCTGGATGAGGCTCTGAGCAGCCTCATCTAGGGTAGGGTATCCCTGCCCATGGTGGGGGAGTTGGAACTGGCTGATCCTTGTGGTCCCTTCCAATCCTGACTGATTCTATGATTCTAAGGGTCCCAGAGCCCTGGCACAGGCTCCCCAGAGACGTTGTGGAGTCTCCTTCTCTGGACCCTTTCCAGCCCTGTCTGGATGTGTTCCTGTGTGCCCTGAGCTAGATTGTCTGGTCCTGCTGTGGCAGGGGGGTTGGACTGGATGATCTCTTAGGGTCCCTTCCAATCCCTGGCATCTGTGATCCTGTGGTCTGGGGCTCACTCTGCAGCCCATAGGATTAAGCTGTTACGCAGCCACAGCCATTAAAACATCCTTCTCAGCTCTTCTTCTGACACTCCCTGAGGAGGATGCTGCCCTTGCAACTTTTTTTTTTTAATTGAAATTATTTCACAATTTATTTTAAAAACTATTATTATTATTATTATTATTATTGTTATTAATGTTTGCTCCTCTTCTGCATTAGATTTTTTTATTAGTGCTTGTAACACTGTGCTCAGGATAATGCATCATTAACTGGCTGAGCCTTGTAAAGAATTCAAGTATTAGGGGAAGATAATCATTATTATTTCATGGAAATAAACCTCAGTTAACTGCAGCAGGGATGAGAAACACATCTCCTGGGCTACACAGCCACTTTGCTTCTCGTACAAAGCTGCTAAAGAGTCATTTCAGTAGGATCTGGACTGGCCCTCAAGCCAGGGAACGAACTCAGTCATGACCCAAAGCTTGCCACTGATTCAGGTGCCTTAGAATCATAGAATCAAGCAGGTTGGAAGAGAGCTCCAAGATCACCCAGTCCAACCTAGCACCCAGCCCTGCCCAATCAACTAGACCATGTCATTAAGTGCCTCATCCAGGCTTTACTTCAACACCTCCAGGGACTGTGACTCCACCACCTCCCTGGGCAGCCCATTCCAACTCCAATCACTCTCTCTGCCAACAACTTCCTCCTAACATCCAGCCTAGACCTGCCCTGGCACAGCTTGAGACTGTGTCCCCTTCTTCTGTTGCTGCTTGCCTGGGAGCAGAGCCCAACCCCACCTGGCTACAGCCTCCCTTCAGGTAGCTGTAGACAGCAATGAGGTCTGCCCTGAGCCTCCTCTTCTCCAGGCCTTCATTTATTAGTTTTTTTTTTAATCCCAAGCTTTTATGAAAGAAACTCTAGCAAGAGTAAACCAAGGGCAGCATTCCAAGACACAATGTGCTCCTGCATTTCATTCTAATGAAAACCCCTAACACCCTGTAATCCTGTCACCTGTACTGGTGCACTTTGTTATTCCTTCCCAGGTGCAGGGCTCCACACTTACCCTTGTTGAACCTCATCAGGTTCCTCTCTGCCCAGCTCTCAGTCTGTCCAAGTCTCACTGAATGGTGTCTCAGCCAAACCTCCCCGGTTGGCATCATCAGCAAACTCGATGAGCAGACTGTCTGTCTGTCCTGTCAGCAATGTCATTGATAAAGATGTTGCACAGGGCTGGACCCAGCACTGATCCCTGCTGGATACCACTAGTTACAGGCCTCCAGCTGGCCTTGGCACTATTGATCACCACTCTGCACTCTATTGTGCAAGCAGTCCCTAGGGCTGTGCATCCAGCACAACCTCAGAAGCTGCTGCTGTCCACAGCAGTCCAAAGTTAGCACACAAGGTGAAGCTCAAACGTGGAAGCAAGCAGCTCCCAGGAAAAGACAATTCACTGTGCCAAGAGGCAGGCAGCTCATGTCAAAACCCACTGACAGAGCTGCACCACAACCAGCTGCTGATCCGATTCATTTACAGCTCGCTCTGTGTGTCTGTTTCACACTGGGCACACCTACAACAAAGACAATATCTTACAACTCACACTGGGATGAAATACAAGCAGAAAGCAACTCCTCAATGCTTTTTAAGGTCTTCTTACACTCTTTCACTTCCTAGACCAGGTAAACAAGCCAGGTAAAAAGGCTGAAAATCTTTCTGAGCATCTGCATTTGAGGATCTATTAACATGAAAGTCATGAGGTTTTAAAATATTATTATTGACATGGAAAGTCTTGAAGCATGTTTCAGCATTAACCATCCTGACTGTCACTAAAAACTAGATGAGCTTTGGAGGTCCCTTCCAACCCAGACCATTCTGTGATCAAAATGAATTTTAGTAATGGATGCAAAATTCAAGCTGTGGACTGCAATCTGTAGTTAGCATTACCCACCCACACTTGTGTCAAGAGTAAACAGAACCATTCCAATGGCTGAGCTGTGTAACATGCACCTCTTTCAGATAGTTTTTTTTGCCCACTTCCACTCAGATTTTAAAGCACTGATTGGTTTCACATTTGTAGTTAATCTCTACAGATACTTTAGTGAGCTGGAATCCAGTGGGAAAGAAAATCCAGCCTAAATCAGGTTCAGTTCTTATTGTTCGAGTAATACCATTTGGGTTTTTGGTATGGTGGAAAATATGAGTTCACCAAACCACAGGATCCCAGAACTACTGAGGCTAGAATAGATCTCTGAGATCATCACCTACAACCTATGACCCAAGACCTCCACAGTGACCAGACCACGACACCAAGTGCCACATCCAATCTTGCCTTAAACACCTCCAGGTACAGTGACTCCACCACCTCCCTGGGCAGTCCATCCCAGTCTCTAATTATCCTGTCCAGCAGGAAGTGCTTCCTAACATCCAACCTAACCCTCCCCTGGCTCAGCTTCAGGCCATGCCCTCTCCACTTGGCACAAGTTGCCTGGGAGCAGAGTCTGACCTTACTACAACTTCCCTTCAGGTAGCTGTAGAGTGTGCTAAGGTCCCCCCTGAGCTTCCTCTTCTGCAGGCTGACCACCCTCAGCTCCTTCAGCCTCTCCTCAGCAGCCTTCCCCTCCAGTCCCTTCCTCGGCCTCATTGCTCTCTGAACCCACTCCAGAACTTCAGTATCTCCCTTTTTCTTTTGCTTTTCCAGAAGAGAGCATAGAATCATAGAATAGTTTAGGTTGGAAGGGACCTCAAGGATCATCCAGCTCCAACCCCCTGCCATAGGCAGGGACACCTCCCACTACAACAGGTTGCTCAAAGCCTCATCCAGCCTGGCCTTAAATGCCTCCAGGGAGGAAGTAGCCACAACCTCCCTGGGCAACCTGTGCCAGTGTCTCACCACCCTCACTGTAAAGAACTTCTTCCTAACATCCAGTCTAAATCTCCCCTCCTCCAGCTTAAACCCATTCCCCCTCGTCCTGACATTCCCAGACCTTGTCAATAGTCCCTCCCCAGCCTTCCTGTAGGCTCCCTTCAGATACTGGAAAGCCACTCTAAGGTCTCCTCGAAGCCTTCTCTTCTCCAGGCTGCAGAGCCCCAACTCTCTCAGCCTGTCCTCATAGCAGAGCTGCTGCAGCCCTCTGAGCATCTTCGTGGCTCTCCTCTGGACTGGCTCCAGCAGTTCCATGTCCTTCTTGTGTTGGGGGCTCCAGAACTGCACACAGTACTCCAGGTGGGGTCTGAGGAGAGCAGAGCCAAGGGGCAGAATCCCCTCCCTTGCCCTGCTGCCCACACTGCTCTTGCTGCAACCCAGCACAGGGTTGCTGTCTGGGCTGCATGTGCACACTGCAGGCTCATGTTGAGCTTTTCGTCAACCCGGACCCCCAGGTCCTTCTCCTCAGGGCTGCTCTCAGCCATTCCCCACCCAGCCCGGAGCTGTGCCTGGGATTGCACCCACCCAGGTGCAGGACCTTACACTTGGCCTTGTTAAACGTCATGAAAAGCTGTTCAATGTCACCAGCCATACACTTCCAGTTTTAAATGAAAGATGGTGCCTGATCATTTCAGCACTTCTCCCCTTCTTTTTCAAACTACTCCTTTCTCACAGAGAGCTCCTGGCAGATATTTTTTGAAGTTCTCAAAAGCCTGCAACTAGCTCAAACTGAAGTTTACATACAGAGGCTGGAGCTGATAAGCCTCTTTCATTCTGCACAACAGTCATAGCAAGAACATCTTGAACCCCTCCGCATAACCTCAGCCCCTTCATCCTGCCCCCAGGTAGCCATCTTTGAAGCTGCCTGCCTCTGCAGCACTGTGATGGAAGCAGCTCATGGAGTTTTCACAACCTTTAGCACCAATCTGAATGCACACCCAGCTGACCAGCTGAGAAACACCACCACAAAGCAGCCCCATCTCCAGCACGGCAGACAGATGCCTTTGATGCTGCCCTTGCGCCTCTGCCCTGCCTGAGGAGCAGCTGCGGTTCCAAACCCGAGGCACGTGGCTGTGCCGCGCCTGGCAGCTAGAAGCAGAACCTGGGTCCCAGGGGAACGGCAGCATGAGCACGGTGCTTGCACAATGATGGATGCCCTCTTGCTTCTGAGCTTTCAAGAAACGAAAGTACACCTATGAAAGTTTCACAAGAGGGGAAAAGAAAGGAAAGCAAAGAGGTTTGAGAGAAGACAGCCCCTAGAGCTATCTCCAAACATCAAAGAAAAAGGCCTCCAGCCTGCTCTCCTCGTCTGATACCTTTGCTCCCCCACTCCGCGCCTGCAGGCACATTCCCAGTGATGCAGGAAGCCTCCTGCAGGCCGTGGACAGCTGAGTGTCCACACGCATTACCTGCCTCCCGCTCTGACTACCTCACGCTGTCGCTTCAGACCACTCCAAGCCCATGTTCTGCAGCAAGTGGCTCTCCTGAAGCTAGGTGGGACCAGGCAGGGAGTCTGGGGAGGCAGCACACTGCGGCAGCTCCAGATCACAGGATCACACAGGATCACAAGATTAACCAGGTTGGAGAAGACCTCTGAGATCATCGAGTCCAACCTATCACCTAACACCTTCTAATTAACTTAGCCATGGCACCAAGCGCCTCATGCAGCCTCCTCTTAAACACCTCCAGGGACAGCGACTCCACCACCTCCCCGGGCACCTCATTCCAATGCCAATCACTATTGCTGTGAAAAATTTCTTCCTAACATCCAACCTGAACCTGCCCTAGCACAGCTTGAGGCTATGCCCTCTTGTTCTGCCACTGGGCACCTGGCAGAAGAGACCAACCTCACCTGGCTACAGCTTCCCTTCAGCCTGTCGGCTCCCTCGGCTGTGCTGCGCTTACTGAGTCCCTCTGCTCCACAGCTGGATCGGTTGGATCGTGGAGCACAGCCCTGGGTGTTTCCCACTCACTTCCATTCACACGGTGATTTCACCTCTTCTGCAGGTCTGGGTTTCTATTTTTGTGTTCCCCCCAAGGTAACCTTTTCCTGCCCAGCTCTGCTTTTGCCTCAGCAGCTCCACAGTGAGCAGAGCTCACTCTGGGCCTCTGAGTGCCCCAGTGCTTACCAAGCACACTCACAACGCCTGCATGCCCAGCTGCCCAGAACTGCTGCCCTGCCAGCGTGTCCACTCTGGGGGGACAGGGCACGGTGGCAAATGAGGAAGGGCAGGAAGGGTCTCTGGATACAACTGTAATTGTCAGTCTCATTTGCTTCACCCAATCATGTAAGGGAAGCTCACAGTGACAGTAAACTCCTTGCTCCTCATCAGGAATTGCTTTCAGCTGCGTGCAGGTTCAGAGGCAGTGCTCATACAGATGAGCTAACCAAAGAGCTACCCTCACTCTAGAATCCGCAGGCTCCTCACAACAGCAGCATTTCCCCTCCTTATCCCTGCATGCACAGCTGGTGCATGCAAACTCAGATTCAGATAAACTCTTGATCTACTGCTCACTTCTGGCCCTGCCCTGCCACAGATTAGAAGTGCCGAGTTGGTTGTGGTGGGACTTGTCCCAGTCCTGACCAGGAGGATGCTTGGGATGCTTCAAGAAAGAGGTTTGTGTGCATGCAAGGAGTAAGGAGCCTGGGCCCGAGCTGGCCAAGTGGAAAGTGGGAACACTTGCCTCTGCCAGCCTGCAGGCAGTGAAGGCTACGTGACAGTCTTGTCCCTGTGCTCAGTGTTTGAGAGGGCACCTCTGCCTCCTCTGTCTTCAGGGCCTTCCCTCGAGCTAGATGTAGTAAATGGAACAGCTTTTGGTTCATTGCTCCTCCAGTCCTTCCACACAGAGTTCCTAGGGAATTTCCCTCAGCAGCACATGACATGAAAATGGAAAGGCATAGAAATTCTCTAGAACAGCAATTATTTCCACCATGTAAACCTAGGGGTCGGATCCAACCTTCCTCAAACTCTGTGGGGCTACTGTGTTTGCAATGAATGTTGTCCTTGCCAACTCCTAACTCCTAACTCCTACAGGTTGGGCAAGAAAAGCTCTCAAAAGGAGCTCACTCTTGGATTTCGGGTTTAAATCCAGGTCTGTGGCATATGCTGCCTTGTAGACAAACACTGCCTAGCAGACACATGCTGCACAGCCCCTGAAATGCCTTTGCTGAGCTTTAAGTAAAGGCACTAAACTTGGCACCTGCTCCCCAAAGCCTCATGCCACGTGGAGCCCAGGATGTCAGCAGCTGCTCGCTGCTGGAGGCTGCTCCTTCTGCCCCACCACTGGCTCCCAGCTCACATCCGTAGTGCAGGTAGTGTGGCAACTGACCTACCTTGCTCAGTAGCCTGCCTTTCACTAGGGAGTGCTGATACATTGCCCCTGTAACAGGAGACTTTAATTGTTTTAGAAAAGCACCCAACTCCTTGTCAGCCACAGCCTGTCGGGAGCAAATAGGAAAATCAATGCATTTAGAAGACTGTAGAGAGCAAGAGAGGGGAAATACCCACTGAAATGACTGCTGCTTTCAGTTGGCTGAAATTAAGAACATGCGCTACTGGAGACAGAGTGGCTGAGAGCAGCCAGGAAGAAAGGGACCTGGGGGTGCTGACAGACAGTAGCTGAACATGAGCCAGCAGTGTGCCCAGGTGGGCAGCAGAGCCAATGGCATCCTGGGCTGGCTCAGGAAGAGTGTGGCCAGCAGGACAAGGGAAGTTCTTGTGCCCCTGTGCTCAGCACTGCTCAGGTCACACCTTGAGTGCTCTGTCCAGTTGTGGGCTCCTGAATTGGAGATGTTGAGGTGCTGGAAGGTGTGGAGAGAAGGGCAGCAAGGCTGGGGAGGGGCCTGGAGCACAGCCCTGTGAGGAGAGGCTGAGGGAGCTGGGGGTGTGCAGCCTGCAGAAGAGGAGGCTCAGGGCAGAGCTCATTGCTGTCTGCAGCTCCCTGAAGGGAGGCTGTAGCCAGGTGCGGTTGGGCTCTGCTGCCAGGCACCCAGCAACAGAAGAAGGGGACACAGCCTCAAGCTGTGCCAGGGCAGGTCTAGGCTGGATGTTAGGAGGAAGTTGTTGGCAGAGAGAGTGATTGGCATTGGAATGGGCTGCCCAGGGAGGTGGTGGTTTGACTGTGCCTGGAGGTGTTGAAGCCAAGCCTGGCTGGGGCACTCAGTGCCATGGTCTGGTTGATTGGGCAGGGCTGGGTGCTAGGTTGGGCTGGATGATCTTGGAGGTCTCTTCCAACCTGCTTGATTCTGATTCTGTGAATAGCAAAGATGTTAATTTCTAAAATACCTCGTCCAGGGCAGAGCTTGGCCTGGGCCATGGAGTACAGCCCAGCTCTTCCCTTTCCTTCCCACTGGTGGTGAGCTGGGATCTATGTTCTCCAGCAGTGCTGTCATTATAAATCATTTGATTCCCTCTTAAGTGTAATGCTTACTGCATTTAACTGCAGTGATAGTCTAGCTCAACACAGATGTGGCTGCTGAAGGTGGATGTTTTTAATTGCTACCCATCCCTGATCCGTGTGATTGAAATGGAGGCATTACTTTGTTCAGATGCTTAATTCCCCACGAAGCTTGTGGCCAGGGAAATCTCTCTGCTAAAGCTCCCAAGGCACTGAAGTCAGGCAAAGCTCCTCCATTCCTAGAAGCTTCAGTGGCACTGGGTTTATCTTGATTGCCCATATTGCTAAGAAGCCAAAGGGTGTTTTGTACCACCAGGACATGGAGAACTTTTTACCTCATAATTCAAAAATGCACAGATAGAGAAACTACTGCAGAGAGGTGGAAAGGAGAAACTGCCAAGCAAGGGCAAATGAATGGCACTGTCACTTGATGTGGCATTATCGGGGGGCAACAGCAGCACACTTGGATGTACTCTGTAGTGACATTTAAACTAACATATGTCAGTGTGGCCAGCTGCATTCCACCTCACGCCAGATGCTCTCTGAGTAGTGTTCTCATCCTGACCTCTCAAAGCAAGCCTAATTAAACGAGGCTGGCATCCTTTGCTCTGACAGACAAGTGCTGATCGACGACAGGAAGTAGCAGAGGTGTAGGTTGCACCACAGGGCTGGGAAGGCTTTCCTCTGTCGAGTCCTTCTTCACAGGCCACTACTGATCCTTACCTAGCAGTTATATATTTCAAACCCTGAAAGGCCAGGGTCTGTTTGCAGAGACCTTAGTTAGACAGGAGCAATCTGCTGTGCCCACCTTGCCAGGTTATTTAGCCCATGCACAGGCTCAGTGCTAGCTGGAGGATTCCTGTACAGAGCTCTGCTGTAAGGTGTAGACATGCCTTGAGTCAGCTGTCATGAGCTGCTATTAATCCTGACAGAGCACCCTGAACACAACACCCTTAAAAGGGTGCAAGTGAGAGTTAGGCACTAGTTAGCTCCCAAATTAAAGCATGAATTAAATTAACTACTGAAGAAAGCAAAGGGCAATTTGAATTTCAGTTCACTAGGAAGGCAAAGCAAGTAAGCCAGTTTACAACAGCTAAGAATTTGGCCTAGTTTCGCCTCCCCATGGCTTTAAGCCCTGTTGTGTGCAGGAGAAGCTGCATGCTGTGAAGTTACCTTGCTGTGTGACACTGGAGATTCACATCAAACATTCTCTTCTCTCTTTCACTGAACTGATTTAGACCATTTGCAGTCCACTATACGCATTTCATAGTGTATGTGAAAATAGTAGGAGCTAAGAGGACATCAACAAACTGTTTTCTGTGGGATCCTTTGAATTTCCAGTCAAAACCATTTAGCAATGTATCATTATTCTGATGACCCTTGTGTTTAATCCTTTGCCATAAGCATAATCAGGAGGAGACTCAGCGGCAACCTTAGCACACTCTACGGCTACCTGAAGGGATGCTGGAGCCAGGGGGGGGTCAGGCTCTGCTCCCAGGCAACTCGTGCCAAGAGGAGAGGGCATGGCCTGAAGCTGTGCCAGGGGAGGGTTAGGATGGATGTTAGGAAGCACTTCCTGCTGGAAAGGGGAATTAGAGACTGGCATGGACTGCCCAGGAAAGTGGTGGAGTCGCTGTCCCTGGAGGTGTTTAAGGCAAGCTTGGATGTGTCATGGTCTGTTTGATGTGGTGGTGTTGGGTCATAGGTTGGAGGTGATAATCTCAGAGGTCTATTCCAGCCTCAGTAACTTTGGGATCCTGTGGTTCTGTCATTCCAAAAGAAGCTGTGCATTTTTAATGCTAGAGATGGAACTGAAGCAGAAAAGTGCTGTGACATAAAAACCGATCAGAAGCTGCTGAACAACAAGTTGCACAGAATCACAGACATCAGTTACACCATTTAGCATGAGAAAGGCACACCCAGATCCTTCAGAGAGATTGTGCAAAACTGTGACCTTACTGAAACCTGCATCCCAGCCTGGTTGTTGAACACAATAAATTCATGAGTATAAATCTCATGAGGCTCCAAATCAGTCTTACTCTCTGGCCATATCCAATAGACCTGTCTGACTTGCTAACACCTGTGAGCGATTTCTTGCTAGCTGGAGGCAGTTGCTCCTCAGCCTGCAGCCATAAGCCAAGGAGAGCCTGGAAGCACTCCCAGGCACTGATGCCAACTGGCAGGGAGCAGCCTGAATCAGGGCTGGTAACAGCCTCCACGCTCCACACAGGGCAGCTGCGCACTGACTGCCCAGCAGAGATCAGGCTGCAGGCCCTCCTGCACGTCAGTGGAGGGCAGGAGCTGGAATGGGGCAAGTGTTTTTTCCCAGGAAACAGTCCCACAGTGTGCTGGGGCAGAGCACATGGAGGTGCTAGCAGGCGTGCTTGCACTGAGCAGCGCAGGGACAGCCACAAGCTATGGCACTTCTTTCCGCCGGGGTAAGGGGAACAAGGGGAACCCGTGGCAAAGCCTGCCCCCTGTGCCTCTGCTCCTTTCCCAAGGGCAGCACACTCACGCTTCCTCCCTCTGCCCTTGCCCACTGGCCAGTCAGTAAAGTTGTGCTAGGATGCAAATGCAGCTTGGAGGATCCAGGGAAAGGAGTACTCCTGAGCAGCCACAGAGCCGCTGGAGCTGCTTCTAGAGGACAGAGAAGTCCTGCAGCAGCCTGTGCGCAGAGGGTACCAAAGGGATTGTTCAACGAATTCCTCACTCCTGCATGTATCCTAGCAACACCTCTCTGAGATTACAGATGTGCTGCCTCGACTACCTGTTGCACAGGAAGCCTGAGGCAAGTTGCATATTGCTTTCTTCTCAGCTCACTCCACTACTGGGAAGCCACAGCAATTAAGAGATATGCCAGGGTCACCACGCTGCAGCCTCCTCTGCTCCAGCCAGGTGTCACACACAGGCGTTCTCATCTCTAAGCAGCCACCTCAGCCGTGGCTTGTGCACTGTGGTGCAAGGGAAGGCCTTGCTGACACAGGCAGTAAGAAGGGGGTGATCTTAATCCCTCCTGCAAAAATGCTTCGTCTGCAGTCACACAGCACTGAAGGATCTCAGCCCCTCGGTGAATATCGAAACAAGATTCTGAAGACGCTGCAGGTCCAAAATGTGCACAGCAAACAAAATACAGAAAACTCAGCTCCTTCTATGCCCTCCCTTCAACCTGATTAAGCTGCAATATAATTACAGCAAATGAGCTGTCCTTGTTAAAAAAACAGACCCAAGAAAATAATTGAAAAGCAATGCTTTTCATAAGAGACTTTTCATTTCTTTTTCCTACCTCCTCTAGGATCATAGAATCATAGAATCAAGCAGGTTGGAAAAGACCTCCAAGATCATCCAGTCCAACCTAGCACCTAGCCCTAGCCAATCAACCAGACCATGGCACTAAGTACCCCAGCCAGGCTTGGCTTCAACACACCTCCAGGGACAGTGATTCTACCACCTCCCTGGGCAGCCCATTCCAATGCCAATCACTCTCTCTGACAACAACTTCCTCCTAACATCCAGCCTAGACCTCCCCTGGCACAGCTTGAGGCTGTGTCCCCTTGTTCTGTTGCTGGGTGCCTGGCAGGAGAGCCCAACCCCACCTGGCTACAGCCTCCCTTCAGGGAGCTGCAGACAGCAATGAGCTCTGCCCTGAGCCTCCTCTTCTGCAGGCTGCACACCCCCAGCTCCCTCAGCCTCTCCTCACAGGGCTGTGCTCCAGGCCCCTCCCCAGCTTCATTGCCCTTCTCTGGACACCTTCCAGTACCTCAAGCATCTAAATCAGCTAAAGCACTTCTTGGCATTTTATATTTCGTGAGGTGGGAGGGAAACCCCAAAATTAAAATCTTACAGAAATTGTCATAGAAATTACTTTGATTCATAGAAAAATAAAAATAAATTTAATTTAACAAAAGTAAAACCCAAAACATCTGTAGAAAAGAAATTTCAAATGGTTGAGTCTGTACCCCTAGTGAAGATGGTCTTCTGCTATGATTCTCCTGCCCATCAAATTACATTTCCTCTCTTTGGCTGTCGTTGACCAAAGCCGTTCACCTCCAATATGCATTTGCCACTTGAATCTCTGCTGCCTTCATTTATCAATTGCCTGCAGCAGATAAGAAAAAGGTGGAGGCTGAGGGGAGACCTCGTTGCTGTCTACAAATACCTAAAGGGATATGGAGAAGAGGCTGCTGGGCTCTTCTCACAGGTACTTTGAGACAGAACAAGGGGGAATGGCCTCAAGCTGAGACTGGACATTAGATTGGACATTAGCCTGGAGAAGAGAAGGCTTTGAGGAGACCTTATAGTGGCCTTCCAGTGTCTGAAGGGGGCTAACAGGAAGGCTGAGGAGGAACTATTGACAAGGTGTTGCAATGACAGGACAAAGGGGAATGGCTTTGAACTGGCAGAGGGGAGATTTAAAGTGGATGTTAGGAAAGGGTTATTTGCAGTGAGGGTGGTGAGACACTGGCACAGGTTGCCCAGGGAGGTTGTGGAGCACAGAAGCACCATATGTGATCTTTGCTCCACAACCTCCCTGAAGGTGTTCAAGACCAGGTCAGATGAGGCCTTGAGTGACCTGTTCTAGTGAGAGGTGTCCCTGCCTATGGCAGGGGGTTGGAACTGGCTGAGCTTCGAGGTCCCTTCCAACCTAAACCATTCTGTGATTCTATGATTAGGAAAAAAGTTTTTCATAGAGACAGTGATCAGGGACTGGAGTGAGCTGCCCAGGGAGGTGGTGGAGTCACCCACCCTGGATGTGTGTGGTTTAGATGTGGTGCTTAGGGATATGGTTTAAGGGGAATCTTGTAGAGCAGGGATCTCAGTTGGACTTAGTGATCCTGAGCGGCTTTGGATGTTTCTGTGTGATTCTGTGATAAGACACTGCATATTTTGCTGGAATTGTTTGTGTGCTACCAAACTGACCACTGCTGAATCTGTTTCATTCTACTCTATTAAAGGATTTGCTGGTTGTTCAGGGACAGGCAGGGGAGCCTCTGTCCCCAAGGGCAAAAGGGGAGATGAGGTTAGCACTGCTCAAAGATACATCGTTTCCTGTAGATCTTTTATTCATCTTCACTCAGAGGGAAATATGGGAGACTTCAGAGGCAGGTTTGGCACTTGAGAGCTATCCCTGCTCGCCCACTCACCGAGATAAATGCCACCCGGGTGAAAGGCAGCCATCAGGTATTCTCTCAGTTTGGAGCACTCCAAGTCTGAGCAGTGATTATGCCCTTTCATTGGATAAGTTAAGGTTGACTGCCCTGCTACCTGGGGAAGACAGGAACGATTTGCAGTAGCTCACAGGCGATGAATGGAAGAAAGTGGCATATCCTCTCCCTCAGCATTGCTTAGTCTGCTAATCTCAGGCTGAAAAATACCTTCGGGTGTCAGACCTGCCCTTAGATTTTCAGGCCATTTGGCAGCTGAATCTGCAAGCTGAGATGAGTCCAGCTGAGATGGCAGCCACCCCTTTGTTAGTGCCACGTCTGTTTGGGTTTGACACTTCTGCAAAGCCATTAACGTAAGAACTCGCTCACAAGGCGTGAGAGAAGGGGCTTTATAGGCAAGGGTTTTTGCAAGCGCCAGGTGGGGCTCAGGACGTGGTCCTGGCCTGTGCTGCACGGAGAAAACTCCTTCGGGTTGGCAGACATCAGGAGTGAGAACTAGATCCTGTGTTCTGTGCGAGATCAAACTTACTGCCTTCAGAGCTGTCACCTTTCAGCAGCGTAACAGAGGGAACTCCGGCATTTACAGCTACATTTCAATCTGAAACCTCGCCAGACACGTCTGGCAACAAAGGCAGCTCCTGACTGCGCACTGAGCACAGCACAGCAGCGCTGCGCTGGGGCTGCTGCCGCCGCTGCTTTGGCCTGAGGACAGCCCGCAGGTGAGAGCAGCTTCCTCACCGGCTGAGCACAGGCGGCAGTGTTTGCGCAGCCTGCGGTGCCGAGCAGAAACACTCTCGGGATCCCTTCCTCCAGACACTGCACGAGTGAGAACAGAACCTCTCAGACTTGTGTGAAGGAGGCATGAGCACGGGCAAGACAGTTCACCTGTAAGGCAGGAGCCCTGCTACCACGAAATGCGAGTGGCAGAGATGTACCATTCCAAATCCATCTTCTGTACTCTGCAGTGGACTAGAAGCTCACAGGGGCTGCTTGCCCTGGAATTGAGTCACAAACCACTGTTGTTCCCTAAGATAAACATGGAGCAGTTGGTACACACTGGATAGCTTCAGACCTAGCTACCAGCCATGGCCTTGCAACACAGAATCATAGAATCATAGAGTGGTTTAAGTTGGAAGGGACCTCAAGGATCATCCAGCTCCAACCCCCTGTCGTAGGCAGGGACACCTCCCATGAGAACAGGTCACTCAAGGCCTCAGCCAACCTGGCCTTGAACACCTCCAGGGAGGAAGCAGCCACAACGTCCCTGAGCAACCTGTGCCAGTGTCTTACCATCCTCACTGGAAAGAACTCCCTCCTAACATCCAGTCGGAATCTCCCCTCTGCCACTTAAAATCCAGTTTACCCTCGTCCTGTCATTACCAGACCTTGTCAATAGTCCCTCCTCAGCCCTCCTGTAGGCCACCTTCAGATCCTGGAAGGCCGCTATAAGGTCTCCTCGAAGCCTTCTCTTCTCCAGACTAAAGAGCCCAAACACTCTCAGCCTGTCCTCATAGCAGAGCTGCTGCAGCCCTCTGAGCATCTTCGTGGCTCTCCTCAGGTCTCGCTCCAACAATTCCATGTCCCCCTTGTGCTGGGGGCTCCAGAACTGTACACAGTACTCCAGGTGGGGTCTGACAAGAGCAGAATAAAGAGGGAGAATCACCTCCCTTGCCCTGCTGCCCACACTGCACTTGATGCAGCCCAGGACACAGTTGGCTGTCTGGGCTGCATCACCACTCCCACACCCACCCACTGCTTCCCTGCAGCTACTAGTGAGGAGGATGTGTCAGGTAAATAAACAAAGTATTAATAGACTCCACGATGAGCATTTGCAGCAAGAAGCAGGCTGTGGGTCAAGGCAGCCAGGTGCAGTATACAAAATGGTCAGAGAACAGCTGCTGAAGAGGCTCATGAGGCCCTAGCACACACTGTCCAGAGAACATCAAGAGCATTCTGAAGCACACACTGGCTCATATTCAGCACCCAAAAACTGGAGGAAAGGTGGTTGAGGCTCCATCCCTGGAGGTGTTCAAGGCCAGGCTGGATGAGGTTGTGGCCAGCCTGATCTAGGGTAGGGTGTCCCTGCCCATGGCATAGGGCTTGGAATTGGATGATCCTTGTGGTCCCTTCCAACCCTGCCTGATTATGTGATTCTATGATCCAGAGGATGAGCTCAAGCAGGCTTTCTCACCACACCTCAGAAGAAAGCCAAGCTATCTGCTGGGCAGTTCTGGTGCTGTGCCTACCGGAGGAAAGCAGCTTCCAGAGACAGTCTCCTGAGGCAGAGAAACTGCCTGTTGAGGAGGGCTCAAGAAGAGAACTTTGAGCCAGAGCCCACAAAATAAGGGGTTTTTACCTTAACTGAGCAACAGGGCTAAACGAGCACTGAAAAAATACAGCCCCCACTTGCAGAACTCACCTTCGGGGGAATAACAGCAGCCTCAGACATGAGAGGAAAGGGCTCCTGTCTGGCCTTAGCCTCACATCACCTCTCTATCTCAGTTTCATCTGCTTTAATGTCTTTTACAAAGCACGCTGAGACCCCCAGCAGAAAAAGTACAGCAAGAGGCAGTGCTATTACCCAATGCCATGGCTCTGTATTGTGCCACAACAAACACCCTAAATCAGAAAGATGGGGAGAAATATGGGAAATCAGAGGAGTAAATTGGACTAGGGCAGTGACAGAGAGAAAGACAGAGAGACAGGGAATTAGAGACCTTGGGAAGCACTCTGATATCAGCATGATGGTTACAGAAGTACAGAAGATTGTTAAAAGCACAACCAGAAGAAAGAGTCTGATTGGAAAGAGTGATCCAAACCTGTTGTATTTGGTAAAGTATTTAAGGTCTCCTTTCCTCCACTGCTTTAGAAACCTCAGCTAGCACAGCAGGTTTGAAGAACACGGAACTATCTGCACTTGTGTGCTGCCACACAACAAAGAAATAGTGAGCAAAGACTGCCTAAGTGTAGTTCAGAAGGCTCCCACCTCTCTGTACTCAGGCTGACACTACACATCCAGTTGAGGTCAGTGTTTTTCAGTCAGCATTTAGCCACCTCCAGAAATAACAACATGGACTGAGCTTAAATTTGAAAGCAAGAAAACAAGCACTTTCTCTTTGCTACTTTGGCTTGGAAAAAGAAGTTCTAAAATGAAGTCCACCAAAGATACAGCCTCCTCCTCCCACCCTCTCCCCCAGCTCCCAGTGCAGCAGCCATGGTGACACAGACAGCAGCAAGAGCAGAGGCAGAGGGGAAGCTAATGCTAAGCTGGTGTGGCAGCACACCTGTGATATCTGAAGCAACACACGTGCCAGAAGCACGGATTGCGAGGAAACCAACTTGTTCCTGCTCTTGCCACTGAGAAAGCTCATCTACTCTTTCAACATCCATTTCTGCTTAGAGAATGCTCTTGGCGTGAACTCCACACACAGCCTTTGATCAGTACCGACAAAAGTACAGCCCTGACCTAACCCAAGGAATGAAGTGAAGTGCCAAGGAGCCTCTCACAGCTCGTACAGCTGCCAGCCTGCTGAGCTGCCGCTGCCATCTGCAGAGTGTGGGTGACGGGCAGCAAGCACTGGGGCAAGTACTCGGCAAGCTCCTCTTCTTCCAACTAACCCAGAACATTCACAGGTTTCACTTACCTGTCAGGTTCCTCAGGCCGAGTTCCCTGAGCCCGAAGTTGCCATCCTTCCTGTAGTTCAGAAAGATGGCCAGAGCATAGCGCTCCTCGTACAGCTTGGTGCCGCGGACGATGCGCAGGTTCTCCAGGGGCAGGTACTCAAACTGGTTCAGAGCCACCAAAACGTAGCCTGTGACTTCTCGGATGGACTGAAAGGCAAAAATCAAACAGGCACTTTAGCAGCTGTCCGCTTTAAACCGTTCTGCATCGCTCACCTGGTGGATGCTTCAGGCCCAGATGCTGCTACCCCTCCCCAAAATTAACAAAACCCAACAAGAAAACAAACAGCTTTGGAAAATAAATTCTCCCTCAACTTGTGCGAGTCTGAGCCTAGCTGGGACATTTCAGTGAGAAGAATTAGATTCTAGGCTGTGACAAGGAAAAAATGCTGATGTCTGCTGCACTCACAGGCTTGCTGAGATGGATAAAAAGAACACCACAAACATAGTTGCTCTCTGGCTCGGGCTGCCTCCCTTCTCTCCCTAACCTGCTGTCTGTGTAAGTAATCCTTCTGCTTTCTAACCCCCCTGGCTGATCTTCTAAACTCACCTTGAACATAAGGCAAAGTCTGGGATAAGGTAGAGGGGTGGTGAAAAGGTGGCAGGGTGTTTGGGAGCCCCTCCTGGGCACTCTGGTTTCTGGGAGGGCTGTTGTGTTTCTGCATTGCCTTTAACTTGTCTATTTCTGTCTATAGCTGCATAGATTGTAAATACCTGCTTGGATCTTGTGCTAAGCTGTAAATAAAAAGCTTCATTCCTTAACTTCCAGCTTGGCTGAGTCTCATCTGGGTGATTTTCTTAAGTGTAGGGGGCAGGTAACACCCAAACCATCACACAACTGACTGACTTTAACCACATACCTGTTTCAGTTTAACTGAGTTTATCAGAGATCACTGAATCACAGAATGCCAGAGGCTGGAAGTGACCTCCAAAGCTCATCCACTCCAACCCCTACCAGAACAGATCACATAGGAACACCTCCAGGGGAGTTCTGAGTATCTCCAGAGAGGGAGACTCCACAGCCCCCCTGGGCAGCCTGTTCCAGTGTTCTGTCACCCTCATAGGGAAAAAAATTCCTCCTCATGTTTCCATGAAACTTCCTATGCCTCAACTTCCACCATTGCCCCTTCTCCACTCACTGGGCATCACCCAGCAGAGCCTGGCTCCAGCCTCCTGGCACTCACCCAGCACATCTTTATCAACATGAATGAGGCTATCCCCCAGGCTCCTCTTCTCCACAGAATCTCAGAAAGATTGTCCGAAAGACTATCAGGACTAAGGTTTCTTAGAAAGGCAATAAGCATTCTCGTTCAGAAAACAAAGCTCACTCTCAGGAATTGAAATCAACAGCCTAGTTTGGATCAGAACAAAGCAACTCAAACCAACCCAGCAGGCTAGCCTGGCTATCTTCCCAACACAGAGGGAAAAGTAACACACATAAACCTGGGACTGAGACCACAAAAATGGTGTCAAGAATGGAGTTTCCTGAGCAAAGTCAGCCAATTGCAGTACAAAATGCACAATTCCCTCAGCTTGTTTGCAGACAAAGCACAGAGCAAAGCAGCAGCAAGAGAGTCAAAAGCCCAAGCCAGAAAACAGCTCCTCCATCCCTCCTTGTCCTGCCACCATCCCGCTGGAAAAGCCAACACCCAAAAACCTGGAATCCAGAAGCAGCAACCGGCACAAGAAGCCTCCCATGCTGCAATCTGAACTTCGAGCTCCAGAATCATAGAATGGTTTAGATTGGAAGGGACTTCAAAGCTCATCTGCTTCCAACCCCCTGCCACGGGCAGAGACACCTCTCACTAGAACAGGTTGCTCATGGACTCATCCAACCTGGCCTGGAACATCTCCAGGGAGGTTGTGGGGCACAGAATCACCGAGTGTGATTGAAGATCACTGGGCAATCTGTGCCAGTGTCTCACCTAAATGGAAGGAACTTCTTCCTAACATCCAGTTTCAATCTTCCCTCTGCCATTTTGAACCCATTCTTCCTCATCCTGTCATTACAAGCCCTTGTCAATAGTCCCTCCCCAGCCCTCCTGTAGCCCCCTTCAGATACTGGAAGGCCACTCCAAGGTCTCCTCAAAGCCTTCTCTTCTCCAGGCTGCAGAGCCCAAACTCTTTCAGCCTGTCCTCGCAGCAGAGGTGCTGCAGATCTCTCAGCATCTTGGTGGCCTCCTCTGGAATACTTTGCTGCAAGCAGCATTTTCATTTTTGAAGCTGACTGCAGCATGGTGTTGATTACAGCAGCAGATCCAACTCAATCCTTGATACCTAGAAATCTGCATATGTCTTTGAGAAGTGCATTTTCACTCTCACACAGAGCCCCAGCATCCTCAGCAGAACTTTGCACCAGCTGAGGGATGCTTTCTACCCAGAGCAGCTCCCAGAAACAGAAGCTCCATGTTGGAAATAGTCTCCCAAATACAGTTTTCAAATCCCACCCAGTTCCACACCTGCAACAGCCTGCAAGCAGTGTGTGCTTGTTTGAGGCTGACTGGAATATTTTAATGATTTCTTTTCACACAGGCTGTGAAAAGAAAACACTAATGATGTCTGTATTACTCATTGGCTCTGCTGAGAGAGATAAAACCAAGAAACATAAACAAAGTCAGCCAGTGTCTCTGGCTGCTGCTGCTTCATTAACTGTCTCTGCCTGAACCTGTGTAACCCCAACTAATCATCCTGCTTCTAACTCCTTATCTGGCAATCTCAGCCCTGCAAGTATGACCTCTCCTATAAGGGGGGAGTTAGTTTCAAAGCCCTCCTGGGTAGTTCTGCTGTTCAGGAGGGGTTTGTAGTTCTGTGTTGCTCTCAACTTGCATAAAATTGTATCTAGTTGTAATTACCTGTATATGTTGTGTATCTGTGCTTGTACATGTTGCCTGGCTGTAAACAGAGCTTCATTCCTTGACTTCCAGCCAGCTGAGTTAGCCTGGTGTATCATGGGGCTGGGGGAAAACTCCTAAGCCACCACCCAGAGGCTCAGACACCTCATCCTATGCGCATGTGTGTTTACTAGACCAACACTGCTGTACCTATCTGTGTGCTTAAGTGGCTGCATGCACTCTTTTCTTCCCTTCACAAAGTCAATACCTGGAACAACACACAGAAAGGGCCTTTCTGCTTAACGTGTGCAGACTGTAACTAATGTGACGGAGATCCCAGTCAATACTGCAACAAGAGCAAAGAGGCAAACAGCAGGAGGCATGGAATTCCACATGTTGTGTAGGCATCGCTAATAAAGGTGGATTTGCAGCACAAAGGATGAGCTTTTGCTTTGCTGGTTCACCACTTCTGCCACCACTCCGCAGAGAAGTGTGCAAGAGCCTTTAGTTGTGTTTCAATAGGTTTGTAAAATCCTTAACGAGTGTGGCAGCACACATAAGGAAGGATTTGCATGCCACAGACTCTAGACACTGGCTGTCCTTCCAAAGTCAAACATCTGCACTCAGCTGAAGCTGCTGAAAGAGCTCTGGAGCCATTTCAAGGCTTGCTTGGCATCTAAACAGAGCACACTGTCATTACAGACCTTTGATGAGAACGCAGTGAGTTGAGCTAGGTTGAAAAGTACAGTTCAGGAGCTCAGTATTAACTGCGTTCTACCCTGGGACGCCGATTCCACCCTAATTAGAAGCCTTCCAGCAGTTTCATGATAGCTCTTTGCTTTCAGACATTGCAGCTTAGCCAGTTTGGTCAGGAATTTGCTTTTCATCAGTCAGAAAAATGTCCTGAGGCTGGCTGGCTTTTGCAGCTTCTCTTCAGAATTTAGGAACTCCTAATATTACACTCATAGCTTCATTTTCTCCACTGATATTCTAAGGACATCTTAATTGCTCTAATTAATTTAAAGGCATGTTTAACTTGGAATCAATTTGAAAGACATTAAAAGCTGTTCCAAAGCTGATCTGACCAAGCCCTCCCTGTCAATTCCTGTCACTTACAACCATGCTTTCTGCTTCTAGGCTGTCTTGTTTACTGACATACAACAAGTCCACCTGAAAGGGCCCCAGTTCAGCATGGCAATGAACTTAGACACACTCAGCAGCAAACCCCAAACTCAAAATTAACAGAGCAGGAAAGGACAGAATTTTGTTGTTGATAATTGTGAACAGTATTGCAACACCTCTTCATTTGCCAGAGAACTCCCACAGTAAACCTGGCAAAAGAAAATCATGAATGTAATCATAAGATCATAGAACTGTTGAGGCTGCAAGAGAGCTTTGGGATCATTGAGCCCAACCGTTCCCCTAGAGCTCACAATCCCACCACTGCTACTAAACTACTGCCACTAAACCACTCACATCTATGCATCCTCTAAATACCTCCAGGGGTGGGGACCCCACCATCTCCCTAGGCTTTCTCTTCTCCAGGCTGAACAGCCCCAAGTCTCTGAGCTTGTCCTCACAGATGTTCTCCAGCACTGTGATGACCTCCTATAGACACAGTTCAACAGTTCCATGTCACAGGATCACAGGCTCACAGGATGTCAGAGGTGGGAAGGGACCCAAAGAGATCATCCAGTCCAAGCTCCCTGCCAGAGCAAAACCAAACAATCTAGCTCAGGTCACACAGGAACACATCCAGACAGGCCTTGAAAGGCTCCAGAGAAGGAGACTCCACAGCCTCTCTGGGCAGCCTGTGCCAGTGCTCTGGGGCCTTTACAGTCAAGAAGTTCCCCCTTGTGCTGAGCTGGAACCTCCTGTGCTGCAGCTTACACCCATTGCTCCTTGTCTTGTCCCAGGGAGCAGTGAGCAGAGCCTGTCCCCCGCTCCTGACCTCCAGATCTCAGATTTTTATAGACATTTATTAGCTCCCCTCTCAGTCTTCTCTTCTCCAAATTAAGCAGTCCCAGGTCCCTCAGCCTCTCCTCATCACGCAGAGCTCCAGTCCCCTCATCATCCTCATCTCCCTCTGCTGGACCCTCTCCATCAGATCCCTGTCCCTCTTAAACCAGGGAGCCCAAACTGAATGCAGTACTCAAGATGAGGTCTCAGCAGGGCAGGGCAGAAGGGGAGGAGAACCTCTCTTGATCTGCTGCACACACTCTTCTTAATGCAGCCCAGGAGCCCACTGGCCTTCTTGGCCACAAGGGCACATTGCTGTCCTTCTTACGTTGGGGGACCCAGAACTGGATGTGGTACTGCAGGTGGGGGTCTCACAAGAGCAGAGCAGAGGGGGAGAATCTAGTACTAGTGAGTAGTGCACAGTGACTGAACAATTCCAGTGGGCTTCTATATTCATTTTATTTTCCAACTCAAAAGTTGAAAGGAAAAAGCAGAGCAAGAGCAGCTCTTGAAGGCTGCTGTGGGTTCTGTTTGGTCCAGCTGCGTGTGGAGCAGGCAGCTCAGATTCCAGGTACTCTGGCCAGGACTGACTTTGCCAGTTCTTACTGGAAATGGACACCTGCACCCTTATAGCTCAATCCAAGCCCTACTAGAGCCACTGCCAGGATGCCTGTTGTGTTCCATGTGGACTTGTGGGATGAGCCAGCCTGATCTCCTCTTCAACTCAGGCAAAGGTTAGGCATGATCCAAACCCTTTAGTGCTTGCATACAAGGCTAGACACTTTCCTGCTCAGGTATCTTACTGCCTTATTTGAGCTGCTTTTGTTTCAACATTAATCTGTGCCCCACTGAGAAGGGAGAATGCCTCGCAGCAGTGGTAGGTGGAGTGCCACCTGCTACTTTGATTATCCTGCTGGAGTTGCAGATCCTTAGAAAAAATCCATTTCTTGTGAGTTTGTCTCTCAGGCAAGAAAACAAGGAGAGAAAGCCGCAAATAGCTGCATCTTGTTCCCGTAAGCTACAAACGGAACGCAAAGAGCTACTCTTTCCGTTCACCTTGCAGGTTAAGGCAACAACAGACTTCAAGCTAAAAGTTTCTGATGGGGGACTCTGGCAATCTCCAGTCTACTGAAACCAAAAGGGCTGTTTTCAGAGGGGCTGCTGTCAGAGTGACAGGATGAAGGCAGGCAGTCTCTTTACAAATGAAGAAAGGTGGAGAGAGAGTTGAAATAACAAAGCAGCAGACAGTTCACCTTAACTATGTGTATGGAAATCACAAAAGGCCTCTGCTAAGGGCCTTGTCTGGGTCTTGCTGTCGATCAGTGGGGGCTGTCTGAAGAGAAGAGGCACTGAACACTGCCTGGACTTCGGACCTGTTAGGACAGAGCAGGCTCAACAGACTACTGAATATTAATTTCTCCACTCAGCGACGTGAAGAACCCAATTCCAGTGAACACAGGATGTGTGATGCAGGGGGGGCACGTGTGAAGGGGGTACGTGGAGTAGGTGTATGAGGAAGACTGCAAATCCTGAGTACCTCAGCCAATGGGGAAAGAGAGGGAAATCTATATCCAGGAATTTAGGATCAAAAGGAAGCTGTGCCTCCAGCCACCAGAGAGACCCCACAGGGATCTGTCCTGTGGACTTTCCCTTCATTGGAATAAAGTTTTACAGGATTGCTCTGTCTCCATTGTGAACTAACTTCTAGATCAGGCTAATTTTCCTTACAAGAGACTCTTTGTCAGGTGAACTGCAAAAAGCAGCTCTAGACAACCTGTTCCCGTAATTACAACTGATGTCAGCTGAGCACTGGTAAAGCATTTCAAGCTCCCAACAGCAAAGCCAGAATTATCCTGTCATGTGGGAGTAAAAAGGCAAGATTGTCCCTTGCCATCTGAAATCATTCTGTGGCTCGAGCCAAAGAGATCTGAGCAAACCAGAGCAAAGTAACAGCATAAACTTCATTATTCTGCCCAGAACAACAGATCAATGAACGATTAGGGGAGCTGATGTTTCTCATAAACACTACCAAGCCTCCTTAACGTCTAGCAGGGAAGGTTAGGCTGTGGCTAAGGCACCAAAGCGAGCTATATTGTGTGGCTCCATTTCAGCTGCAGATGTGTTGTTTATCCAGTCACTGAACCTGAGCCCTTGCTGCCTCTGGGCTGGACATGCGTCCCCAGAATGGGAGTCAGAGCAATGCCATTCTGCTGTGGGGGTCAGCTCTCTCTCTGGCACCCCAGACCATCGGCTGTCTGGTGAGTTACTCTTCCTCTTTCCATAAAAGCTATGTATGTTTTCAGTCTGCCTTCATCTCACCTTGACAGTGCCAATACATAGTGCCAGGGCTAAGGATCACCTGAAGAACAAGGATCCCTAATCCACAGATATTATAGAGTATATATAGTCAGCATATTCACTAGAGAGACACGGGCAAAAGTCTGTTCTTCATCAGCACTCCTTTGCAGAGAGACAAAGACACTTTGGTCCGGGGAAGCCAGGGTGGGAACGGAGCACTGGCACAGGCTGCCCAGAGAGGTTGTGGAGCTTTTCAAGGCCTGCCTGGATGTGTTCCTGTGTGACCTGAGCCAGATTGTATGGTCCTGCTCTGCAGGGGGGTTGGACTCGATGATCTCTTTGGGTCCCTTCCAACTCCTAACATTCTGTGAGCCTGTGAACTCCAGGGAGATAAACTAAGTCAGCTACTGGGGAGAGAGGTTTCTTCTTCTTCTTCTTACACCAGAAGGAGGGAAGAAGAAAGAGCAAAGAATGTTGAAGTCCTTTTAGGGAAGAAGCCAAGTGGACTCTTTTCATCCCATCTGTTGCAAATACAGTAATTCCTGTTTTCAGAGGGTACCCATTTCATGAGGCAGCAGCAAGGCTCCTCACATGGCTCAGCTGCCAGCAGACAACAGACGTCTCCCGACTGTGATCCAAGGAGGTAGGCAGACCCTCCAAAGGCACCTGTGTGCTTTGTTGCGTTACAGTCAATTCTAAGTCCAATTCCTGAGTTATACAAAGGGAAAATATTTTCTAAGTGCATCTACCTTCAGAAAGGTTAACATACTGCAGCAAAGTCATGATGCAAATACCAAATGTGAATAGCCAGCCACAGCAGCTCCTTCGAAAGCTTGTCACAGCCCAAGATGGCTTGAACAGAGTGCTTTGCAGTTTGCTTTTCGAGCACTTGTGCCTAGTTAGAGCTGCGCAACATCCAACTGGCCACGTTTAAGTCCTGGGTTTATTAAGAGGGGACTGTTTGCAAAGGCCTACAGGGACAGGTCGAAGGTAATGACTTCAACCTAGAGCACAGCAGATCTAGATTGGATGTGAGGAACAAGTTCTGCACCAGGAGAGTAGTGGAGCACTGGCACAGGTTGCCCAAGGAGGTGGTTGTGGCCCCATCTCCTGAGATATTGAAGGTGAGGCTGGAGAGGGCTCTGACCTAGTGGAGGATGCCCTTACCGACTGCAGAGGGGGTTGGACTGGATGCCTTTTGGAAGTCCCTTCCAATCCAGAGCATTCTGTGATTCTGAGAAACACAACACAGGACAAAGACAAGACTGGCTTCACTTTAAACAAGTGCTCAGGGCAATCATAATGTCCATCCTCACCAAATCCATCTGGGCATGTTTGCAGGTGTGTTGGTAACCTAAAGCATCACCTCAGCATTGTCCTGAGCTGCTCAGATGTCTTCCCCCCTTCTCTGCAATACCTCTTTCATCTGTCACAGCTAACCACGTCCAGATTTCCTGAAGAGCCACAGAGTGAGGTCTAAGCAGCTCCAGCACTTGCAATGCTAACTCCAAGGGCAATGCTAATACCCCAAACATGGCAATTTGTGGCGCTCAGTTAGCTGTTTCATGCACTGCTTACCCATGGATAGGGATTGTTAATAACGCTGAGGTTTGCAAGGGAGTTCAGCAGACATCTCCATGGGGTTCAGGTGCTTGGCTGTTGCCAGCTTCTCCTGAAGCCCTGTCCAGGACCCTGTGGCACATGCTGGCATTTCTCACGTCCACAAGGGCATTCTGTTCACAGTGTCAAAGCTAGCACTGAGCATGCCACATACAGAATTTTGTGCCATAAAAAGTTTGAATCTTGTCTCCTTCTCCACTGTGCATCCTTCAGTTACATCAGGCCTTGGGAAATTGGGATGCTAAGCCCTTCTGAGCACCAGTGGTTTTTCAGCTACGCTGTAAAAGCTTCGATAGAAACCCCTCAAGTTTGAGCACATTGATCAACATCAGAACGTAAGATTGTGAAAAACACTTTTCTGGTGTCTGATCCAGAAGCAAGCAGTGTGTCATAGCTACAGCTCTCTTGGAAGCTCTGAGAATTTGCTGTTCAAAACACTAAAGTTGCAGGAGAGATTCCCATTTCTTAATATAATACAGTTAAAAAGAGGATCCTGTGGTAGTCTTTCAGTTTGCTTCACAGACTGAACTATGACATAGTAAAGGATGCATCAATACAGGAAGGACATGGAGTTGAGGGAGCAGATCCAGAGGAGGACCACGAAAATGCTCAGGAGGTTGGAGCAGCTCTGCCATGAGGACAGGCTGAGGGAGCTGGGGGTGTGCAGCCTGCAGAAGAGAAGGCTCCAGGGACACCTAACAGCAACCTGCCAGTACCCGAAGGGGGATGCAAGAAGGCTGCAGAGAGACTGTTTGCAAAGGCCTACAGGTTCAGGACGAGGGCAACGGCTTCAGACTAGAGCAGATTGAGATTAGATGTGAGGAACAAGTTGTGCACCATGAGGGTAATAGAACACTGCAACAGGTTGCCCAGGGAGGTGGTTGTGGCCCATCCCTGGAGATATTCAAGGTACGGCTGGACAGGGCTCTAGGTGACCTTATCTAGCTGAGGATGCTCCTGCAGAGGGGGTTGGGCTGGATGAGCTTCGGAGCATTCCAAACCTTCCAACCCAGAGCATTCTGTGATGATTCTATGAAAGGCAAAGGAAGTGAACTTTGTTAAGAGCTGTACCTGAGGAGGCATCCATGGCTGCATGACTGCAGAATTGAACTGAGACTCAGTTACTTAAGACAGCTGGTAAAAACTTCAGTTCCCACTGGTGCCCTCACAGACATCTAGCCTGCTCTGGAAACATGTCTACAGAATATGAGCAATGTCCTGGGCAGCAGATGGATGGCAGAATGCAGCACTTGCTTTCCTCCACAGTTAAAGAAGCAGTCAGTTCGATGCACCTCTTGTTAAAGCTGCTGGAAATTTCTAAGTGAAGATGTTGCTGCATAATTTATAGAGCCCACTTTGAGGGCTACTGAACCAAAGCTTTGATTTCTGGGTGGCTGGCATTTTCCCTTTTGTCATTATTCCTAGAGTGAGACTTTTCACACACTCCAACAGCAGAAGCAATTATTTACCAAGGAGGAATCACACTGTGGTACACGAGGCAAGGGGAGTCTGTGCTAATGTACACAGCACCTAAGGAGACAGGGAGAGCTTGGAAGCCAAAACCAAAAAGCCAGTCTGGGGTCCATGAGATTCAAGTTCAGCCTGGAGGTGAGGAGGAAGTTGTTCAGCATGAGAGTGGTGAGAGGCTGGAATGGGTTGCCCAGGGAGGTGGTTGAGACCCCATGCTTGGAGGTGTTTAAGGCCAGGCTGGATGAGGCTGTGTGCAGCCTAATCTAGGGTAGGGTGTCCCTGGGCATGGCAGGGGGTTGGAACAGGCTGATCCTTGTGGTCCCTTCCAACCCTGACTGATTCTATGATTCTATGAGATGCCCAAATCTGGCATTTGGCAAGGAAGCCTCACCTCAGTGACAGTGTTGGGCCTTTGAAATGCCAGAGGAAAGATGTTCTCCTAGCAGGACAGAGTCTTGGCCCCAGCTCTTACCCTCGCTTCAATGCTCGGAGGTCATATTTACACAAAGTGCCACCTCCACTGCCACAGGCATTCTGCCAGTGGACAGAACTAAGCTGAAGTATTTGTTTGGGGAAAGGAAGATAACATCTATGAGAGAAGAACGTATTGCTCCTATTTGTGATTCTCTAAATCCTGATGCCAGTTTTGCTTGTGAGGCTGCTTACGTGGCCCTCTGGATCATGAAAGCAGTCAAAGCATGGCAGGGAGTCCATCCATGCTCAAGTGTCCTTCCCACAGAAAGCAAACAGAGGAGGGTGAAGCACAGGACCAATGCTCACAGAAGCTGGCAGCTCAGAAGCACTCCAGCCTGCAACAGCAGGTGGATGAAGGCAGCAGATTGGAGGGGTGAAAAAAAGCTGTCCTGTCTGAGGTGGTTGTGAAAGGCTAAGTGCAGGTGGCAGGGCAGCCTGTAACAGGGTGCTCACAATTACACACACTGCAAGCAAGCTGCCTGCAAAGATCCTAAGAATGTTTTGCAAGCATTTACCAGCAGGAGGAGGTTTCATTTCTTCATGTGATGTGTGATGAATGACAGGCTTTGTACATCAGACTCTGGTTTCTTGTTTCCTCAGCATCCAGTCAGGTTAGCTGCTATGAACTATGGAACAGTCCATAGCTTGCCAGAGAAACTGACTATGAATTGTAGAATCAACCAGGTTGGAAGAGTCCTCCAAGCTCATCCAGCCCAACCTAGCACCTAGCCCTAGCCAATCAACCAGACCATGGCACTAAGTGCCCCAGCCAGGCTTGGCTTCAACACCTCCAGGCACAGCCACTCCACCACCTCCCTGGGCAGCCCATTCCAATGCCAATCACTCTCTCTGACAACAACTTCTTCCTAACATCCAGCCTGAACCTGCCCTGGCACAGCTTCAGGCTGTGTCCCCTTGTTCTGTTGCTGCTTGCCTGGCAGAAGAGACCAACCCCACCTGGCTACAGCCTCCCTGCAGAGATCTGCAGACAGCAATGAGCTCTGCCCTGAGCCTCCTCTTCTGCAGGCTGCACACCCCCAGCTCCCTCAGCCTCTCCTCACAGGGCTGTGCTCCAGGCCCCTCCCCAGCCTTGCTGCCCTTCTCTCCACACCTTCCAGCACCTCAACATCTCTCTTCAATTCAGGTGCCCACAACTGGACACAGCACTCAAGGTGTGGCCTGACCAGTGTTGAGTACAGAGGCAGAATGACCTCTCTTGTCTTGCTGGCCACACTGCTCCTGATCCAGGCTAGGATGCCACTGGCTCTCCTGCTGCCCACCTAAGCACACTGCAGGCTCAGGTTCAGCCTGCTTTCTCCACTGTCTGCTCTGGAAGCAATGGGAAGCCTTGGCTGGCACGATTCCCAATCCTGGGAGCAATGCAGAATTAAAGACAGATCCCAGAGATCTGCGCTGCAGGACTCCTCTGTTTCTCTGTTCACGTTGCAGGTGAAGGTGTCAGGCCAGCCAGCACAGGGCTGTTTCTATTTCAGGCTGCACGGGGTGACAAGGTGCTAACCTTGCCAAATGGCAGCTAAGCATTCTCAGTGGAGGCTTTTGGGCTCCTGCAAGAAGCACATGCCTGGCTGCCCGAGCCTGCAAAAGCAGCGAGCTTCTTTCTGGAGAGCTTTGCTAAAACAAACCCAAAACATTCAGGTTGTTTCTTATGTGTGAGAACCACTCTTTAATGAGTACTTTAACTGCATTTCCCGGGAAGAACTGAGTTTATTGGCACTGTAGGACATTTCTGCACACATAAATGTGTGACTGCTGGAGGAGTTGTTGACTGTTTGCCTGGTTTCATTGGATTTCAGCAACTCTTTATTCCTAGCTGAGCATATACAAATAGATCATCTGAGCTCAACATCACACCTCTTATTGAAACCGTTTCAGCTTTTGTAACTCTAATCTCTTCAAGGATAGAAACCCTAGAGAGATTCATTAACGACAGGCTTTTGATTAGGCTTCTTTCCATTAAGATAAAAAGGAAGAGGCTTCTTGTTTTTAAAGCTGGGGTTTTTGTTCTGTTTATCTAGAAGTGGGAGAATAGCTCTGTTATTCAGCCGTCAATAAAAGTCCCCTTCAAGGGTAGATCCTTAATATATAAGATGAGAGGGCTTAGTAAGCGCCTCAGCTTTTCAAATCAGAGGTGTTCTTTAGGAGAGACAGGCCAGCTGCAGACCTGCAGATTAGGCAGGGTGCCACCAACCAGGCAAATAACCCCTAAGCTGCACTGCCCGAACTCACCATAAGGTCACATTTCTCTTTGCATTCATCCCACTACTTCTCTTCAACGGGGCATGAGCCAGCAGTGTGCTCTTGCAGCCCAGAGAGCAACCAGAGCCTGGGATGCAGCAAGAGCAGTGTGGGCAGCAGGAAGTGATCCTCTCACTCTGCTCTGCTTTGCTGAGACCCCACTTGCAGTACTGTGTCCAGTTCTGCAGCCTCTATCACACGAGGGCTGTGGATGTGCTAGAAGGTGTTCAGTGAAGGGTCACAGGGATGAGCAGAGGGCTGGAGCTGCTCTGATATGAGGAGAGACTGAAAGAGTTGGGGCTCTTCAGTATGGAGAGGAGAAGGCTCCCAGGTGACCTTACTGTGGCCTTCCAGGATCTTAAAGGGGCTACAAGAAAGCTGGGGAGGGACATCTTAGGCTGTCAGGCAGTGACAGGACTGGGAGGAATGGAGCAAAGCTGGAAATGGGGAGACTCAGAGTGTTAGGAAGAAGGTCTTCACCATGATGGTGGTGAGAGTCTGGAATGGGTTGCCCAGGGAGGTGGTGGAAGCCTCATCCTCAGAGGTGTTTAAGGCCAGGCTGGATGAGGCTCTGGCCAGGCTGATCTAGTGTGAGGTGTCTGTGCCCATGGCAGGGGGGTTGGAACTGGCTGATCCTTGTGGTCCCTTCCAACACTGACTGACTCTGTGATTCTATGTCGAAAACTTCTCCCATTCACTACATTTCCTGTGTGGTTCCTTAACTAAGGAAGATGTCCAATCTTACGGGAGCTGAGAGCTCTTTGTTTTGAGAATTAGGTCCAGAATGAGCAGCCACCTTAAACAGAAGACTGTTCCTAGGTGCAGGTATTGAAACAATCAGCAAATGAATTCTCAAGGTGCACAAACAATTGATTCTTTTATTATTTTTTACTAACAGGTGAATTCATGAAAGGCAGTGCCAGGGAAGCTCTATGCAAAAGGACTTCTCTTTTGTTTCCAGGAACAAGACTAGAAAAAGTGATTTTCTCTTAGTATATATTTCTCTTTGTTAAGGAGAAGCATAGCAAGTGCACCCTCAGCAAGTCTGCAGATGGCACCGAGCTGTGTGGCACAGGAGACTTGCTAGAGGGCAGGGATCCATCCAGAGAGACCTGGACAGGCAGCAGTGCTGTGCCCAGGCCAACCTCAGGACATTCAATAAGGCCAAGTGTAAGGTCCTGCACCTGGGTGGGTGCAATGCCAAGCACAGCTCCAGGCTGGGTGGGGAATGGCTGAGAGCAGCCCTGAGGAACAGGCCCTGGGGGTCTGGGCCGATGAAAAGCTCAACAGGAGCCTGCAGTGTGAGTGCAGCCCAGACAGCAACCCTGTGCTGGGCTGCAGCAAGAGCAGTGTGGGCAGCAGGGCAAGGGAGGGGATTCTGCCCCTTGGCTCTGCTCTCCTCAGACCCCACCTGCAGTCCTGGGTGCAGTTCTGGAGCCCTCAGCACAAGAAGGACATGGAAGTGTTGGAGCCAGCCCAGAGGAGGCCACCAAGATGCTCAGAGGGCTGCAGCAGCTCTGCTCTGAGGACAGGCTGAGAGAGTTGGGGCTCTGCAGCCTGGAGAAGAGAAGGCTTCGAGGAGACCTTGGAGTGGCCTTCAGTATCTGAAGGGGATTACTGGAGGGCTGGGGAGGGACTATAGATAAGGTCTTGTAATGACAGGATGAGGAGGAATGAGTTTGAAGTGGCAGAGGGGAGACTGAAACTGGATGGTAGGAAGAAGCTCTTTCCCAGTGAGGGGGGTGAGAGACTGGCACAGGTTGAGGGTGGTGAGACACTGGCACAGGTTGCCCATGGAGGTTGTGGAGCACAGAAGCACTGAGTGTGATCTTTGATCCCATTGGGTGCTTCTGTGCTCCATAATCTCCATGGAGGTGTTCAAGGCCAGGCTGGATGAGGCCTTCAGTGACCTGTTCTAGTGGGAGGTGTCCCTGCCCATGGCAGGGGGTTGGAACTGGCTGAGCTTTGAGGTCTTTTCCAACCTAAACCATTCTGTGATTCTATGAAAGTGGGGAACAGTCTGTACCAGTTACCATTTCCTTCCATTCTTATCAGCAGCCAATGACTGGACCTTTTGGCAATGGCTTAATTAGAGGAAACCTCTATATCTAATGATGCACTTTAATGTGCTGAGCCACACACAGTAGCTTGTTGAAGGAGAAAAAGCAGAATGGTTATTGTCACAGCTAAGGATGGAAGAAAGATTCAGTCATTAAAGTCATCACAGAAACAACATTATGAAGTATACAGGAATAATCTCAGAGGAGTTCCCACTTGATTGACAATGATAAAATAATGCAGCAAGCTAAGGAAGGGCTTCTGTCCTCACCTGGCTTTATTACTATCCTTATTACCTTCCCCTGAAAGACAGCTTTTCAGGCACTGTTATTGCATCCAGTATCAAATAAAACTCAGCATGGCAGATTTCAAATTTTGGCATCTGCAGATCTGAACTGAGGGTGGTCACCAGTGCTGCACCCCTCAGCAGCAGCACTCCAGCAGCCAGACCTCCCCAAACTCATTCCTTTGTGAGCTGTCCTGTTGAGCACCATGCCCAAGTGAGCCAGCTTCTGCCCAAAAGCCACAGAAACAGCACACCTTGCTCTGAGCAGGCTGAAATTCATTCACAACTGCTTCCTTAATATCCCTGACCACACTGAGGATGTATCCTCCCTCAGAAAGAGGATGGAGGGGACTGGTCAGGCCACACCTTGAGTGCTGTGTCCAGTTCTGGGCTTCTCAGTTCAAGAGAGATGTTGAGGTGCTGGAAAGTGTCAACAGAAGAGCAGCAAGGCTGGGGAGGGGCCTGGAGCACAGCCCTGTGAGGAGAGGCTGAGGGAGCTGGGGGTGTGCAGCCTGCAGAAGAGGAGGCTCAGGGCAGAGCTCATTGCTGTCTGCAGCTCCCTGAAGGGAGGCTGTAGCCAGGTGGGCTTGGTCTCTTCTGCCAGGCAAGCAGCAACAGAAGAAGGGGACACAGTCTCAAGCTGTGCCAGGGGTGGTTCAGGCTGGATGTTAGGAGGAAGTTGTTGTCAGAGAGAGTGATTGGCATTGGAATGGGCTGCCCAGGGAGGTGGTGGAGTGACTGTGCCTGGAGGTGTTGAAGCCAAGCCTGGCTGGGGCACTTAGTGCCATGGTCTGGTTGATTGGCTGGGACTGGGTCCTTGGTTGGCCTGGATGAGCTTGGAAGTCTCTCCCAATCTGCTTGATTCTATGATTCTATGAGTGGGCATCCAAGACCTGAGATCAGGCTTTAGCACAGCCAGCAGTGAATTCTCTTCCAAAAAGCAACCTTCTAAGGTGGAAGGTGGCTTTGGCTTGGGAGTGAGTTGAACATGTGTCTGCCACTCAGTATTCAGACACACAAGGAAAGGTGACCCAAGAGAAAGAAAAAGAAGCAGTCGAGGACCCAGCTAGCCCCGAAGGCCAGCAGTGGTATTTCACAGATGTAAATCAGTCCAGGGTCTGCAAAGCACAGAGAAAGTGGCAGGCGCTGTGAGGCAGGACAGGCAAAGGTCAGATTACCATGAAATCGTTACAGGAAAGGCTCTTCCTTTGCACAGAACTGCTGAAGCTAAGCACAGAACCAACAGGAAAATGAATCATTTCAATGCTCCTTTTTTTTTAGACAAATACTATTACCACTTTAATGACACCAGGATTAATTCAGCTCTAGAAAGTGCCTGTGGATCTTGTGGAATTAAGTTTTGCCACTGTGGAGTTTGCAGAAATTTCACAGGTTCACAGAATGCTCTGGGTTGGAAGGGACCTCCAAAGCTCATCCAGTCCAGCCCCCCCTGCACTCAGCAGGGACAGCCTCAACTAGATCAGGTCACCCAGAGCCCTCTCCATCCTCACCTTCAATACCTCCAGGGATGGGGCCACAACCACCTCTCTGGACAGCCTGTTGCAGGGTTTGAGTACGCTCATGGTGCAGATCTGGGTCCTCGCATTCAATCTCAATCTCAATCTGCTCTGGTTTGAAGCCATTGCCCTCGTCTTGTCTCTGCAGACCTTTGCAAACAGTCTCTCTGCAGCCTTCTTGTAGCCCACTCAGGTACTGGCATGTTGCTATTAGGTGTCCCTGGAGCCTTCTCTTGTGCAGGCTACACATCCCCAGCTCCCTCAGCCTGTCCTCACAGCAGAGCTGCTCCAACTTCCTGAGCATTTTTGTGTCCTTCCTCTGGACCCTCTCCATCAGGTCCATGTCCTTCCTGTGGTGAGGGCTGCAGAACTGGATGCAGCAGTGAAGGTGAGGTCTCCCCAGAGCAAAGTGGCAGAATCCCCTCTCTCCATCTCTGGCCACGCTGCTTTGGGTGCAGCCATCGGCCTCCAGTCCTTCTGCACAACACACATGTCTGTATGTCCGCACATACACGGACAGGAAAATCACGTTTACAAACACACATCTAAGCAAAACACCACCAAGAGTGCCCATGTTGTATTCCTGCACAACTCCTGGATGTCTCAAAATGCAATCCTTTGGTACTTTCCTCACCAAACTGCAGGCTGCTGTGAGACAAGAGAAAATGCTGGCTGCGCTGATTTGTTTCCTCAGGGGAACAAAGCCACTTCTCTTTCTCAGAGCACCCAGCTGGACGCTGAGCCTCTGTCAACAGACATAATGCCAGGTGTAAGCTGCAGTCATTTCTGGCTCCAAAGGACTTTTATTTTCCTTGTCACTCAATTCTCTTCTACCTGTAGCAACCAGGGCTTTGAGGAGCCAGTTGGGAAAACCAACGATGGCAGGGCAGGGGCATTTCACTCCTGCAGACCAAGTGGAGTCAGTGCCCTCAGCACCAGCCCTCCCCCTACCCACACATGGTGCTTCCTGAAGTACCACAGCTTTCTGCACATTGCAGCCAGGCAGCTGCTCTCTCCTGATGCTTCACATCCTGCTCAACCAATTATTTCTTCTCTCCTCCTTCTTTCTTGCCCAGCCTCAGACAGAAGAGACACTTCAACTTTTAATAGCTGCTCTGAATTTCAGTTCTTTCCTTGCACGACCCCACCAAGGGCTGTGTTTGTCCCTGCCTCTGTGTCCCCCTCTTCCCATTTGCCTCCCAGATGCAGCCAGCACACCTGTGAGGCCTCAGAAACACCTTACAGAACCAACCAGTCCATTTGGTTTTACTGGATTCAATCATTTAGTTTCTTGAATAACCTCATTTGGTGGCTGCTCTAAGCCCTGATCCTTCACAGTCAACAAACATCACCTCACAGGCTTCTGAGTCAGGTCTTTAAATGCTATGGGCATGTCTCAGGAAAAAAAAAAAACAAACATTTGGCCAGGCAACAAGCCTACAAAGACTTTCCCAGGGTGCCTCAAAATTAGCCTTTCCTGCCCCATGAAGCCAGGAGGTAAGATGTGCTTGCTACATGCAAACCACACCTCGCCTGCTTCAATAGCTGAAGAGGTTTAAGGCTAAGCTGGCACGTGTGGGTGCCTGATCCTTGGAAATGCTCTGTGTGTGGGTGTGTGTCTGAGCTGGCACACGCTGCATGCCACCCTCTGGAAGCCCCACGTGCCAGGGGCAGCCAGGGCCATGTGTGGCAATGTGGCTCACAGGCACAGCCAGATATTCACGGTACTCTTCCTAGTGGCTTTCGGTGGCTGGCGACCTTTCGGCTGAATAGCTCAGCACCCCCCTTTGCCAGTGGCTCTTACAGTGCTGCCCTATCCCCCTCTGACCCTGGTGGTCCATGAGGATTTGGTACTAAATGACAGCATCAGAAACCAAAGGATAAATTCTGTGCAGGAGGCAGCCCTCCCAGACCCTAGTGACACTGGCCAGCGTCATGGCTGCAGGCCTCACTTCCAGAGCTTTGGGCTTTGCCTTCTGTTGAACCAGAGCTCAAGAGAGCAGGGAGTTGTCACCTGCCTGTGCCCTCTCCAGAGCAAAAAGGGCTTTATTCCACTTGACATTTGCTGGTATGCTGGCGCTGTCCTTTAGTTAAAACTGCCCCTACGTCCTGACAGCAATTAATTCACCATTGGAGGTTCAGTTTTGCTACACTAAACAAGCCAAGCTCAGCTCTGCTAATCTCTTTTTAGAGGCTCTCTATTTATCCCTCCAGCCCAACAGTTCATCTCTCTGCTTCTCTGTCTCCCAAGAGAGGATTTGGCTAATTTTCTTTTGCCTTCATAAAAGTAGGAGCTTGCTTCCCCTCTTGTCCATTTGGAATGTGAGCTGCCCAGAAGAGGGGAAGGTCTATGTCACACCAAGCCTTTACCCTGTCTAATGGAAGTCCCTATCAAAATCATGTTGCAAAGCCAGGAGTAAAGCACAAGCTGCCAGTGATTCTTGCAAGGCAGCCTCCAGAGGCTAGCCAAGGAAGCTGGAAAGTGACTGCTCCCTGGAAGTGTTTCCTTAAGATCACTCATCTGAGCAGAGCTGTTGGCAATGTCTGCACACCCTGTACCACAAATCCCAGCAATCCTGCCACTTTCAGGGAGTGCTCATTGGCTTTTCCATCTTCCCTTTCCAGCAGTCCACGCTGGGCTCACACGGAGCCCGTGTCTCACCAGCAGCTAAAAGTCAGCAGGCACTCCCTGCCTGGAGAGATATCCCAGCTGTGGCACCTCAACAGCTCTGCCTTGCCACAGTACTCTAAAACTGGTACAAATGCCTACCAGGGGACTCCATAACCCAAGAGACCAGATTCCCTTCAGGGACGAAGATGTAACCTCCCAGCTCTCAACACAGCATCACAGTGTAAGAGATAACATCCTCTGGAGAAACTATCACAGCCACCCTCACCGCAAATCTTAGACAGAAGATGCAGATGTGAGATGTGAACATGGAAGGCACTGGAGGCTCCTTTTCCTGTCACTTCACATTCTGGTGTTCCCAACACCATGGCACACTGCCTCTTCCTTTTCTGCCAGAGTCAAAATTAACTCACAGCACTCTTACTAATTACCATGTGGCCTTCGCTTTGGCTGCTCTTGATGAGATGCACAGCTAAAGCTGAATCCATTAAAACAGAGACAACTCCAACAAAGCATCTCTTTAAACCATAACTTCATCATTTCCCCCCTAAGTGGGGGGCGATACCTGAGGCCAAACTTACCCACTCCTCGCACAAGAAATCTTCATGTTTACCCACAGGCTGCCTCAGATGAGCTCCCAAAAGCTTTTATTAATTATCTTCACTCTATGGCCTATCATGGAACTGAAAGCACTCCCCAACTCTTGTCAGTGCCAGCAAGCAATCACCATTGGCACTGTGGGGCACCTGAGGAAGAAGCCTGGTCAGAGCTGCTGCCGAGGTTGCAGCACTGATGGCAGGATTTGCCATTGGAATGGGCTGCCCAGGGAGGTGGTGGAGCCACCGTCCCGGGAGTTACTGAAGCCAAGCCTGGCTGGGGCACTTAGTGTCATGGTCTGGTTGATTGGCCAGGGCTGGGTGCTAGGTTGGACTGGATGAGCTTGGAGGTCTCTTCCAACCTGGTTGATTCTCTGATTCTATGTGGCCACATGTGTGTGGCTGCAAAGGGGAGGGCCAGACACGTTGCTCTGCCTGCCTGCACAGCTCCTCCCAGCAGCTATTTTCCTTCCAGGAAAGGTGTGCTGAGATCAATTTCAATGGCACTGGCAACCCTGAATATCTATTTCACTATTAGCAATTATCTGGCATGCCAAGTAGAANATTCTATGATTCTATGATTCTATGATTCTATAAGTAATCAAGACTCAGGACTGGTCTGCAGCATAAGATCATGGACTCCATTTCATGTCCCCAGAGGCTTTATTGTGCTTACTGCATCTGTAGCCAGTTGCCCCTCAACCATGCCTGTCTTCCTCAGAAGAGACTTGGAGGCAGGAGGACAAAGAACCATGTTAAAGCCAGCTACAGCCAGGGGCTGTAGCCAAGGTGTTCACTGAGAAAAGACTGGAACTGGAACTCCAGCAGCGTGGGATGGAGGCACATGTGCGTGGGCTGGGCAGAGCCAGCCTGCCTCTGTAAGCTAAAGAATGAGCTGAAATGCTCCCTCAGTTCTGCCTCAGACAATGTGCTCCAAACCATGCAGGTCACGGGGCTGGCCCTGCTCTGCAAACACACAGCCACACACAGCTGCTGCTGTCGAAATGCAGATGGAAATGTTTTCTTTTCTGCCTCAGGATGTGCTCCTTAGGACGTGTCAGGGTGTCAAACTCCATCATCCTTTCCAAGCTAACAGCATTCTGAGCAGAAGAAGATTTAGTCAGAAGAGCATCTTTGAGTAAAATGTTTCTGATAACCTTTCTCTGAAGCTACACTTCACACAAAATTCATATTTGGAAATTCTGAGCACAACACTTGAAGAAGGCTAAATGCAGCCCTGGGTTAAGGCATGGGGCCCCCAAGTTTCCCACCTCCAGAATGTGACTTACTAAGTACTGCATAAGAGCTGAAAACTAAATCCCAATCACAGCATGGCACAGTGCAATGTGGTGACTCATAACCACACAGCTCTACCTGGAGCAGATTGGGATGGATGACAAAGCTTTGCCATGAGCCAAGGTGTTTGTAGTTAGCAGAGCCAGAAGCTATGCCCTGGAGGCCTGTTCAGAGCCTAAGTACAGCATGACCAGCTCTAGAATTTACTGCACAGCATTTGTCTCTTTAAGCACACTCATCACGAAGAATCAGGCCACAGTGGTAGATGAGACAGACAAGACAGGCTGAGGGAGCTGGGGGTGTGCAGCCTGCACAAGAGAAGGCTCCAGGGACACCTAACAGCAACCTGCCAGTACTTGAAGGGGCTACAAGAAAGCTGCAGAGAGACTGTTTGCAAAGGCCTGCAGGGACAGGATGAGGGCAAAGGCTTCAGACTAGAGCAGAGCAGATTGAGATTGGATGTGAGGAACAAGTTCTGCACCAGGAAACTGCTGGAACACTGCAACAGGTTGTCCAGAGAGGTGGTTGTGGCCCCATCCCTGGAGATATTCAAGGTGAAGCTGGAGAGGGCTCTGGGTGACCTGATTCAGTTGAGACTATCCCCGCTGAGTGCAGAGGGGGTTGGACTGGATGAGCTGTGGAGGTCCCTGCCAACCTGGGTGTTTCTGTGATTCTGTGAGAAGGATGCTAAATTGCTCTGTTTCACAGCTTCCTACACTTCCCTTCTACAGTCTCTGCTTGCCTTTCCTGGACCCTTCTTTTCTGAGCATTACTAGAACCCCCCCTGGCAGCAGCTAAAGGGCTGATCAAGTGTGGGACAGCCAAATATTCTTCCTGCTCTTCATGTTCTGATGGAACTTTTCTCCTCAAACCCCAACCGTTGGCTAAGCAGCATCATTTATATCTCTGTATTACCACTTGCCGTTTCTAAGGCACAGCTCAGAAAGTAGCTCTTACAGACTCAAGAAAACTCAGTGTGAGAAAGACAGGGGTAGGATAAGGCAGGAGGGGAGGAGGGCTGCCTTCAGATGGGAAAAAGTGCTGACATGACAAATCTTCTCCTTTAATCAACTTATTTACCGTCTTGAAAGCTCATGATGACAAACTACCTGAACTGGGGTGGCCTGGGAGCTGATATCCCCCAGCGTCCGCGGCAGTAAATAATTGCCTGGCTCTGCTGATGGAGATGGAGAGAGGTGATAGTGTTCCATAACAAAGGATAAATGGCAATATCCACCATTTCTTTCCACCCTGCAACCAAGCTGCTGGTTCAGAGTGCTTAGATGAGGGAGCTGCTGCTATTGAAATAAAACCTCTCCCTCCCTTGCCTTCTTTTCTGCCTAAGGTAAGCAATGGCTACAAAGCAGCCTAACAAATACTGCTCCATGCCAGACTCCTATAGCTGACTTTATGCTAAGTTCTAAGAGGCATTTTTGGCAACAGTCATTCAGACATCAGTAAATATTGTGCACTTGATCATCACCCTGCTGCGTTTTCAGCTGGCCACAGAGCTGTTTATGTTGTGTCTCTCAGTTCCCCGATTCTCTGTATCCCACTATGGCTATTCCCACCCTCTCCTCAGGTCAGAGGTGGCTTTGGAGGTGCCTGTGTGACGCTGCTGAGACAGCTCTGCCCTGTCATGCTGCTCCTGCGTGTCACTCAGGTAAGCTGCTGCTCACAGACACAGTCTGGGGCCAAAGTATGGGAGACTATGAACAGCTCCTACTGTCCTGAAAGTGAGGATATAACCGGTGGCGACTTCACGGTGTGGTTCCACTTTAGTAGCTCTGGATTTAATTACACACTCCAGAAGGACACAGCCATTAGCATATGCATGAAATGCAGTAGAGAGCCTTTGACTAGGCTGCTCTAAGTACTGCAAGAGGTGGAACACGGTTCAGGGAGCAGGACACAAGGGAAGGAGGAGGTCATGCCAATGCTGTATCGAAGTAGCAAGCAGAGATAAAGCCAGGCAGCAAGATCTCTCCAGTCTGCAACGCTGCACTGAGATCAGCACAATAAATAGGACACCGTGAAAATGTTGATTAGAAGCAGAGCACAGCTTCTGTTTCTCAAGAACCCCCTGGTGCCTGCAAAGAGAGCTGGGGATCTGCTCATTTGGCATAATGCAAACCTGCTGCAGTCCTCTGCTGGGTCAGTGTGGATGTCCTCTGGGATCAGCAGCTTCAGGCCCCAGGTGAGGGATTTCCCTGCACGCCTCTCACTTCCCACTGCTGCAGCACTAACAACTCCCTTGCTACCACCTTTAGCTCTGCTGAGTCTCAGCGCAGCAGCTCCTCACAAACCCAAGCCAGCATTGCATTGGCTTCCTTTTGGGGAGCACCCAACCCTCTTCGTGGAGGAGAAAGGCTGCTGCTCACTGACACAAACCAGCTGCTTTCCACCAGCCTTCCTCAGGTGCTGGCCCTAAGTGGGCTCTTGCTATCTGCAGTTCCTGAATGGAAAGTTACTCTCTGAGCAGCTAACACATCGGCCAGCTCTCCTCCCTGATCCTTCAGGAGCTGAAGGGGCTGTGTTTGATGCTGCTGGCACCAGCACAGGTCCTGCACAGCCAAGTAACCCCAGGCATTCACTGGGTCTTTCCACTTGCCACTGGAAGAGCATAAAACGCTGCTGCTTCAATCTCCTATCGTAGACATATTTCTTTCCTCTGAAAAGATTCAGGTCCTGGGCATTTTGGCTGTGGCATTGGCCTCTTCCTCTTCTCCTGACATCTGCTCCTAAGTGAACATCAGTTCTCAAGCTGCAGACAGAGCTGCAACATGGGCTCCAACACAACCAGGGCTGCCCATGACTGGGACTGCAAGTCACACATAACAGCCCTCAGTCTGGAAGTACCTGGAGAGCTGTGCCCAGGTGAACCTCATGAGATTCAACAAGACCAAATGCAGGGTCAGGCCTTTGAGTCAGAACAATCCTCACTATCAAATACATGCTAGGGGAGGAGGTGATACAAAGCAGCCCTGAGGGACTTGGGGGTGCTCGTGGGTGAGAAGCTCAACAGGAGCCAGCAGTGTGCACTTGCAGCCCAGAAAGCTGACCAGAGCCTGGGCTGCATCAGGACAAGTGTGGCCAGCAGGGCCAGGGAGGTGGTTCTCCCCTCTGCTCTGCTCTGCTGAGACCCCACCTGGAGTACTGCATCCAGGTCTGGAGCCCCCATTACAAGAGCATGTCCAGAGAAGGGCCAGGAGGATGCTCAGAGAGCTGCAGCAGCTCTGCTGTGAGCACAGACAAAGAGTTGGGGCTGTGCAGGCTGGAGAAGAGGAGACTCCCAGGTGACCTTCTTGTGGCCTGTCAATATCTGAAGAGGGCCTACAAAAAAGCTGGGGAAGGACTTTTTAGGCTCTCAGGGAGTGTCAGGACTGGGGGGAATGGAGCGAAGCTGGAGGTGGGGAGAGTCAGCCTGGAGGTGAGGAGGAAGTTTTTCAGTATGAGAGTGGTGAGAGGCTGGAATGGGTTGCCCAGGGAGGTGGTGGAAGCCTCATTTCTGGAGGTGTTTAAGGCCAGGCTGGATGAGGCTGTGGGCAGCCTGATCTAGTGTGAGGTTTCCCTGCTCATGGCAGGGGGGTTGGAACTGGCTGATCCTTGTGGTCCCTTCCAACCCTGACTGATTCTATGATTCTAAGTTTAGATTGAATGTGAGAAACAAGTTCTGCACCAGGAGGGTACTGGAACACTGCAACAGGTTGCCATGGGAGGTTGTTGTGGCCCCATCCCTGGAGATATTGAAGGTGAGGCTGGAGAGGGCTCTGGGCAACCTGATCTAGTTGAGGATGTCCCTGCTGACTGCAGAGTAGGTTGGACTGGATGAGCTTTGGAAGTCCCTTCCAGCCTGGGTTACTCCATGATCCTTAGGAGCCAGGAACATGCACTTGCTAACAGTGCTTACAGTTTACTTGCTCATAAGGGTCCTGTACACAGAGCAAAGCAGAGAGCAACACTGGAGCTGCTGTTGTCAGTGATGCTGTCACCATGGACACAGATTCAACTCCTAAGTGCCCTCAGACTCAGACAAGTCTTGGTTAACCTTACAGTCTCCCAGTTTAGCAGCTGCTGTGCCTGTCTGTTAGCTCCTATGACAACACACAACTCTTACCCTTCTCTGGGATTTGTTTCATGTAAGCAAGAGAGATTTAAACTGTCCTGCTCACTGAACTCACGTCGCCCACCACAACTCTTCCGTGAGTGGCACAAGGACAGCTAAAGCTCCAGAGGCTGCAGGGCTCTGCTCAAGAGCCAGGGGTGAAGAAAAGAAGCAGGTTTGTCAGCAGCAGAAAGCACAGCTGCTGGTTTTCCCTAGTGCTTCCTAGAGGGAATTTCCTCAAGATTTGGACTGTGGTGAGGCTCAAACTGCAGCAAATCCCTCCAGGGAGGCACTGATCTGGGCCTCTGCCACTCACTTTGTGGTCATTTTCCTGGTCCTTGCTGGAACATACTTGGAAATTCCACCTGACTGATACATTTGCAGACTGAAGCAGCTGAAGGCAGACAGCACAAGTTAAAAGATAAGATGCCTGAGGAACAGGAGCTACGACCCTTGACTGCTCCCAAAGCAGTCTGTAGAGGGACCAGGCAAGGGGAAGCAATGCAAAGAAAGAGCAGCTTCTCCCCTGCTCACCTCCTCCCTCCTGCCCCTCCAGCCAGAAGCCAGCACGGAGTGAGTGGGGTGAGTTGGCTCCAGGTCGTTTATGGTTTCGATCTCCAGTGTGGAATGATGTTCAAGTAGCAGGGACACCAATAATGGAAGAACAGGAAACCTGTCACTCAATCCCCTTGAACAACGGGGACCAGCAATCCCAGAAAACTACCAAAACCAGGGCTCCGAGCAAGGGCTGGGGTGGTGAGGTTACAGGACGGATGTCAGCCAAAACTTTCTCTAGATGCTTCAGGCAGCAGAAGGCTGGAGCAAGTAGGAAGAACCAGGAAGAAGACGACTCAGGGTGACAAGCCCCTGCTTTAAGGACACTCCGGAGTGGTGAAGGGACCGTGGCTGAAAAAACATTCAGTCTGCTGAGTCTTGATGAAATGTGTGCCAGCCCAGCCACCCAAGGACTGCTGGCACAGGACTGCACCAGAGAGCCAGGCTGTGCCCAGTCCTACCCCTAGCACCACGGACCCAGCAGTGAAAGGTAAAACCACCACAGCCAAAGATGGTACAACCTGGGGATGCAGCAGACTCACAGACTCACAAATTAGCCAGGTTGGAAAATACCTTCAAGATCATTGAGTCCAACCTATCACCTAACACTTCTAATTAACTAACTCATGGCACTAAGTGCCTCATGCAGCCTCCTTTTAAACATCTCCAGGCACGGTGACTCCACCACCTCCCCAGGCAGCCCATTCCAATGCCTCTTGCTGTGAAGAACACCCTCCCAACATCCTAACCTGCCCTGGCACAGCTTGAGGCTGTGTCCTCTTGTTCTGTCACTGGCTGCCTGGCAGAAGAGACCAACCCCACCTGGCCACAGCCTCCTTTCAGGTAATTTTAGAGAGCAATGAGGTCTGCCCTGAGCCTCCTCTTCTGCAGGCTGCACACCCCCAGCTCCCTGAGCTGCTTCTCACAGGGCTGTGCTCCAGCCTCCTCACCAGCCTTGCTGCCCTTCTCTGGACACATTACACACCTTGAGGGCAGAGACAACAAAAGCAGGAACTCCAGAGCCTAGATGTCAGAGCAGGAACCAAAGGATGACTTCCAGCATATGTTTGGCACTTCCCTCCTTCAAACAACCAGAGCCACTCGGACACATTCAAAAAGCGTTGCCTATAAAACGTGTCAGAGCGATTGACTGACCAGAAGGATGGAAATGAGCGAGTCCTAAATTGCAGCACTTGGGGAAATATGTATTTATACAGTTTGGAAAGAAAAGCCTTGTTACTCAGTGTCGGACAGCAGCAGCAACACGGGAGCTGCTCTGGTTTGTAATGCAAATCATGTAATTGGGGACATGCATTATGTGCATTAAAAATGCAAAGCAAGAGCCGCACGGAACGCTCTTCATTTGCAGGAGCCACTTTGCAGAGGATAATTTCTCAGACATTTACACATGTTGGGGTTTTTCTGATAAAAAAATATCAATTAAAAGAGTATTTAGAACATTTGCAATAGTTCATTTGTTGGATCAAGGTACTTCTGCGCTACAGAAACATCCAAATGGCAACAGAAGCCGGCAAATTACCGACGGCCTTCTTTTACATCGAACAGGAATTAAAAGCCAAACTCTCACACTCCCAGCAGGCCAAACGCTTCTAATGGCAAAAACTGGATCTCAATTAAGTCAGGTGATCATCTCTGCCAACCCCTGCCCCCTGGAAGGGTATTTCTGCTGCAAAAACAGAGGCATGCACCAGTAACAAAGTCCCATTTGAAGCAGGGCTTGCACTCCACAGGTCGGCCCCATGCAAGCTGAGCCTCCAGCAACGACCAGACGGGAGGAAGGACAATTTGCAGCTCCCTGACAGGAGAGGTTTGGCTGCCTCGAGCAGGAGTTCCACAGGTGCTCCAAATCTTTGCTCTAACTGTGCATGCTTTCATAGAATCATAGAATCATAGAATCAACCAGGTTGGAAGAGAGCTCCAAGCTCATCCAGCCCAACCTAGCACCCAGCCCTGGCCAATCAACCAGACCATGGCACTAAGTGCCCCAGCCAGGCTTGGCTTCAACACCTCCAGGGACAGCAACTCCACCCTGGGCAGCTCATTCCAATGCCAATCACTCTCTGGCAACAACTTCCTCATCACATCCAGCCTAGACCTCCCCTGGCACAGCTTCAGGCTGTGTCCCCTTCTTCTGGTGCTGGCTGCCTGGCAGCAGAGCCCAACCCCACCTGGCTACAGCCTCCCTTCAGGCAGCTGCAGACAGCAATGAGCTCTGCCCTGAGCCTCCTCTTCTGCAGGCTGCACACCCCCAGCTCCCTCAGCCTCTCCTCACAGGGCTGTGCTCCAGGCCCCTCCCCAGCCTTGCTGCCCTTCTCTCCACACCTTCCAGCACCTCAACATCTCTCTTCAATTCAGGAGCCCACAACTGGACACAGCACTCAAGGTGTGGCCTGAGCAGTGCTGAGCACAGGAGCAGAAGAACCTCCCTTGTCCTGCTGCCCACACTGCTCCTGAGCCAGCCCAGGATGCCATTGGCTCTGCTGCCCACCTGGGCACTGCTGCCTCAGCTTCAGCTCCTCTCTACCAGCATCCCCACATCCCTCTCTGCCTGGCTGCTCTCAGACACTCTGTCCCCAGCCTGTAGTGCTGCTTGGGGTTGTTGTGGCCAAAGTGCAGAACCCTGCCCTTGCCTTGTTCAGTCTCATTCCATTGGCCTCTGCCCACCCATCCAGCCTGGCCAGGTCCCTCTGCAGGGCTCTCTCAGAGGCCTTCCCCAATCCAAACAATTCCATGATGCTATGACTCTGCAGACTTTACCACCATTTGGAACATGCCCAGGAATCCTTGGGAGCACTCCTGGAGGCTATCACACAGAAAGCATTCTTTAAGCACAGCTACTTTATTATTTTCCAGCAGCATGTCAAACAATAACCCTTGAAATGGCGAAGCCAAGCCAGTCTTTCTCAGAGTAACCCTCCTTGAGGCCTCCTGAAGTCCACTGCAAACATTAGCTCTGAAGAAACAGGCAGATAAAAAGCAGCTTCCAGCCCCCACCCCCTAACTTTCATTTCAAGTTGCAAAAACCAGTCCACAGTCCCATTACAGATCAGATCTGAAAAGTGCTGTTTGATTATTTTTAAAGAGCTCAAACTAGGTCACCAAAAATAGAGTCTCTAATGGGCTAACTGTGGAAAATGGCTGCTCACAATTAACAAGTTCCTGGGCTCCAGGACTGCACAAAAGCTTCTGAGCCGATTACTTGCAACTGCCCCCAACTGCATCCTCTGCCACATGCAGCACAGCCCCAGCCTGCCAGGTGCCAAGTGCTCATTTCTGCACAGTCTAAAGCACTTCTCAAACAACCAGAAAGGAATTTTTATTCTCAGAAAATAACTCTCCAGCTTCTTTCCCCTTCATTAGGAAGTGCTCTATAAACACAGCTCCTGAGGCTGGCCAGCTGAGCCACCACAACGACTTTCAGCTCCTGTTTATAGAATCATAGAATCAAGCAGGTTGGAAGAGAGCTCCAAGCTCATCCAGCCCAACCTAGCACCCAGCCCTGCCCAAGCAACCAGACCATGGCACTAAGTGCCCCAGCCAGGCTTGGCTTCAACACCTTCAAGGGACAGCCACACCACCACCTCCCTGGGCAGCCCATTCCAATGCCAATCACTCTCTCTGACAACAACTTCCTCCTAACATCCAGCCTAGACCTCCCCTGGCACAGCTTGAGGCTGTGTCCCCTTCTTCTGTTGCTGGGTGCCTGGCAGGAGAGCCCAACCCCACCTGGCTACAACCTTCCTTCCGGCAGTTGTAGACAGCAATGAGCTCTGCCCTGAGCCTCCTCTTCTCCANGAGCTTTTGACGCCTAGGCAGTGGTAACTCTGCTCTTTGTCTGAGAAAGGGTGTAAATACCGAGGGGTTCCCGCCTTGGGGTGTTCCTGCCTTGGGGTGCTCCTGCCATGGAGTTCATCCCCACTTTGGATTGTGTTCCTGCCTTGGTGTGCCTGCTTGGAGTTCTTCTCCCACCCACCTGGATAGCTTCTACACACGGAGCCTTTTCTCGCTCTGAAGACAAGCCCTGAAGGACTTCACCTTAAGCGTCCTATTGTGCTGCTTATCGCTTCCTAACGACCCTGAAGGTCTCTGAAAAGACCACGGGACAGCCCTTTGAATCGTCCTTCTTTCAGGCCAGCGCACCCTGTAGTGAGTAGCCTACGGCTCAGCCTTATTTTGATAGTGGGGAATGCTATATTTAATAGCTAAAGCCTTTTCCAGCTCCTGACTTCGAATTAGTCAAGTTTACCTGTGGCACCCTATTGTGTAGATATTCTCAACCAACCAAGAAAGAACCTGCTAATCAAATCTAAATTATCTTCTGTATCTAGTTTTGGGGGCAGGTTTTCAGGAAAATAAAATAACTCTATTTTTATAAATTCCTGACTCGGCCAATTAATTCCTGCCTCCATAACACAGTCACAAGCACATGATGGGGGACAGCATTCTGCCCCTGTACCTACCAGAAGCTTTCCATTAGAAGATAGCTTCATGAGCAATGCCAGAGCCCCTTGAAGATGGCTAGCAGGACCCACTGGGCTGCCTGCTCAGCACCCTGCCGAGCACACAGATGTCAGAGGGCAGGGTGATATTTGCCTTGGCTCCCCAAGCAGGATACCCTCACCTGAACACCGCAGACCGGCAAGCGCGCGGCGGTCGCTGTGACTGTGGCAGCAGTACTGACAGCATGTTCCCAAGCTACGGCAGTGCCTGTGCAAACCCAAGGGAACTGTTTGTTCTCAGAGCCACAATTTGACTCCCTACATAGCAAAACCATTGGCAAAACCCTAGAAGAACCAGCATGTCCCAAGAGTGGCTGTCTTAGGTGTGGCAGACTGGCACACTCCCAAAGCCAAGGAGCAGCTCCTTGAGGCACGCCACAATTAAACCCAGCATTGCTTTTAAGGGATAGCCAGAGATGGAGAGAGGGGATCCTGCCCCTCTGCTCTTCTCTGGAGAGACCTTGCCTGAGTGCTGGAGCCCTCAACACAGGAAGGACATGGAGCTGATGCAGCACATCCAGAGAAGGGCCACAAATATACTCAGGCAGCTGGAGCAGCTCTGCTGCAAGGGCAGGCTGAGGGAGCTGGGGGTGTGCAGCCTGCACAAGAGAAGGCTCCAGGGACACCTAACAGCAACCTGCCAGTTCCTAAAGGGGACTACAAGAAGGCTGCAGAGAGACTGTTTGCAAAGGCCTGCATAGACAGAACGAGGGCAATGGCTTCAGACTAGAGCAAAGCAGGTTGAGATTGGATGTGAGGAACAAGTTGGTTGTGGCCCTATCCCTGGAGATCTTCAAGGTGAAGCTGGAGAGTGCTGTGGGCAACCTGATCTAGTGGAGGCTGTTCCTGCTGAGTGCAGAGGGGGCTGGACTGATGAGCTGTGGAGGTCCCTTCCAACCCAGCCCATTCTGTGGTTCCAGGATTCTGTGATACAAATCAATGGGAAGCATCCTGCTCTGGCCCCCATTTCACCAGAGCCCCTTATAACTTCATTTAACTCAGAAAATTACCAAAAGGGCTCCCAAAATGGTGGTGTGCAAAGCTCTGATCATAAAAGAAAAAATGTTAGTCCCCCTCACTGTTTTCTCTCAAGAAACTTCCATCTTCTGAACAAACATTTCCATGGATGAAAGTGAATTCTGCCAGATTCGTGGAAGCAGATAGAGCAAACCTCCCTCTGGGCAATCCGTGAGGGCCTCAGTAGCAAACAGCTGCACTCATGTTTTGGACATGAGTCAGCCTCTGCACCAAGCTCATGAAAAATCGATCAAAGCACCTTCTTGCTTTTGGAAGAGACCTCTCCAGACACACATTTTGGACAGAGTCTAGCTGGCAACTGTTTGAAAGCCAGAAAGCTGAAGTGGTCCTTTATAGCCTCACCTTTGTCAAGTGATTAATTAAACGTTACCTTTGCCTGTTCCCTCCCAGCAATGTGAAGGTTTTGCATAACGTAAGGTTCTCAGTACTGCACTCAGTTCTGGGCTCTTCAGTTTGAGAGAGACAGGGATCTGCTCCAGAGACTCCAAAGGAGGGCTACAAGGGAGAGCTACGAGGATGATGAGGGGACTGGAGCACTGCCTGATAAGGAGAGGCTGAGGGACCTGGGACTGCTTAGTCTGGAGAAGAGAAGACTGAGAGGGGATCTAATAAATGTTTATAAATCTCTGAGGGCTGGGGGTCAGGAGCGGGGGACAGGCTCTGCTCACTGCTCCCTGGGATAGGATAAGGAGCAATGGGTGTAAGCTGCAGCACAGGAGGTTCCAGCTCAATACAAGGGGGAACTTCTTGACTGTAAAGGTCCCAGAGCCCTGGATCAGGCTGCCCAGAGAGGCTGTGGAGTCTCCTTCTCTGAGCATTTCAAGGCCTGTCTGGATGTGTTCCTGTGTGACCTGAGCTAGATTGTGTGGTCCTGCTCTGGCAAGGGGATTGGACTCAATGATCTCTTTTGGTCCCTTCCAAACCCTGACATCCTGTGAGCCTGTGAAGGTTTTGCATAACACTCAAGACTCCTAGACAAGGGATTCTGGAGTACACACCGAGCAGCCTGCCTTCACACCATCTGACTCGGAGGATTTCAAGGCTGAGCATCTTTGTGTTTGCTCAGGAGCACAGGCAGAGCTGATTTGGTTTGTCCTGCATTTCATTGTTGCTGTACCTGCCTGCTAGATTGCAGCTCACAGAAACATCTCTGTCCTGTGGACAGAGCAACCTTTGGAAAGAAAGCCAAGCATTAAAACACAACCAAACACCAAAACAGCCAAATGTAAAAATCTCTGACTAAAGGCCAGCCATGTGCTGGAGCAAACTCTTCAGATCTTCCACCCACACAGTGAGGACCTCTCTACACTTGTTCTTGGACAGTATGCTGCATCTGAGAGCAAGCTAGGAGCAGCTGTGGAGCTGTTGGAGGGTAGGAGAGCCCTGCAGAGGGACCTTGACAGGCTGGATGGGTGGGCAGAGGCCAATGGGATGAGACTGAACAAGGCCAAGTGCAGGGTTCTACACTTTGGCCACAACAACCCCAAGCAGCACTACAGGCTGGGACCAGAGTGTCTGAGAGCAGCCAGGCAGAGAGGGAGCTGGGGGTGCTGGGAGAGAGGAGCTGAAGAGGAGGCAGCAGTGCCCAGGTGGGCAGCAGAGCCAATGGCATCCTGGGCTGGCTCAGGAGCAGTGTGGGCAGCAGGACAAGGGAGGTTCTTCTGCCCCTGTGCTCAGCACTGCTCAGGACACCCCT
>WAAF01020841.1:53636-217439 GCA_013400475.1 Tricholaema leucomelas | reverse complement strand
CCAGGCTGGATGAGGCCTTGAGCAACTTATTCTAGTGGGAAGTGTCCCTGCTTATGGCAGGGGGTTGGAACTGGATGATCCTTGCGGTCCCTTCCGACCTAACTCATTCTGTGATTCTGTGATAATATATTAGCAGCCCTGCAGCTTGTCTTGAGAGCACTGGCACAGAAGACGACACCTCTGCTAGGAGGAGAGACTGAGGGAGTTGGGGCTGTTCAGTCTGAAGAGGAGAAGGCTCCAAGGTGGCCTATTGTGGCCTTTTGTTATTTTAAGGGGGCTACAACAACGCCCAGGAGGGACTTTTTAGGCTATCAGGTAGTGATAGGACCGGGAAGAATGGAGCAAAGCTGAAAATGGGGAGATTCAGACTGGATGTTAGGAAGTTCTTCCCCATGAGGGTGGTGAGAGCCTGGAAGGGTTGCCCAGGGAGGTCATGGAAGCCTCATCCCTGGAGGTGTTTAAGGCCAGGCTGGATGAGGCTCTGGCCAGGCTGATCTAGTGCAAGGTGTCCTTGCCCATGGATCTGGATGATCCTTGTGGTCCCTTCCAACTCTGATTGATTCTATGATTCTATTCTCTGATTCTAGGACTTATCATCATCTCATGCCTCCTGCTGCACTGTGTGCCACATGCTGTTACCTGCTGGACACAAAAAAGAGTGCAGTAGAGCAGCTGTTCCTGACACAGGCTTCTCCAGCTAGCAGTGGAGAAGGGCTGGGGGTGTGGAATGAGAAACACACTGAAAACAACAGGTTTGGCAATGGTTTTGAGCCTACTACTAAACTGCCTACCTGTTAGCTCACATTGCACTTGTGCCTTTCCTAGGTCAGCAGAGACACTGTGTTATTACACTGGGGTCGTTGTGCTTTATTCTGCCACTCTTACACTTTCTTCTGTGATCCCTTCAGTGCAGTCAGCTGCTTGGCTCTGCACGGTGTGTAGGAGTCTGGACAGCCTTTCCCACAATAAAGACAGGTGTAGCCTTTCCAGCTTGGGCAGCCTGCTGCAGAGCTCTGCACAAATTGATCAAGGGCCAGTGGGATACAGTTCCATCAAAAACGTCTGTAGGACTAACCTAGTTCAGGTGGTGGGCACTGGAGTCACTGCAGCACACACTGTGTGTCCCTGGGTACTGCTTAGCTGGCATCCACCTTCTGTACACAGCCATGGGAGGTTGTACAGGGCGTAACTAGTTTCACAGGATCACAGCCTAAAGCCTTTTCAGGCAAATCACCCACTGAGTTCAGAGAGGGGGCTGCCAGTATCTTAACATTTTTGCTCAGAGGCCTCTCTTTCTTCATATGAAGCCAGCACCTTAAAACACAGACTGCAATATCTTCTTGTCTGGTACAGAGCTTCTTAAGCTTTGCAGGCAACAAGAGCTCATGGTGTGGCATGGCAAGTCTGAGAGAAGGTGGATGGAGAGGATTTAGACCAGATGTTAGGAACAAATTCTGCAGCATGAGAGTAGTGGAACACTGCAACAGGTTGCCCAGGGAGGTGGTTGTGGCCCCAGCCCTGGAGATATTCAAGGTGAGGTCAGACAGGGCTCTGGACAACCTGATATATTTGAGGCTGTCCCTGCTGAGTGCAGAGGGGGCTGGACTGGATGAGCTTTGGAGGTCCCTTCCAACCCAGAGCATTCTATGATTCTACAATCAGGTGAAGATTCAAAGCCTCATTCATTAATGCAGGCAGTGACAGCAACGGCACTAATTTGCCTCAATCTCGGCTCCTTCCATTCCCTCTCCTTCCATTTTCCAAATATCATTTCCCTTCTTCTAAGTAAAAAGACACTCAACATCTTCCATTTAACAGCTTGGCACAAAAGCCTCAGTGCAGAGAAAACCTCAGTGCAGATTTACAGCAGAGATCCTCAATCAAACTTCAGCAAAATGAAAGATTCCTGCTAGGATTTTACAGTGCCAGTTGCACAAACGCCTCACTGTGCCCAGGCAACCTGCCTGTTGTTAAGCAGGTTATTGGCACAGCTCTTAGGAGAGGAAGATGAACTTGGGCTTAGTCAGCTGAAGAGTACACTCACTTGACTATGCTACACGTGGGTGTTTAACTGGGACCTAGAATCAGGAATTATGAATCCTCCTAAACTGCACTTCAGGACTGAGGTGTCAGACCAGGAGCTCTCACTATGTAATGGTAGCAGAACAGCTTGTGAGACACAGGGCGTGAGAGCCTAAATCATCTCTCCCTTGTTCATGTAAATCAACACAGATTTAGCAGTTCTCTGTTGTGTCAACAGGATGAAAAATGAGCAAATGTTCTTCTACCTCTAAGTGGTGGATTACAGATCCTGCTGGAGAGAACTGCAGCTCTAGCAGCATGCAAGGGGCTGCAGGAGAAGACTGCAGAGGACAGGACAGAGGAAGGATAAGAAAAGCCAGGACGGAGCCAGGAATTGCCGCATGCCTTCCAGCAGTTGCATCATTTAGTGTTTTGAAACAAGCTATTTCTAGCAGCAAAGACTTGAAACCCCCAAGTTTTTACCATATGGCAACTCTGCCAAGTGCTCACTGAGCCCTTGCGAGCCCTTCCTTCACAGTCATGCAGTGAAGCTGCATTGCTGAGGTTCAACAGCTGAGCCCTGGGGAGAGCGGCAGTGCTTTCATTAGCCCTCCGACTCGCAGCCACACTCAGCCGGTCTGACCTTGGGCAAAGCAAAGGTAACTGAGTTAGCTACTCCAGCAATGCCTCTTGTTTTCTCACGACAAAGAGTAGCTTCTCCTTACACAGCTCCCTCTGTGCCTTAGCCAATGAAACCCACAGCATTAGCTTCCGCTCAGGAGTTTGAAAATTCAAGTCCAGATCATTTTCCTTTTGAAGCCTTCTCTTTTTCTCTGTTCTGTCAGAACAGAAATCTTCTTTCGTGTGTCTCTACTAGGCACACACATCACAGCACTCTCACATCTCCCTGCAGAAACCACCCCAGCTCTGAAAACCCTGCAGCCATTTCGCCCGGTTGCTGCCATGAACCATCAAGCAAACACTTCAGTAACCAAAGAGCAGCATCCAAAGCACCTGCATGTTTCTGCCATGCACCAGACATCCACCTCCTTTTCTAGACAGCAGTACAACATCTTCTTTTGAATGCAAACTGCCACCCACCCACATACCACACATAATCTGGAGGCAGCAGATTAATTATGTCTCTGATTTTTCCCCAGGTTTTGTTCCCATCATTATCCAGTTCTGGAAGATTGGCATTCCTGAATTCATAGCTGCGTCTGTCAGAGGGTTTGCAAGGCAGAAACATCACCAGTGCCAGCAGAGAGGGGCTCAGCTATGCCACCATGAGATCCAGCCCCGCTCTTTTGGTGCCATTTCTGCAGCCACACTCCTACTGACAAAGTTCAGCTACACTAACATTGCTTGATTGTCTTTCCTCTCCTTGGAAAGCTGCTTACTCCGAGATGAGGACCTAAACTACACAGAGGCACAGACCCCACCTGGAGTACTGCACACAGTTCCCTGGCCCCCAACACAAGAAGGACATGGAACTGCTGGAGCCAGAGGAGGCCACAAGATGCTCAGAGGGCTGCAGCAGCTCTGCTGTGAGGACAGGCTGAGAGAGTTGGGGCTCTGCAGTCTGGAGAAGGATTCTAGGAGACCTTACAGTGGTCTTCCAGTATTGGAAGGGGACCTACAGGAGGGCTGAGGAGGGATTATTGACAAGGGCTTGTAATGACAAGGCAAGGGGTAATGGGTTTAAACTGGCAGAGGGGAGATTGAAACTGGATGTTAGGAAAAGGTTCTTTGTAGTGAGGGTGTTGAGACACTGGCACAGGTTGAGGGTGGTGAGACATTGGCACAGATTGCCCAGGGAGGTTGTGGAGCACAGAAGCACAGAATGTGATCAAAGATCTGGAGCTGTTCAAAGCCAGGCAGGGTGAGGCCTTGAGCAACCTGCTCTAGCGGGAGGTGTCCCTGCCTATGGCATGGGGTTGGAACTGGATGATCCTTGAGGTCCCTTCCAACCTAAACCATTCTATGATTCTATAAGGGGAAGGGCTTAGGGGAAAGGCTGAGCATCCTCTATGGAGATCTGGATAAAGGAACATTGCTGTTGTACCACTCCACACCAAGTGCATGGCTCCTGAGAGGCAGAGAATGTCACCTGGGATGGAAATTGCGTGTGGCAATTACTGCAAAAATGAATTAATTGCCATTAATTGTTTTATCACAATATCTATTAGCTTTGTACTGCAAGTCCTTTTAATTAAAGGGTCGATTAAAATCACAGAAATTGGCGACACAGCAAAATTATGGCAAAACTCTGAAGCTGGTCTCTAATAGGAAATGAAGCCCCAAACAGTTCAGCAGCAAGACTGAATTAGATGTTGTTTTTATTAAAAAATTTGAGCCTGTGGCAAAAAAAAAAAACAACAAAAAACAACAAAACAACCCATGAAAGTAGAAGATTCTTTGCCCAAGAATAAAGAAAGCTTCTTGTGCTCAATAACAAAGTTGAAAGGGGCAGTTGTGGCTGTGGGTTTTTTTCTGTCTACATATTTCTGAGATGATCTGCACCTTAATCGAAGAAAAAAAAAGAAGACAAAAAAAGAAGACAAAAAAAGAGGGAAAAAATCTCTGTTTTCCAGTGATTAAGTTATTGCACTTAATAGTATGCTTTAAAGAGATTTGATTTTGGATATTTCATTATAAACAGCTATAAATATCTGAGGGGCCAGGAAGGAAGGGACAGGGACAGCCTCTGCTCACTTGTGCCCTGCCACAGGACAAGGGGCAAGGGATGCAAACTGCAGCACAGCAAGTTCCACCTCAACAGGAGCAACAACTTCTTGCCTGTGAGGGTCCCAGAGCCCTGGCACAGGCTGCCCAGAGAGGTTGTGGAGTCTCCTTTGGTGGAGCCTTTCCAGCTCTGCCTGGAAAGCCCAGCCCCTCAACTCAGGAGAGATGTTGAGGTGCTGGGAGGTGTTGAGAGAAGAGCAGCAAGGCTGGGGAGGGGCCTGGAGCACAGCCCTGTGAGGAGAGGCTGAGGGAGCTGGGGGTGTGCAGCCTGCAGAAGAGGACGCTCAGGGCAGAGCTCACTGCTGGCTACAGGTACCTGCAGGGAGGCTGTAGCCAGGTGAGGTTGGGCTCTCCTGCCAGGCACCCAGCAACAGAGCAAGGGGACACAGCCTCAAGTTGTGCCAAGAGAAGTCTAGGCTGGATGTTAGGAGGAAGTTGTTGTCAGAGAGAGTGATTGGCATTGGAATGGGCTGCCCAGGGAGGTGGTGGAGTGGCTGTGCCTGGAGGTGTTGAAGCCAAGCCTGGCTGGGGCACTTAGTGCCATGGTCTGGTTGATTGGCCAGGGCTGGGTGCTAGGTTGGGCTGCATGAGCTTGGAGCTCTCTTCCAACCTGCTTGATTCTATGATTCTATGATGTGTTCCTGTGTGATCTGCACTGGATTCTCTGGTCCTGCTGTGGCAGGGGAGTTGAGCAGGAAGATCTCCAGAGGTTCCTTCCAACCCCTAACATCCTGGGATCTATGATATGTTAAACCATAATTGTTTGCCTACTGACACCATTGTATGCATGCTATAAAACAAAAGATTTTTTTTTCCCCATTCCCAGTATTTTTCTCCCTTGCAGCCCTTCCCTTTGGCGTGCACAGTGTAAGCCCCATCTCATCCTTGGGAAGCACATCAGGATTTTTCCAGAGAGAGCTCAGACAGTGCAAACTCACAGCAAGTGCTTACTTTTCCCTACCGGCCTAAAATTACCTGGGGGCTTGGGCTTACATCTGCTTTTCAGAGTGAACTCCCCAATTACAACTCAAATAACCTTTGGCTTCCAGTTGAACTCAAGAGCCTAACTCCTTTGGACAGCAGGAGCTGTGCATCCCAGGGATCTGCAGAGGTGGGCAAGCAGGGCCAGAGGAGACCTGACTGTGTGATGCCCAACACAAGTAACATTCAAAAGGCAGTCAGTGGGTGCTGGCAGTCCTGCAGGCTGGGAAGCACTGCTCGTGGTGCAAAGGCAGCCTCTGAATGCTGGGTAGGAAAATTGCTTTAGAAGTGCACAGCACTTCTTAATACAGTGTCAAAGGCAGGCAGCAGAGCCTGGCGCAGCAGGCACTTGACGGGGCTGAGTTTTCCATTTGAAAATCTTTTTCTGGGGAAGGAAATGAGAGATGCTGCTGCTGGTAGCTGTGAAGCAGAGCAGAACAGATTTTATGGACTTTGCTACCTGAAACCATGCATCCTAAATAATCTTCTAGACTACTGAAAAACACCAAGGAGCTATCACTCGGGAACCCCTATGCATTGCAGCATGAAAACTTGTAAACTACTAACAGACTGCAGGTGCAAGGCACTCCTCAACTCCTGCAGCCATTAGTGGAAGGAACTAAATCCATCACCAGGTTGGCAGGAATTGCCCCAGTATGGAATACTACAGGAATCCAATCCTCCCCCATCCCAAACAAAGATAGTCCAGAAGGGGCCAACACCACCTTCTTCTCTCACCCCACACAGCAAAGCAGCAAGGCTCAGCTGTTACCAGTGCAGGGTTAGGATGCAGCCATGTACAGAGGCACAGTGGAGGAGGAGGAAGGCAGAAGGCAAAGGGAACAAAGAGTGAGAAACTGTTTGTTCTTTGTCTTTTTATACCAACTGGCAAACCAATGAACCATAGAGACTTGACCATTCTTCTTCTTTTACAGCCAGTGCCCTGCTCATTCACTCTGCATCCACAGGAACATCCAGGAAGTTCCTCTCTTGTTGATGATCTGGATCCAGACCAGAGCCTTAGCTCTTCAACTGCTACACCTCCCCAGGGTTTGTGTCCGGGCTTCAGCAGCTAGTACCAGCTCCCTTGGACACAAAGATGTTTTCATGAGGTTTGCTCTTCCACTTGCTATCTGCAGAAGAGGACTTTGCCAGTGATCCCTGATTTATTATACAGGAATTCACAACCCTAGGGATTTGCTTGCTGCTTTAGCCAGAGCATGCTTGCTACTTTAGATGAGCAGGCTTGAGCTAAGACACCATGGAAGCAGGCAGCTTCACAGAAAATACATTGCATTTAGTTGCACAAGTTTCATCTTTAATGTCACTACTCCCACCAGCTCTCTTTGGAGGAAATACAAAAGCCCTCGAGCTGGGAACTGTGCAGTTTGTTGTTGTTTTGATGGGGCAATGAATGATGATTTCACCTTCCCTCTCTTACTCATTTCTGCTTGGTTTTGACTCCCTCTGAACAATAAGAACAAATAGAAGGCTATTCCTGCTTTCTTTCAGATTATGGACCAAAAGGGATGGAAACATCATGCTTTGGAACTGCAGCAACCATGTCATGGCTGCTGAGCCCAGAAATGACACCTACAGCTTCTTGTAAGAGGCTAAGGCAAGAGAGAGGGACTTCAACCTTTGAGCCAAGAATGCTCTACTGACTCAAGCCTAACTTCTTCAGTACCTTTTTACCTTAATTTTATCTTTTTATTTTACTTAAAATATTTATTTTTCTGCCTTTTTTTTTTTTTTTTTTTTTTTTTACTTTACTTTTGGAAACCCCAAAGGGAAAAGAGACTGCTCAGCTCAGGCTCAGACTGAACTATTTCCAATGAGCTGACTGGAATATGTCGGATCAGGCTACCCATGAAGGTTATGGATGCTCCCTCCCTGGAGGTGTTCAAGGCCAGGCTGGATGAGGTCTTGAGCAAGCTGTTCTGAGAGGTGTCCCTGTCTGTGGTGGGGGGTTGGAACCGGATGAGCTTTGAGGTCCCTTCCAACCTAAACCATTCTATGATGCGATGAATCAATGACTCTATGAGTCTCAACTCACCAAGGTGTTGCTTCATGGGACTTAGGATTTGTAGCTTTGCTGAGTTTTAAGCTGAAGTTGCCACTCAGACAGCACGGTGGTGTGCTGGTTTGAGGCTAACTGGAATATTTTAATGAGAGAAATTAGATCATTGGCTGTGAAAAGAAAATAATACTGATGTCTGTATCACTCATTGGTTTTGCTTAGGGATATGAAAACAAGGAACAATGACAAAGTTTCCCAGTCTCTGTCAGGCTGATGCTTGCTACATTAACTCCTTTGCCTGCACCTGTATAACTCAACGTAATCATTCTTCTTCTGACTCCTTATCTGTATCTCACCCCTGCATGTATGCCTTCTGAGATAAGGGAAGGGGTGGGAAAAAAGGAGGGGAGTTAGTTGGGAGCCCTCCTGGGCAGTTTTACTGTTCAGGGTGGGTTTTGAATTTCTGTATTAGTTTTAACTTGTATATAACTACCTGAGGGGTGGTTGTAGCCAGGGGGAGGTTGCTCTCTTCTCTCAGGAGGCCAGCACCAGAACAAGAGGACACAGCCTCAAGCTACGCCAGGGGAAATTTAGGCTTGAGGTGAGGAGAAAGTTCTTCACTGAGAGAGTCATTGGCTACTGGAATGGGCTGCCCAGGGAGGTGGTGGAGTCGCCGTCCCTGGAGCTGTTCAAGGCAGGATTGGATGTGGCACTTGGTGCCATGGTCTAGCCTTGAGCTCTGTGGTAACAGGTTGGACTTGATGATCTAGGAGGTCTCTTCCAACCTTGGTGATACTGTGAGACTGTGAGACTGTGATAATTGTCTACAGTTGTAAATCCCTGTATATACTGGGTATATACACTTGTCAATTTGTGCTACACTGTAAAACATTGCTTCATCCTTCACTTCCAGCCAGCTGAGTTGGTCTGGTGAACTGTGATGGGGGGAAACTCCCAATCCATCACAGGTGGTGCAGCTATCCCCATCACAAAACACAGTTCACTTTGTCATTGCCAATGCAGTTCTGCGTGGCCATTTCACCCTGCCAAATTCCTGGGTATTTTAACTTGTCATCTCAGATGGGAACTCCCACAAAGGCTGACAGAGCAGGATTTCCCCTCAAGGCAGGAGTAGCAACACTGCATTTAGTCTCACAGCTTACATTGATGCTGCTAGTGGAGAGGTCTGCTGATGCTCATTAGCCAAAATCATTAGGCAATGCTTACTTTACCAAAACAAGAAACTCAACCCCTAGAATAGCCCTGCCAAGACTGAACGGCCAGAGAATTGAAACAAAAAGGCCATTTGGTCTCTCTGACCCTGCAGCGACTGAAAATCAATACCAAGGTGATGACAGGAGGAAGAAGTTGTGACAAGATGAGCAAGTATCTCTACCTCAGCTATAAAAGAAAATCCAGGAGAATCCATGAAGCAGGAGGTGCTTCATGCAAGAATCATCAAGGCCTTATTACGTCAGAAGAAGGAGCAATTCTCTTCTCCTTACCTCCCTTTCTCTGCCCTGAGTGCTAAACACACAAGAAATACAAGCTCCACATGAACTGACTTGCATGGAGGGCTTCTGGCTAATTCAACAACCAGAAGAATTTTAACCGTGATGAGTCACAGAATTAACCAGGTTGGAAAAGACCTCTGAGATCATCGAGTCCAACCTAGCACCTAAAACCTTCTAATCAAATAGACCATGGCGCTAAGTGCCTCATCCAGCCTCCTTTTACACACCTCCAGAGATGGCAACTCCACCACCTCCCTGGGCAGCCCATTCCAATGCCAATCACTCTCTCTGACAACAACTTCCTCCTAACATCCAGCCTAGACCTGCTCTGGCACAGCTTGAGGCTGTGTCCCCTTGTTCTGTTGCTGCTTGCCTGGCAGAAGAGCCCAACCCCACCTGGCGATAGCCTCTCTTCATGTAGTTGTAGACAGCAATGAGACTAATCCAAAAGATATCTTTCCTTTTCTAGCTTTCCAAATGAGTCTTTAATGAGATTACAGGAAATTAATGGATTTTAGACTCCTTCCATCAAGCAGAAATGGCACTGAAGAAGTAATCATGACAATTACACAGATGTTCTGCTCTCTTCTCTTTGCACAGCTCCCTGACCAACAGATAACTCACCAAAACTGTGTAAGTGTCTAATATAGCCAAAGTACCATTACTGGGCCTTGCTTTACTGTCCTTCTCCAAGAAGGCTTTGGGAGAGGTCACCAGGGAGCCCTGGACAAGGTAGTGGTACTTGAAATCAGTACCACACGCTGGCAGAGGAATAGCGCATCTCAAAGGAGGCAAGTACAGGAGGAAGATGGGGTTTGCACAAGACTAGTCAAAATAGATTGAAATAATTAAAAAGGGCTGGAGGGAGAAGGAGATTGAAAGGCTTATAACGAGGCAAGGCACTGGATGTCACTGTGGGTGGAAGAAGACAAAGGCAGAACAGATGTGCAAGATGACAGGATTGCTACCAGCAAGCTGCAAACAACAGAAAATTCACTCTTGGAGTGTCAAGATTTAGGTTCAACACTACCAGGCAGCAACAAGTGAATGGCAGTCATTTTTTTTTCTGGTCACACTTCAATGTGGAGTTTAATGGATTCACAGAGAAAGTTTGGCAGACTTGGTTGTGACAACTTTTTTGGGGGGAAAAAAATAAGAAGTTTGTAGCTAAACCTCCGTGGACTTTGCTTGCCTGCCTGTACGGGACCACTTAACAGACAGAGTTGGTAGTGCAGGAGATGACATGAGATGTTTAAATCTACATTTGTGGGCTCCAGAAAGTCACTGACAATGCAAGCACTGACAAGCTACTGCATCTCACACTGGAGGCTCAAGATGAATCAAACTGTGAACGCTGCCGGCAGTGACCGTGCCCGCGGCAGGCTCAGCAGACTTGTGAGCGCTTCCAATTCAGAGAGCTCTGCAATAAGAAGTCCTCATGTTTGTGCCTACTGTACTGGAAATACAAACACTGGGACTGATTCATTTCTGTGTATTTATATCTTTGTGGCTTTGGCATGGCCCTGGCCCTGGCCTCCCATATGGGACACTCCAAAACCCTTCCCAGATCAACTGCCCCACACAGCTCAGACCTCACAGCACCCTCCCTGCAGGAGCTTTTCCAACCTCAGTAGCTCCCACAAACCTGGCTCCAAGGCTCCCCAAACTCAGCTCCCACCTCACTGTGGCCAGCTCCAGCCATCCCCATGTCCTGCCAAAGCCCTCTCCAGAAGCTGGGAAACCATGAGAGGTAGCCAGCCTTGCCCTGCTCCTGCCTGGCCTGATGCCTGAAGGACACCCTGAGGAACCCCAGACCCATGGAACAGGGAAGAGGAACTGCAGTGAGAGCAAAAGAAGCTGATCACTTTGTGCCACCAATCTGCAAATCAATTGGCAGCTCAGGTTCTTGACTTCTCTTGCTAACCGTGGGCACAGTTTGTGAATGTATCATCAGAGATGTGCACAGAATTTTGCAAGTCATAGCCAGGAGTTTGACTCATTTATTACTAGAGCAGAGCAGATTGAGACTGGATGTGAGGAACAAGTTCTGCACCAGGAGGCTGCTGGAACACCACAACAGGTTGCCCAGGGAGGTGGCTGAGGCCCCAACCCTGGAGATATTCAAGGTGAAGTTGGACAGGGCTCTGGACAACCTGATCTAGTTGAGGCTGTCCCTGCTGAGTGCAGAGGGGGCTGGACTGGATGAGTTTTGCAGGTGCCTTCCAGCCCAGAGCATTCTGTGATGAAGGCCATTTTTAAGAGTGTTTCAATAGTGCCAAAGAACCTACTTGCACACTTTAGGGTTGCAGGAGTTTCAGCACACAAAAACTTTCATTTGATGATTCATACAACAAACATTATTTACCTCCAGCAATTCATTAAAACCATTTTAATACCTATTAAGGAAAAAAACAACCCAAAACCCAATTACAGTCACTCAGTAAGAGAACAGAAATGATCAAGGCTGGCATATGGCAGTGGCAGCAAAACTATGTGTGACCAAACACACCTTAGCACAGAACTGTTCCTCAGAGTATCACAGAACCACAGAATGTCAGGGGCTGGAAGGGACCTCCAAAGATCATTCGGTCCAACCCCCCTGCCAGAGCAGGATCACCCAGAGCAGATCACACAGGAACATATCCAGGCAGGTTTTGGATATCTCCAGAGAGGGAGACTCCACAACCCCCCTGGGCAGCCTGTTCCATGCTCTGTCATCCTCACAGGGAGAAAATTCCTCCTCATGTTTAAACAAAACTTCCTATGCCTCAGCTTCCACCATTGCCCCTTGTGCTGGCACTGGGCAGGAAACTGTGGCTCAGGAAAACCCTTTCCTGGCTTCTACTTTGCCATTTCTGTACATGTGTGCTCAAGCCTTTGTCACAACTTGCAGCCTTATGCAGCCTGACTTCCTGCAGCCTCCTGGCCCAGAGCAGGGATCTCAGGCAGCATTTCAAGAAGCCTGACAAAGGTGAGCAACGTTCAGCAGGAAAGTTTAAACACCAAGGTTTGTTGCTCTAGTAAAAAGGTACTGTCTCTTGTCAGAAGTTAAATGTTTGTTTGAAATGTCAATTAAAAATGCCTCTTACAGCCCCACACATGCCCAGCACCTCAGGGATGGAGCCCATCTGCAAGGAGGGAAGGCAGTCCCAACAATTTAAACCAGCAGAGACTAACATCAGTCCACAGCTCCTCTTGGATACCTCCAACTGTCTCCCAACACTATCATTTCTACCAGGCACTGCAAGAGTCACCAGCACAGACCAGGGAAATGTTTGCTGCCTGCAGGTTCTTTGAACTGTTTCAAGGCTCTACATTTGCACAGTGGATTTCCCTTCTGCCTCTTTCTTGATCTATGGGAAAAGAAAGCTGCCTTAAGTGTTTTGATATAAAGTACTCAAAGACAATTTATTGATGTCATTAGAGCACAGTTTTCAAGGCTTGGCGTTTTCTCTTTGTTTTTAACTACTGGGTGGAGGGTGCACAGAACCACAGCCAGCTAGATCTGTGAGGCTGGCATGCAGTCAAAGCTTTGAGTACAAGATACAACAATTAAGCCAGTCCTGTGAAGCTTTTTGATAGATGTGGGCTTCCCTCCAGCCGTCAAGTCCTACTGGAGAAGCTTCAACTTGTCATACCCTTTTAACAAACATCCAAAGGATCCTGAAGCTCAAATTGCTTTGGGGTGATTGAGAGCATCGTCCATGCTAAGGATTATCATCTCCATGCCTCAAACTTGAGCTACTAGAAGACTGCCTCAGTGCAGCAAGAGATGCACTCGGATATGAGCGCCCAAGGGGAGGACAAACAGCTTCCCCAGGACGCACCTTACGAAACTTTGCAAGGAGTCATCTCCCCTGCTCAGGATGTAGAGTGTGCTTCCCTAAACTTCAGTGCTAAATTCCCTCCAAGTGCAGAAATGAGCTCCAGCCAAGGAATAACCCAAAGCAATAGCTGGGTGTGCTGGTCTCTCTGATGAGAGAAATCAGATCATTGGCTGTGAAAAGAAAACCATCGGGATGTCTATCTGACCCAATGGATTGCTGAGAGATATAAAACCAAGACACAACAACAAAGTCTCTCAGTCTCTGTAGCCAGGTGGGGTTGGGCTCCGCTGCCAGGCACCCAGCAACAGAACAAGGGGACACAGTCTCAAGTTGTGCCAGGGCAGGTCTAGGCTGGATGTTAGGAGGAAGTTGTTGGCAGAGAGAATAATTGGCATTGGAATGGGCTGCTCAGGGAGGTGGTAGAGTTGCCATCCCCGGAGGTGTTCACAAGAAGACTGGATGAGGCATTTAGTGCCATGGTCTGGTTGATTGGATAGGTGCTAGGAGGGTGCTAGGAGTGTGCTAGGTTGGACTGGATGAGCTTGGAGGTCTCTTCCAACCTGGCTGAGTCCATGATTCTATGATCCTATGAAACATATGCTTGTGAATGTGTGCTGTGCTGTAAGTATATAGCTTCACCTTAACTTCCAGCCAGCTGAGCTAGTCTGGTGTATCACTACGTGTGTGTGTGTGTGAGAATCTCCCAAACCACCAGGCTGGGTTCAATTGTATTGATTTACAATCACACCTAACGAGTCCTGACCTCAACCCACTGCAGTCAGCCCAACTGCTGCTAACACCACACCATGTACCTTCCACTGGGCCTCATGTTAAGATCTCTTAGAGGCATTTTACTTTGGAGAACAGCATATCTGATTTTGATCACAAATGTCTTTGTCTGCTTCACTGCCACTTCTCACAGCCTCCTGAATTCTTCATTAGTTTGCAGAAGGAACACAGGTAATTGTATTTTATTTTGTTCACAGCCTTGTTAACTGATTACAAGAGTCTAAACATGAACATTGGCAGTCAGAGCTGTATCCTGAGATGGTCTCAAATCATATTTCTCTAGATTTCATGGTTTGTTTGTTTTTTTCCCCACAGGAATGAAAGAATGGCAGAAAGTCTCTCTTCCCATTTACCTCTGCATGGATTGACCTGGCAAGCCTCTGTTTGTGCCCATCTTCAAACCTTGACTGCAACAGCATAACAACCAAATGTCTTCTTTCCTCCTTGGTGTATCATTTGCAACAGCCAGGATAGAGGGGAAAGGGTATACAAACTCACTTGCCAGGACCCCCCACACACCTTGAGAAGTGTGGCATGAACTCAGGTTTGGAAGGTCTAACTTTCACTTGCCTGCTGTTTGTCTAACCAGTATGGTTCTGGAGTGGCTAAAACACCATGGGACACCTGGAGACTTGCTCACTATTTGCTCTGCTCTGCTCAGAGCACAAACACAAAAGGCAACTATTGTGCTTCCACAAGCAAACAGATTCAAACAAGCCCTACAGAGTGCACGAAAATGCAGGGCAATCTGGGGAGTTTTAGCCCAAATATAACCTCACTTGAACTGGTTGCACAGGCAAAGGGGCACAGTACCCCCAAGTACCACATGATTAGCCAAAGGGACTGAAAAGCTGAGGGCTGATACTTGTGCTGAGCAAGAAGTTGACACTGAAGCCAGCCAAGCAGAGGCCAATGAGAGCAGGACACAGCACAGGAGAGGCACAGGGTGTACCCCTCTAAGTCTTCCAGGACCTGCCTCTGGCTAGACCTAGCTACACTTACATTTGCACTGAAAAGGCAGCAGACACAGCAAGTAAAAGCAAGGCAGCTTCTCAGAACAGAAACCAACTGTGTAGGCCTAGCAGCCAGGCACACAGCCTGAGAAACAACAACCCCCCAGAGGCTCAGCAGTGTGCCCAAGCAGCCTGTCTGCACCATTCTCTTTTCCCAGAGCTGCCTGCCCCACTATGCCTGAGTGAGCCTGGGGGCCAGCAAGGCTGACCCTGTGGTGGAGCACAGGCTAATGCAGTTCCTGCCCTCTCCTGCAGTCTGGAGCTGCAGCAAGTCCCTGCAGCCCTCTGAGGATTCATTTTTCCAAATTTAAGGAAATCTGGAAGAAGGAAACTCAACTGCTCCAATCTCCAAGGCACAATTGGTGGCTCCAACAACCTAAGGCCATAAAAGACCAGCTGCTGCCATCGACTCCAGGGACAAGATCTGCAGCTGAGCTGACATTTGGCTCAGCCCTCGTGAAATGGGGCTGCCTTGATTAGGTTTCCACTGACCAGAGCAGTGTCCTGAGACCAGGCAAGAAATAGCATCTAACCCGCTGGCACAGTACAGCACAAGGAGCAACTCTTTGCTGGCAGCCTTGCAAGTAAGATCTTGGTTTGCACTTCCTTTTTCTGACAGGGATGTGAGAGCTCTGGTGCACAAAGAAGGTGCATCTAAAAGAAGACTAAAACCAGATTTAATCTATAGGCTCACATAGGCTGCTTTATCCCCCAGACTGGAATGCAGCTTTTGCACTGCTAGTTTCTATTAGAATAAGGTTTCTGAGCAAGGCCATGAATTCCAGGGGTGCAAATTGATCAGAGAGCGAATGGAAGCAGTGGGCACACACAAAAATCACAACAATTAAAATCAACTGGAAAAGCCCTCCCCAAAATGGAGTATTTTGAAGGATATTTAAACTGTCTAACACAACCTAAACAATCTAACTCAGCTGGTGTGAGTCTTGCACAGGAAAGCAATATCCTAACCCAGGAACATCACACAGGCACCTGAATGTGCTACTGCTGGCACCCTTTAGCCTCTTGAGAGTCCAAGGGAGGGCTACAAGAACGCTGAAGGGACTGGAGCACTGCTTGAGGAGGCGAGACTGAGAGCCCTGGGGCTGCTTAGGCTGCAGAGGAGAAGGCTGAGAGGGGATCTGAGCAATGTCTATCAAGAGCTGAGGGCTGGGGGGCAGGAAGTAAGGGACAGGGACAGCCTCTGCTCACTTCTGCCCTGCCACAAGACAATGGGCAAGGGATGCAAACTGCAGCACAGCAAGTTCCACCTCAACAGGAGCAACAACTGCTTTGCTGTGAGGGTGCCAGAGCCCTGGCACAGGCTGCCCAGAGAGGTTGTGGAGTCTCCTTCTCTGGAGCCTTTGCAGCCCTGTCTGGATGTGTTCCTGTGTGACCTGTGCTGGATTCTCTGGTGCTGCTGTGGCAGGGGAGTTGAGCTGGAAGATCTCGAGGTCCCCTCCAGCCCCTAACATCCTGTGAGCCTATGATCTTAGTTGTGGTACACAGCAAAAGCAGATGTCACAGGTCCCTCTTTCACAAACTTACCAACACTGTGTAAGGATTAGAGAACTCAACTAGTTTAAAGGAATTGAGGATTTTTTTCTCCCCCATAGCTAAACAGCAAATAAATATTTCTCATCACTCTGCAGGAAAATTCTGCTTGCATTGAGATCATGGACTTTGGGCTAGTACACTTTAGCAAGAAGAAGAAGAAGAAAATGAAGGAGCTGGGGCTTCTTAGCTTGGAGAGGAGGAGACTAAGGGGTGGCCTCATCAATGTTCATAAAGATGTATAGGGTGAGTGCCAGGAGGCTGGAGCCAGGCTCTGCTGGGTGATGCCCAGTGACAGGACAAGGGGCAATGTGTGGAAGCTGAGGCACAGGAGGTTCCACATTAACCTGAAGAGGAATTTTTTCTCTGTGAGGGTGACAGAGCACTGGAACAAGCTGCCCGGTGGGGTTGTGAAGTCTCCCTCTCTGGAGATATTCAAGAGCCATTTGGATGCATCCCAGTGTGATCTGCTCTGGGTGATCCTGCTCTGGCAGGGAGGTTGGTCTGGATGAACTTTCAAGGTCCCTTCCAGCCCCTGACTATGATCCTATGATGACATGAAAAGAACTGGAGAGGGCCTGGGGTGGGTTGGGGGATTTCTGGTGGTTTTGTTTGCTGGTTTGTTGGTTTGGGTTGTGGGGTTTCTACTTACTGTTTGTTTGTTGCCTTGCCTTTAAAAACGTGTGGAGATTCAAGCAGGCAGCTTTTTGCCTTTCACGTATTTCCAGGGTTTGGATAGGATTTCTTTTAAGGGGAGGAGGCTTACACTTTGCAGACACAATACTGATTTCCCTGAACCTCCCTCTTCTGATAATTGCAACTGACACAAGTTCTTGTCTTCCCTACAGTTTTATACTTAGATTGTATTGCTTTTATACTCTTACACATAGAGAGACAGGGACTTCAAAGCAAGACTCTTTGGAAGCTCCTTTGGTGCCTGTATCTCCAGCAGACACATTCCTAACCCATGCCTAAACCCCATGCAGAGAGTTTTCCATGGACGTGATACAAACTGTCAGCACCTATAAACAAACTGGTTTTAGTTCCATGAAGGCCTGCATATGAAAACATACTGAAGAAAGTGAAAATCACAGCAACATTCAGGCTGGAAAAGACCCCCAGCATCACCAAGTCCAAGCCAGAACCCTGCTCTACAAGGTGCACCCTAAACCATACCCACCCCCCAGCATCACCAAGTCCAAGCCAGAACCGTGCTCTGCAAGGTTCACCCTAAACCATATCCCCAAGCACCACAGCCAAATCACCTTGAAACACAGCCAGGCTTGGGCACTCCACCACCTCCCTGGGCAGCACATTCCAGTGCCTCACCACTCTTGCTGGGAAAAAATCTTCCTAATGTCCAGTCTAAACCTGCCCTGCTGCAGCTGGAATAAAGTCATACAGCCTGTAAAATTAAATGAAAGCACATGGAATCCTCACACAGGTGGGTTTTTCCTAAGTAGGAAGGCAGGATTGAGTTCAGATGGTGTGACTTTGTGTCCTGGAATCCCTGTCTCTTGCAAGCCTCCAACTAGAGAACATAACAGAAAGACACTTGCAGTAATCTCCTCCAAAGGCAACAACCCCCAAAGAGCCATTTATTCCACTTTTAAAATGTAACATCAGTGACCCATGGGAAGATGTTTTAAAAAGGGCAATATCTGACCACAGAAACAGGCACACTGCCAGAAACAATTCTGGCTAAGAAATCACAGAATCACAGAATGTCAGGGGCTGGAAGGGACCTCCAAAGCTCAACCAGTCCAACCCCTGCCAGAGCAGCATCACCTATACCAGATCACACAGGAACATATCCAGGTGGGTTATGAATAACTCCAGAGAGGGAGACTCCACAGCCCCCCTGGGCAGCCTGTTCCATGCTCTGTCATCCTCACAGGGAAAAAATTCCTCCTCATGTTTCCATGAAACTTCCTATGCCTCAGCTGCCACCATTGCCCCTTGTCCTGTCGCTGGGCATCACTGAACAGAGCCTGGCTCCAGCCTCCCGGCACTCACCGTGCACATCTTTATCAACACGAATGAGATCAATTCTCAGGCTCCTCTTCTCCAGGTTAAAGAGCCCCAGCTCCCTCAGGCTCTCATAACAGAGATGTTCCATTCCCTTCATCATCTCTGTGGCTCTGCACTGGACTTTCTCAAGCAGTTTTATCTCACTCTTGAACTGGGGGGGCAGAACTGGACACAGTAGTCCAGATGTGGCCTTACCAGGGCAGAGCAGAGTGGCAGAAGAACCTCTCTTGACCTACTAACCACAGCCCTTCTAACACACCCCAGAATGGCACTGCCCTCCTGGCCACACAAGCACATTGCTGGCTCATGGTCAACCTCCCATCCACCAAGACCCCCAGATCCCTTTCCCCTTCACTGCCTTCCAGCAGGTCAGTCCCCAACCTATCCTGCTCCCTGGGGTTGTTCTTTCCCAAGTGCCAGACTCTACACTTACCCCTGTTAAATTTCATTCCATTTCTCCCTGCCCACCCCTCCAGCCTGTCCCGGGTCTCACTGAATGGCAGCACAGCCTTCTGTGGCAGCCACTCCACCCAGTTTGGTGTCATCAGCAAACCTGCTGACAGTGCCTCTCTACCCTCATCCAGGTCACTGATGAATATATTGAACAAAACTGAATCACAAAGACCTTCAAAGGAAAGCAAAGTGAAATAATTCCTTAATAAACCAAACATCTCAACCAAGAGAGAGGTCTGTAAGAATCATTCTTCTGCTTACAAAAAAAGTCTAACTGCAAACATCTGGAGAAGAAACCTGCAGAAGTGGATAGTCCTTAGCTGTACCTTGGTCATTACAAACAAGACCACTGCATCAGCTTGAAGGATGTGAACTGAGCTGTTGTGGAGATGCTAAGCTGTGCCATAGTCGATGGAGCTGTAGCTGGGGCAAGGATGAAAGCAGTTCCCTGCTCTTCAGCTGAGGGCCAAGGAAAACATGTATAGCAAATAAAATCAGAGCAGCACTGGCAAGTGCTGCCTGCACTGTCAAACCTTGACCTACTTTTCCCCAACTGCCCAGTCTCACAACATATCCTCCACAGAGACCTGGCACCACCCGAATCTGTCAGTGACCCTGTTTGTGATCAGCTGCTGTCCTCTCACATCAGCTAAGAAAAGAATCAAGTCTATTGCTTTGGGTAATTATTTCTCACCTCCCCAGGCGAGGGCAGAAGTCAAGTGCTTGAAAGAGAAAGAGGATCACCTCGTTATGTGGCACCGCTCCAGTGATTTCTTACTCCAGTGTTTATCTTCCTGGCTGGCTCTACTCTGCTTTTGGAAAAGACCAGCTTTAAAATTCCCCCTTCTCTGCCATCAGCAGCTTCTTGTTTTACACTGCTTTGTGAGCCACAACCCTGCCACAGCAACATTCCACAAAGCAAGAGAAATGCCACTTGTCACACTTGTCCATAGCCATCAGGGTAGCCATTCGGCAAGTGGCTGCTCAACAGTGGAACAGCTCAGGTCTAACTTCCAGCCTTTGCAGAATGAAGGATCTGAGAGAAGGAAGAGAAGACATCAGCCAAGGGGGCAGTGTCTGGGCAATAATACCACTGGCCATGTGACTGCAACTACTGCCACCCAATTCAGGTAGGCTGAAGCTTGGCATTGTTTCTACCCAATATTAAAAAAAAACAAAACCCAAACAAACCTTTGCTGGTGAGGCTTAAAACTAAATTCATCAGGCAGAAAGCAGGGTTCTGCTCAGGTGCTGCTCTGTCCCTGTAGTTAACCACTTAAACTGGCTTGGTCATGGACAGAGACACAGAGAAAGAGATCTAAAGGCACAAGGGAAATTTATGAAGAACTTCCCCCAGATGGCTCCAGTGCTGCCACATTTTCCCTGGTGAAAGCAGCCTGGACGATGGCCATGAGCCACAGCAGCCCTTATCACAGCCCTGAAATGGGCTGGAGTAACAGCACATCACCTGGCTTTGTGCTCTCCTTCATCCCAGCACCTCTAAATATTTATTGAAACTGCTAGAGCAGGCACTGCACTTCAGCTGCTGTATGGGCACCTTTATCAGGCTTTTCCACACAGGAGGAGGGCAATAATGAGGAGCCTCACACATTCTGAGAGTAACTGCAAACCTCCAGCATGCAGGGCTAATGATAGCCTTAAAGAAACAGCTATAAGCTGCTGCACTTAGAGCAGGGATGAATTCACTCCACCAAAACCTGGTGTTGCCGATTCACGTGAATAAGAGGTAAGCTGCAGAGAGGATCAAAGTGCAGAGAAATCCCTGTGTTTTAGACTCTTACCTGAATTACCCTGCCCTCTTGCATCTGCTGGGCTGCAGCAGAAGCTCTCCACGAGCAGTCTTTGATGTATTTCTGGTACTCCTGTAAGGAGCAGTCTGAAGAGCATTTTCTGTCTCACCACTGTCATCAGGAATTTGGACCCTCTTGCTTCAGGGACTTGACTAAAAGTCAGACTGACGACTTAGCAAGAGCGTTGCAGTGGCCTACCCCATAATAAGTTACTGACTAAGTTAATGATCCTGCACAATGCAATTTGGTATAGATGCAGGCCTCCGTGGCAAGAAACCAGGCTGGTACCACAGGTCGGTACCTGCCACCTCTGATGGACAGTTCCACTGTCTCAGCACAGCACCTCAGAGGGAGGAACAGAGCTGCTGGCATAAGAGACTGATGCCCTGGTGCTGCTAACTGGCAAATCCAGTGAGCCTTGCTCATTATCATGTCATCATAATAGCAAACCACACCTCCTGGCCTCAGGCTACCTGCCTCCAGGGCAGACTACACCCAGGGCATGCCTCCTCAGGCCCAGACCACACCTTGGGCACTCCTCCTTGGGCACACATGCAAGACTCACACATGGAGGGACGAGGCACAGAGAGAGGGGAGTTTGGTCACTGGCAGGTGTGAAGTTGAATGCAAAAGATGTCTCCCTAGCAACAGGTGAGAGCTCTCCTTTTCAACAACCAGAAGAGGTCATACAACTAGAAGAGGTCATACAACTAAAAGAAAGGCTACAACAAGAAGAACGGGAGGAGCAGCAGGACTGGACCCTGGGATTAGAGATGTATCTGGGACTCTTGCATTGTTGGTAGCTATAGACCTCTTTCTGGTATTTGTGACAAGTGCAGACAGAAAAACCAGTGCCCTCCACTTCAGCCTATGCTGTATTTCTCCTGGATGTCGTCACATACACTGCACACAGCTGGAAGCATCATCAAAGCCAAAGAGATCCTTCCACTGGGTAGCTGTTAGCCAAACTCAAAGCCATGACATGCAGCAGTTTCCTGGGCGATGCAGAAGGAGAGCTCAAAGATGAACATAAAAGGCAGGGCAGAACATGCTCATGCTTCCCGAGGCTGAGGGGAATTGCTCTGCCTGTGGGAAAGTTCAGGGGAGATCAGAATTAAGGCCAGATCGCAGATTCTTGAGCTTGCATCACAAACCACTCTCCCACCAGCCAGGTGGGAGGGAGCCTCTGAAAACATCTGACTGGAAGGGCTGGCAGGTTGCACAGCATAATAAAGGGAAAAATAACAGCAAGAGTGAGGTTAATTAAACATTTCTGAGTCTTTATAGAGTGCTGGGGTCACTCCTTCAGCAGAGCCAATGCTCTGGGACAGAGCAGACAGCATCCCTGCCACTAACAAGCTGGGTTTCAGTGTTATTTAGCGCTCCAGCCACTCGATTTTCCTGAAGCATTCGGCGAGGCAGCAGCAGAGGCAGCTCCTCTCATGGCTTGTTGTTCACACAGATCACAGCTCTGTTGTTTTTAAAACCTCATTAAGCACAGACACTAGCACAGGTTACAAAAACGCAGCTGATGGTTGAGACTGAAAGCCTAGCCCGCTGCGCTGTCCCTGTTTCACCCCGGCGCTGCCAGCAGGCTCTGGGGACTGCGTGAGCCGCCGCAGCCTATTTGCTGGAACACCCAACACAAAAAGGGATGAGTCAAAGGCAGAACGTCAGGGCACATTTGTCAGCCTTAGCTCAGGGTTTAATTGCATGTAGAGGTTTAAGGCAGGCTGTTACAACCACCTTTAAGGTAATCTCCTCCTGTAGGAGGGGGTATCTATGTCCCATAGCCAGGTACAGCTGCTGTTAGCTGTCGCTCAGTACAGCCGCTGGCAGCTCCTCTCTTCCTCGTTTGTCACTGACTGCTGCTGAATAACCCCTTTGGCCTGTTCAGCCAGCAACCACAGACACTGCTCATACCAAGGCAGGGGATTCCCCTCCAACTCAGCTACAGAAACACCTCTGTAGGGGTTTTAGAAAGAGAGAGGCTCAGAAATCGTTGGATCAGAAGCTGACATTTATGGGAGGATTTTGTGTGTCTGGTTAAGAGTCAGCAGCTAACACAAACATGTTGGAGAGCACAGCCCACATGAAACATGAGGTACATGGCTTGGATACTGCCTGTGAACCCACCTCACCTTCACTGGAAAGGCATGTAGTGTTAGACCTACAGCTGGTGGCCATCACAAGCAGGGTCTTCCAAGGAGGAAGGGTGCACTGGAGTTTTGTGCTAATGTCATGTTGGTGGAACAGCACTAAAGTTGCAATTAAATCTGCAGATGGAAAGAAGAAAGCAGAGGCAAAGGCACCTGGGAAAGCAGCATCCCAATGACGGGAGGCCTCACCTCTCCTGTCCACATAGTACAGGACCCATGAGCAACACCACTTCTGTTGGCTCAAATGCCAACGTTTCAAGCCAGGCATCCATCTGTGTACCTCGTGGGGATGTACCTGTCCAGCCCTGCCAAGGGCTGCCTCTGTCACTATCAGATTGCAAACATAGTGCTGCCAATGTCACACTGACCCTAGCCATGCAGCACACACCCAGCCCTCTGCCAGTGCTTGCTGACCTTGCCTCCTGACACTCAGACACACACGCCCATCTGTAGTAAAACAATACTTTCCAGTATCTGAAGGGAGCCTACAGGAAAGCTGGGGAGGGACTATTTACATGGTCTAGTAATGTCAGGACGAGGGGGAATGGGTTTAAGTTGGCAGAGGGGAGATTTAGACTGGATGTTAGGAGGAAGTTCTTTACAGTGAGGGTGGTAAGACACTGGCACAGGTTGCCCAGGGAGGTTGTGGATGCTTCCTCCCTGGAGGCGTTTAAAGCCAGGCTGGATGAGGCCTTGAGCAACCTGCTCTAGTGGGAGGTGTCCCTGCCTATGGCGGGGGGTTGGAGCTGGATGATCCTTGAGGTCCCTTCCAACCTAAACCAAAAAAAAAAAAAAAAACAAACAGCTGCAGCCTGTGTGCCCATCCAGTGAGACCTGGACAGACTCAGAGATGGGCACAGAGGAACCCAATGAGGTTCAACAAGGACAAGTGCAGAGTCCTGCACCTGGGGAGAAATAATAAACTGCAGCACTACAGGCTGCGAGGTGATCTGCTGGAGAGTAGCTCTGTGGAGAGGGACTTGGGAGTGATGCTGGATAACATCCATGGCACAGCAATGTGCCCTTGTGGCCAAGAAGTCCAGTGGGGTCCTGGGGTGTATTAAGCAGAGCGTGTCCAGCAGATCAAGGGAGGTTCTCCTTCACCTCTACTCTGCCCTGCTGAGACCTCATCTTGAATACTGCCTTCAGTTTTGGGCTCCCCAATTTAAGAGGGACAGGGATCTGCTGGAGAGGGTCCAGTGGAGGGCTACAAGGATGATGAGGGGACTGGAGCAGTGCCTGATGAGGAGGGGCTGAGGGACCTGGGGCTGCTTAGTCTGGAGAAGAGAAGACTGAGAGAGGATCTAATAAATGTTTATAAATGAGGGCTGGGGGTCAGGAGGTGGGGGGGGAGGCTCTGCTCACTGCTGCCTGGGACAGGACAAGGAGAAATGGATATAAGCACAGGAGCTTCCAGCTCAACACAAAGGAGAACTTCTTGACTCTAAAGGTCACAAAGCACTGGAACAGTCTCCCCAGAGAGGTTGTGGAGTCTCTTTCTCTGGAGACTTTCAAGGCCTTCTGGATGTGTTCCTCTGTGGCCTGAGCTGGATTGTTTGGTCCTGCTCTGGCAGGGGGCTTGCACTGGATGATTTCTTTGGGTCCCTTCCAACCCCTGACATGCTGTGAGCCTGTAATTAAATAAAAGAACAAATAATAAAATCTCTCTTTGCCCCAGGGTTACTTCTTGAGCAAGCAGTCTGCTGTGGGCAGCAGAGCACCGGCATGGGCATTCAGGCGTTTCCTGACAGATCTTCTGCACATCTCAGGCCCTTCTCTCACTGTTCCCCAAGCTCTCCAACTGTTTCACAGAATCACAGAATGGTAGGCATTGGAAGGGACTCCTAAAGATCATTGAGTCCAACCCACCTGCTAGAGTGAATCACCCAGAGTGAATCACAAAGGTCCAGGTGGGTTTTGAATGCCTTCAGAGATGGACATTTCCCAATACCTCTGGGCAACCTGTCCCAGTGCTCTGCCACCCTCAGAGTGTGGAGTTTTTTCCCTCATGTTTACATTGAACTTCCTGTGCTCCAGTTTGTGTCCAGTGTCCATTGTCCCTTGTCCTCTCACTGGACACCACGGAGAAGACTCTGCCTCCATCCTCATTCAATGTGACAGGTTGCTAAAGTATACCTGCTGGGTTACTTGTCAAGTACCTGAACTTATTACAAAGCACTAAAAAAAGACCAAAAGTAACCCTGAATGTTCACCTATTGCTCTGAAGACAATTACAGAGCAGAGGCTGCCAAACCAACATGAAGATTCTATTTTTTCCAAACGTTTGTTGGGACTGAAATGCTACAGAGCAGAACTCCCTCTGCCAAAATAAAGTTCCCTGTCAGGATACTCACAGAATCATAGAATCAGTCAGGGTTGGAAGGGACCGCAAGGATCGGGCAGTTCCAACCCCTTGCCATGCCCAGGGACACCCTACCCTAGAGCAGGCTGCCCAGAGCCCCATCCAACCCGGCCTTAAACACTTCCAAGCATGGGGCCTCAACCACCTCCCTGGGCAACCCATTCCAGCCTCTCACCACTCTCATGCTCATCAACTTCCTCCTCATGACCAGCCTGAACCTACCCATCTCCAGCTTTGCTCCATTCCCCCCAGTCTTGTCATTCCCTGATATCCTGAAAAGTCCCTCCCCAGCTTTTCTGTAGCCCCCTTCAGATGCTGGAAGGCCACAAGAAGGTCACCTGGGAGCCTCTCTTCTCCAGACTGAACAGCCCCAACTCTTTCAGTCTGTCCTCACAGCAGAGCTGCTCCAGCCCTCTAATCAACCCAGTGGCCCTTCTCTGGACACACTCCAGCATGTCCACGTCCTTCTTGTACTGGGGGCTCCAGAACTGGATGCAGTACTCCAGGTGGGGTCTCACCAGAGTGGAGTAGAGGGGGAGAATCACCTCCCTCGACCTGCTGCCCACACTGAGGTGAGGCTCCTTGGATTGCATGATCATACAAGTGCTCCACAAGTAACTTCAAGATCCAAGCTCTTCCTTTGTGCTTTTTATTCAAAATTAAGAGCCCAAATTAAGAAACCAAAGAAAATTATCCTGCAGGCTGTAACCAAATAAATAAATACAATAAATCCTGGCTGAGCCTTCTTTGGCTGGTTGGAGCAGCGAGTGCAGTGGAAATGTCTTCTCCACATCTTCAAATAGCATTTGAATCAAACGCTTGTTGCTGCTTGAGAAAGTTTGGTTTGTTTTTGTCATCAGATCTGAGATCAAGAAGAGATGAGATGCTCCAGGATGAAAGGCAGAAACACCAGATGAAAGACTCAAGCCCAAAGAGGGTTTCAAATCACTGCAAAAAGGTGCTGGGAGAGAAGCAGGGATAAGGCCAGGATGGCAGACTCACAGCAGCTATGCTACCTCGGTGCCTTGTGCAAATAAACACTAAGCAAGAGCCAGCAGGCTGCTTGTGCAGTGCTGATGGGGATGCAGCCCACCACCTCCAATGCTGGTGTCCTCCCTGCCTACCCCTACCTGTAGGTTTATGGTGCCCCTGGGTGATTTCTGACCACAACCCTCTCCTGCTCTGCAGCAGTTCCTGCTGAGCAAGGCTTTCATTGCAGATCTCAGCTTGCTCAGTTTTAGAGACCGTGCATCACCTCACGTGAGACTCACACCTCTGAGCATCTTCACAGATGGCAGATCAAAGTGGCCCCACTTTGCTCTGGTAGCCCCTTCTCACCAGCCCCCTGTGACACACCTTGGGTGGCCTCTGCTTGGAGCCCAAGGGAATTAGGTCTCCTTCCCAGCCACTGCTGTGTTACCACAGTCACCACAACTGCTACGCCATGCGTCGGCAGCCACTTATCCTCTGGCTCAGCCTTCACTCCAAAGTCACTCTTTGAGCTGGCTTAGACAAACCCAGCCTGGTTCCACATAAGATGCTGCAGATGCAATTACACAAAGCCTGATTACAGCAGTAATAAAACCTGCCTCATCTCTAGTGGGAGGTGTCCCTCACTACAGCAGGGGGCTGGAGCTGGATGATCCTTGAGGTCCCTTCCAACCTAGACCATTCTATTCGTTTCCTAACCCCAAATCTGCACAAATATCTTTTCACTATCCAACGCTTGCCTCACAGAGAATGCTCTCCATTTTGGGGGGGGTGTTTTGAAGCTCATCGTTCAATTTACAAGCCCCCTACCTGCTTTTCATCAGGATCACATCAGGAACACCCTCAGATAATCAGACAGAAACAAGCTCAGCATAGGAAGAGCTCTGGCAACCGGTGGGTAGTAGGCTAAAATCCATAATAACCATGAAAACTAAACTGAAATCAAGGTAAATCAACCCAAATCATCACAGAACACGTGCAGATTAAAGATTAGCAGCTATTACTGCAGGGAAACTTTATGCTAAAGAAAGAATGAAAGAAAGGAAGGAATGCAAAAACTGACTTCCAGCCTTAAAAGACTCATTTGGGTTCGTGTTGGCTCAGTGCCTTCATTGCTGACAGAAATCTAAACCCTTCCTCAGTCTGGAGTGAAACACACCAAAAAGAAAGTCACAAGGAAAACGTCATTCCTGTGAGGGTGCTGGCTGGCCAGGGAGATTGTGGAGTCTCCTTCTCTGGAGGCTTTCAAAACCCCACCTGGATGTGTTCCTGTGTGACCTACCCTGGGTGATCCTGCTCTGGCATGGGGGCTGGACTGGATGACCTGTGGAGGTCCCTTCCGACCCTAACCATTCTGTGAAAACTGCAGGTTTGCTTCTGAAAATTGCTGGTCTGAAAATTGCTGGTTTGAACATTGCCTGGCTGAGGCAGTTCCAGCAGCAGATGAATGCTTCCAGAAAGCTGAGCTGGGGTCCAGCAGATAAAACTCAGAGACAGGGATTACTGTGTCTGAAACACCTTGCAAATATTTCTGTGTACTTTGATTTCCATTACTCTGTGGTGCTGGAGCAACCACCAAAAAGCCACCTTGTAAGGCACCCAAACATCAACTGGGTTTTGTCTCTTCCCTTTCCTGCATTTCTTTTGCTGAAGTTGGTAAATGCAGTGGAGGTGTTTAAGGTACTTAAAAAAAAAACCAAGAATAATACTTGAGGTGTCCAAAAAATCACTCCAGGAGCAAAGAGAACAACCTAGCTGAGAGACGACTAATTGGAGCTTACCTGAAGAAGTTAAACAGCTTCACAGCACCCAAATACTTATAAGCAAATAAACATTATAGAATTAACAAAGAGGTGCCAATCTAATTAAAATCAATCTGCAGACACCTCTGAACACCAAGGGAGCCTGATTAGTAGCTGTTTATGGGAGCTGCTTAAGCAAATTGAGGAGGAGTAATGATTTTGATCTTGTCATTTGCCAGAAAGACTTTTCTCACCTCCAAACCCTTCCTTCAGATTCAATTTATTTAAAGATGCTGTTTTAAAACAAGTCAGCACCTTTTGGGGCACAATTCCTTCACAATGGCAGCTGTTAGAAGCAGCCACACTACAGGAGAGACTGCTTCTTCTTATCACACTTGTGGATGTGTGGTTAGAAAGCTGCAAGTGGGGGTTCTGGTTGGCAGTCAATTAAACATGAGGCAGCAGTGCCCAGGTGGCCAACAAAGCCAATGGCATCCTGGCTTGGATCAGAAGCAGGGTGGGCAGCAGGGACAGGAGGGGATCATCTCCCTGTGCTCAGCACTGCTGCAGCCACACCTCGAGTGCTGTGTTCAGCTCTGGGCCACTCACTCCAGGAAGGACACTGAGGGGCTGCAGCCTGTCCAGAGCAGGGCAGCGAGGCTGGAGAAGGGCCTGGAGCAGCTGGGCTGTGAGGAGGGGCTGAGGGAGCTGGGAGTGTAGAGGCTGGAGAAGAGAAGGCTGAGGGCAGAGCTCATTGCTCTCTGCAGCTCCCTGCAGGGAGGCTGGAGCAAGGAGGGGGCAGCCTCTGCTCCTTGGTGGCAAGGGACAGGAGCAGAGGCAATGGTTCCAAGCTGCCCCAAGGGAGGTTGAGGCTGGATGCCAGGAAATATTTCTTCTCAGAAAGGGTTCTCAGACATGGAATGTTCTGCCCAGGGCAGTGCTGCAGTCCCCATTCCTGGAGGTGTTTCAGCAGCCTGTGGAGCTTGCTTAGGGACATGGTTTGGTGTTGCCCTGGCAGTGCTTGGTTGAGGGTTGGACTGGAGCAACTTGGAGGTCTCTTCCAACCAGATGTCTTCTGTGATGCTGTGACTCTAACCTCCTAAGGCTGCATAAAGGGTTTTCTTTGGTAGAGAAAGGAGTCAGAGGTGTTCAGAGCTGCTCAGCCAGGCAATGCAATGGTTTTCTCCATCGTGCTGGTTGCCTCTCTGCAGTGGAAGTGATTACACACGGCCTCTGATGTCAGTTTTTCACAGTGCATATTTATCTGGACTTTTTCCTTTCTCCCGTCAGCTTGAGTGACACCTTAATGAATCCCTGCTGCAAAACAGATGGCAAGACTTTTGCAAATATTTGGAGCAGGAATGGAGGAGGTGGGAGAGATTTTAAAACACAGCAAAGTGCCTAATTCCCTTCTGATGTCCACAGGCGTCCCCTACAAACTGCCTACATTCCTCATTCAGGCAGTGTCCCTGCACCCTTACTTCCACCAGCCCAAAAGCCTTCTGGGGTGCTTTTCTCTTACATCTGTGTCCAGTGTGAGTGAGCTGTGCCCTGAACAATGTCATAAGGGGCTTTAAGGAAAGAAACTCCTGTAAGTGCTGCACCTGGACCTAAGTTATTGCAGGGGAGAGATCAAGCCAGAAAGTGAAAGGGATCCATCTCCCAAGACATGACACTGTGCCCACTCCTGCAGACTGGTTATGCATGCAAACAGCTGTGTCTGTGGCTGAAGAACTGCAGCACCTGAGCACATCTGGCTCACTGGGAGCACAGGACAGCTCACATCCTAAATAAAAAGAGAGGGGTTCCAGATGTTTCAGAAAAAAAGAGAGATCTAAGAGAAGAATGAGATTGGGGCTGGAAACAACACTTGCAGTAGCAAGAAACATTTCTCATCTGGACACTCCACTCCGGGCTGGGAGAAAACTGGTTCCGGGACAGAGCTATTCTGTAACTCAAGAGGAAAGTGATGAGCCTCAGGTAAATTTCTAGACACCCTGAAGACCAGTAAATCCTGGAAACTCCCAAGAGAAAGGATGGTGCTGAGATGGAGCATGGGATGAGAGTGTTTCTTCTCTTGCACAATCTGTGTATTTCATGGCTAGTCTGACGACAGATTACATCAAAACCCTCCTTTGGCAAGAGCACTGAAGAAAGGAAAAACTGGAACAGGAGAAAAGAGACCCTCTTCAGAGCCAAGAAACCCTTAGAAAAGATGGGGATCAAAACACAGCAGCCTCAGGCTTCCCTGGCCTAGACTGCCTAGAGATTTCACAGGGCCAAGCTGGTACATAAGACCCTCTGGACTGTGACAGACACTAAAACACATGAGACCCCCTCGGCGCTCACCAACCCTTGCTGCTCTGCAATGTACAGCCTCAAACAAAGAAAGGAGAGGAGATGGCAGAGCTACTCCAGCACGTGGAGCTCCTCTTGCCCCTGCAGTTTCGTATTTGTGTCTGAATAATATTTCTCACTAGCCACAGGACCAGCAACCTGAGAGATGCCTCTGGAGATGCTTCTCTCCACTCGCCCCACCGCCTCCTCCCTCAGCCAAGCCCGAAGGTAGCAACAGCAGAATGTGCAACCTCAGGCTGTGTGAGGACATCTGGAGGCCCACACAATACCCAGCACAACTCCCTCACTGTTGCTCTTTTAAGCACTGAGTGGGAAAGCAAAGTCGAGAGGCTCAATCTGTGGGTGCTGCCCCTCCCCTGCAAATGGCACAGCTGCTGAAACGCATTTCTTTTCAGAAAGAGGGGAGAAAGAGTTTTGTTGGGATCCAATTCACAGAGCTTTGCTTTTTCCTTTTTGCTTTTTTGTTTTCTTCCCCCCCCTAATGTGAGAAGTGCTTTGTGAATGGGCCAGCTAAAATTATTTCTAATGAGCTAATTTCCATGAAATTGGGCTAATTAATTTCCATGCTGCCTGATGAAAATTGCTAACGTCTTTTTTTTTTTTTTTTTTACTGGCAATTGAGGTCCTCACACCCATCTGACTGGAAGGAGGTCCAGGCTGGAGCCTCAACCGGTGTATGTGTGCAGGCACCTCCTGAACCATGCAGAGCAGTATGCTCATGTACACAGGGAGAAAACCAGTTCGAGACACTTCCCAGTTTGTGTCTGGATAACCACATGGATACACGGAGAGGCACAATGGAAAATTTGCTCTTCAAGCTCCTGAAGCCAAGCAAAGCTCTGCCGGAGTGAAATGCATTCACCCTCCCATGCATTCACACTCCCACCGGATTGAGGCAGAGCATCAGTCTCGGTGCAGCAGTCAGCCAGGGAGACAAGAGACGGGAGGGGCAGCTCAAAGGGAAAATGAGGAATAACCTCAGGGGAAAACTTCAACGCCTTGAGGGTTCACAAACAGCCCAGGGCTATGTAGGCTCCTAACTGATCTGCATATGTCAACTGGCACTGATGGGATTAGCATTACCCTTGCGAAAAGCATTTCCAAGGCCTTAGCCAACACAAGCCCAGCTAGGGCTGGTCCTGCTGAGCACAGTTGACTTTGCAGAACAAACCTCTGATGTCCTGCGCAGCAACAGCATTTCACAGGTACGATTAAAGGCATTATTGGGCCGGTCTCAGAAGCAGGAATGCGCTCCTCGTCACAGCTTTGTGTGGTGGGCTACACTTGACCATACTGCCTAAATCTCGCTAAGCTTTAAGTCCCTGAGCCCCCAGACCACCAAAGGCAACTACTGTAGGTATTCAGGAAGGTATTACAGAGTTGTAACATGGGCTCGAGATGCTTCTTGGACTCCTAAGAAATACTGTATCGATACTCTCTTATTATTCCCATCTGGACTCTTTCCCCTAAGCTCACCAGCAGCGCTGCTGTAGTGCCAACATCCCCACCTCTGGCCTCCCTGACAATACAGACCACCCTTAACAGACAGAAAACCCTTTCAGGTTAACACTCTGGATCAATTTGTTTATTGTACTACGGTAAACTTAAGCGAGGCAGCTTGTTCTTCACGTCTAAATGCTGCTAAGTGATACTGCACCAAGCTGCTTCTGCCTTGGGCTTACTAACACAAATCAAATTAGGCACCGAGCAGGTAGCAAGCTGGTACACGACATGGACATGTGTGATCTGCACCGACTGCTGCAAAAGACAGCAACTGTGTTTGTGCAACACATGCGTCCTGTAAAACACCACCGGCAGCTACACAGGAGCCGCAGCTTATCGGCTACCGCCTCCAGCAACTCAGCTGCTCCTGGCCTCAGGCCTTCGCTTTGAAATCAGCCACACAAATTAGATGGCAGATGTGCCAGCTGCTGAGCTTAGCCTGTGTCCCCTCACCTTGCAGAGCTCAGGCTCTCTGTGTAGTGCTCTGAGGCTTTCAGGGTGCCACTTTCCAGAAGTACCATGAGAAGCATGGGACAGTCTGCCTGTGGGCTACAGTGGTCACTTGTGCAGCCAGGATCTCTGAGACATCCCACGCTGGTCATGGCCAGTCTGCACACTGTAGAGCACAGCATGGGAATGCTCTGCCCTCCTGGGCAAGGGCTGTCCAGGGGATGAGACTGGCACTGCATGTTCTCTACTAAGCAGTCTCTGCCAGCAGCTGCAATGTGGTGTCCACCTCCAAAGTCCAGACGGGAACCACACAGGACAGTGCTGCAGCAAGAGTTAAGGGTGAGGAATGCTGTGTTCATACCCTGGACCACCCTCAGCTATCCCGGTGCCTCAGGGGGAAGATCCTTCAATCTGTCTGCTCAAGGCTGACATCTCTCTTTCACCTACAGGCTGCTGCCCAGTCCAGCCCCATTGCTCTGCTCCACTAGGCTGGCAGCCTCTCGAGAACCACCTTTCCTCTGCTGCTCCCGCTCTTTCCTGCAAGAAATAGCCAATGAACAACCTCTCCTATCATCATTCCCACATTTCAGTTGCTAGGTTTGGCCCAAACCCAGAAATGCAGAGGTAATGAAATCAGTGATGACTGCTTTCAAAACAAACCAGTTGAATCCTCCAGAAAGAATCCACTCAGAAATGACCCTGGGGAGATTAGTGGGGACATCTGGAGCAGCTGGAGCAGCTGCAGCACTGCACCCAGCTTCACCCCACCAGGATGTTGAGAACCCTAGACTAAGGGAAGAAGTTGAGATGAGTGGTGGCAGTTCTCAAGAGGCCCCATCCTGATCAAAGAACTGAATTCTCTTATCTCTAACCTTCCTGTAGCCCCCTTCAGGTACTGGAAGGCCACTCCAAGGTCTCCTCCAAGCCTTCTCCTCTACAGGCTGCACAGCCCCAACTCTCTCAGCCTGTCCTCACAGCAGAGCTGCTGCAGCCCTCTGAGCATCTTGACGGCCTCCTCTGGACTGGCTCCAACACTTCCATGTCCTTCTTGTGTTGGGGGCTCCAGAACTGCACACAGGACTGCAGGTGGGATCTGAGGAGAGCAGGGCAAAGGGGCAGAATCCCCTCCCTTGCCCTGCTGCCCACACTGCTCTTGCTGCAGCCCAGCACAGGGTTGCTGTCTGGGCTGCACTCACACTGCAGGCTCCTGTTGAGCTTTTCGTCATCCCAGACCCCCAGGTACAATGATGAACACATCACTGTGCTCAGTAAAATGTTTTGTTGTTTTGTTTTTTTTTTCCTTCAGAACAAGGGAAAACAAATCTAGAAAAAAGAATCTAGAAAAGATGTAGGTGTCTGATTTTCAGTCACTCTTCAGGCTAACTGAAATCCTGCTCCAGCCACGCTGAAGCAGGCAGGCAGGAGGCAAGCTGAGCTGGGGCTGTGGCTGTGCGCTGGCACACAGCAGGCTGCTAATAGCTGAACTCAGCATTCACTCTCTCATTAAACTAATGAACAGAGGGCCTCAACCACAGCATTTTGGATCAAGATTCAGGAGATTTTAATCAAATTCATTTGCTCTGCTTCCAGGGTCGTGTCAGCCCTACACACCTGTAGGTCCCAGTGCACAGTCACTGCAAGCTGCAAGAACTCCAGCTCCCCTCGCTTGTCCCGTGATAAATTCCCAAGCCCTTGTCTGCAGGGTGCCTTTAGGATGCTCTGGATTGAGACAAGGTTCTTGATGCAGAGCCTGAGGTCGGCACTACAGCATGTTCCCTCCCTTACAAGTGTAGCAACATTCATCCTCAAACTACTCCACTCTCCATTATGACTCTGATACTCAGACACCTTCCCTTTTTTTAACCCAAACTCAGTCTTTTTAGGTACTGTATTCTTTTTTCTTCTTTCATGTTTCTTCCTTCCTCACAAGCAAACTTAATTCATTGTAGCCCTCTCTTTAATGCTTTTCAACTTGCCTAAACAGGTTCCCAGCTCACAGGCAGCAAGTGCTCTGCACTGGCCATCTTTGCAGCCCAGATCCTAGCTGCCCAGCCTACCCAAATCTCACTTATTCATGCTGATGCCACCTTTCTGTCACCATGCAGTAGCTATTCCACATCTCACCTCATGCTAGTGCCACCTTTCTGTCACCATGCAGTAGCTATTCCACATCTCACCAGAAACACATCCTCCTTTCTGCTGCATGCCTTTGCTTGCACTAAAATAACGTTCTAATATTTTACTTCTCTCTTACTGACCAAGCACTCACCCCTTGAGCTGGGTACAGAGCTACACTGTTATGCCTGTAAAGCCTGAAAAAGCCTACAATTCAATAAAATAAAATGCAGTAAGCCACCAAACTGAACTCTAAATCAGCACACTGCTAAAAAACTGGCCAAACCAGTCCTTCTGTTGTCCTAATCTCATCAGAAATGATGCTGTTGATGATGACAATCAGCACAAGCTGCTTTGGTTTTCTATAGAAAAAACATCCTAAGGTGAAGGAGAGAAGTGAAGCCCAAACCAACATTAAATGTAGAACTGCTGCCAGCAGTACCCTCAGCTCTCTGTGAAGGTGTGTAGATTGCAGTCTTGCAGAAGGCATCTGTGCTGAGGTGCCCTTATGGACCAAAGATGGGAGACAAACTCACCCTCTGCTATTAGCATGTGCCATGATATAGGTTTAAACTCCACTGGAAGATGCCTTGACAAAAACTACTGATGTGTCAAGATTTGCACACTGTGAAGGGAATAGGATTTGACAAGGTCAGTACAGATACATATGCTTGTGGTTAGGTGTATCCACACAGTTACAGTGTGGGGCTAGTAACTTAAGACACTCCTTTGGGAAGTGGGAGGCAGGGAGAAAACCCTACTTTGTTGATTTAGAAAATAGAACAGAAAGCAGGATGCTTAAAAGTGATTTAAAAGTAATGCTTATATTTCCACAGCCTGGTACCCAAGACTGAAGGGTTGCCTTATTACAGAATTACAGAAAATATCTGGTGGGAAGAGCCCTCAAAGCTCCTCTAGTCCAACCTTCCACCCAGCACTGCAGGAGCAACACCAAACCATGTCCCTGAGCACAGCTCCACAGGCTGCTGGAACACCCTCAGGGACGGTGACTGCAGTACTGCCCTGGGCCGATCATTCCATGGCTGAGAACCCTCTCTGGGAAGAAAGAAGCATCCAGCATCCTGCTGGATCCTAGCATCCAGGCTGAACCTCCCCTGGGGCAGCTTGGAACCATTTCCTCGGCTCCTGTCTCTTGCCATCAAGGAGCAGAGGCCACTCTCTCCTCACTCCAGCCTCCCTGCAGGGAGCTGTAGGGAACGACGAGGATTAGTTCTGTTCGAAGCTGAAGCCAACATTCGGTCGTTTCACCAGCAAATGAAAAATCAAAGCCAGGTACATCAGCCCCCCTCAAGCACTGTTCCTTAATCCCAAGCAGCTTTTTACTCTAGCAAAAGTCAAACTGAACAGGTGGGGTCGATCTCACATCCCTTTCTGGGGCATATCCATATGAAACCACCAATTAGTCCTCAAGCAGTAGAACAGCAGCTCCCACCCACTGCGGCAGCAATCTCTTCAATCTTGGTCTGAAATGCCGTGGTTGGGTACCTTAGATTCACGACTGCTGGTGGGGGTGTGCCCAGAGGCAGCCCAACACATCCTCTGTTGGAGACCAGGCTGGGGGGCATAGAGCAGACTGAAACAGATGAAGCAAAACTCCCTGCCCAGAAGGTTTGTAGTGAGAGCCAGGCTAGCGCTGCTCTTCCTCAGGGCTTTGTGGACAGCAAGAGAGTGACAAAGGCACAGGAGCAGCAGGAGGGCAGGATGCCAGCTTTGCATCTCTATTTCTGCCACTGCAGAGATGCCCTCAGCATCCCTCAGCACCCCAAACACAGTCACCTTGGCAGACAGGAGAAACTTCAATGCACCTGGGCAGCGGGTTGACTTACAGAATCACAGAATGGGCTAGAAGGGACCTCCAGAGGTCTTCCAGACCAAACCCGTCTGCACTCCGCATGGACAGCCTCAGCTAGATCAGGTTGCCCAGAGCCCTGTCCAGCCTCACCTTGAATATCTCCAGGGATAGGGCCTCAACCACCACGCTGGGCAACCTGTTATAGCATTCGAGCACCCTCGTGGTGTAGAACTTGTTCCTAACATCCAATCTAAATCGACTCTACTCTAATTCGAAGCCATCAAATTAGATGCTGCCTCTCACCAGAAGCTAATTTGCAGCAGCATCTGCTGCCCTTTAGTCCCAGAGAGCTGCCCACAAACTGAATGCCTCCGCAGCAAGGAGGACAGAGGAGGCTCCAGGACTTCAAACAAGGAGTGCCCCACTGCTGGGCTGCTTTTTGCTGCACGCATCCTGGCAATTTCCCCCTGCTCAATAAAACGCTTGGAAGGAAGCAAGGAAATAACAGTATCGCTATGGAGCGTCGCCTCCTGCAGCGGCTGCGGGAGCCGGCCCGGAGCAGCGAAGGCATGTCCTTCAATATTTAACTTCTTCACTCTTTGTTCTCTGTCTCAAGTTGAACAATACGTTAATTACCTGATGAAGCGTTATAATTACTTTAACAGCTCTGCTCTTAGTTATAATTACTGCATCAACACTTTCTTTTTTCATATGCTTCAATCTATACCTATTACATTGTCATGATGAAGACACATTAACATTATAATACCGTATAATTAGCTGATGAGCAATTAAATTATTCCACTGCTCTTGTTCCTCCTTGCCAAGAGGTTGCTTTCCAAGTGCTATTATCTTCTTTTTCTCTGGTTTGCTTCAGAGGCTGGGATTTTTTTCCCCGTTTTCAAAAAGGACCTCAAATACTTTGTTCAAATGATTTCATTTCAAATTCCCAGAGAGTCTGGGAGTTCAGCTTCTAGGAGGAGTTAATTTGTTTAAAATAGTTTAAACTTCTTTCCTCTCGATTTCAAACTGGTTTTGTTTTCCAACGGCTGCCTAGAACAGGAAAGTGTCAGAGAAATATTTGTGTAAAAGATCATAGAATCATAAAATCAACCAGGTTGGAAGAGAGCTCCAAGCTCAGCCAGCCCAATCTAGCACCCAAGCCTGTCCAATCAACCAGACCATGGCACTAAGTGCCCCAGACAGGCTTGGCTTCAACACCTCCAGGCATGGCCACTCCACCACCTCCCTGGGCAGCCCATTCCAATGCCAATCACTCTCTCTGACAACAACTTCCTCCTAACATCCAGCTTAGACCTGCCCTGGCACAGCTTGAGGCTGTGTCCCCTTCTTCTTGCTGGCTGCCTGGCAGCAGAGCCCAACCCCACCTGGCTACAGCCTCCCTTCAGGGAGCTGCAGACAGCAATGAGCTCTGCCCTGAGCCTCCTCTTCTGCAGGCTGCACACCCCCAGCTCCCTCAGACTCTCCTCACAGGGCTGTGCTCCAGGCTTCACACCAGTTTTGTCATCCTTCTCTCGAATCATTAATTGCTCCTTTAAAACGCTTTAAGCCATGTCACAGGATCGTGCAGATAGGGAAGAAATGGGGGGGGAGGGAACACAAAAACAAAAGGGGAAAAAACCTCCAAACCCCCAAACAAACAAATATACAAAAAACAAACCACAAACCCACAAACAAGGAAAAAAAAATTGTTTCTGTTTTTGTATTTATGTTATAGTTCAAGCGGAAAACTCAGAAGTATTTTTAGCACTTAACATCCTAAAGAAAAATGTTGGTAATAAGCTCAGTGCAATTATTCAAGTTGAAGACTCAACCTAGACAGCAGCAGCAGTAAATTGTTGCAGCTCACAGGAACCCTCCTGACACACAGTTGTGCAACACACAGTAATGCTGGGCAAGCTTTTTTACCCCTACCACTTCCCTTGATTATTTTGCTTTCTAAGTCTCATTTACCTTGTCCTCTCCTTTGATTTTTGTAGCTGAAAATCACTTACTAGGTTTTCATCAGTGCAAGTGATTGGGATGGTACTGTACAGCCTTTCCCTTGTCCCTCTCCTGCTGAAACCACTTTGCAAAAGTCTAAAGCACTGCATCAATATAAAAATACAGGACACATCAGTCCTAGGTGGCATTGGGCTGCCTAGTTTCCAATCTGGAAATATTTCTCACATCCTTTCAGCCACACTTTCAGAGAATCACAGAATCAAGCAGGTTGGAAGAGACCTCCAAGTCCATTCAGCCCTATTCAATCAACCAGACCATGGCACTAAGTGCCCCAGCCAGGCTTTGCTTCAACACCTCCAGGGACGGTGACTCCACCACCTCCCTGGGCAGCCCATTCCAATGCCAATCACTCTCTATGACAACAACTTCCTCCTTACATACAGCCTAGACCTCCCTTTGCACAACTTGAGACTGTGTCATAGAATCACAGAATCAAGTAGGTTGGAAGAGACGTCCAAGCTCATCCAGCCCAACCTAGCACCCAGCCCTAGCCAATCAACCAGACCATGGCACTAAGTGCCCCAGACAGGCTTGGCTTCAACACCTCCAGGGACGGTGACTCCACCACCTCCCTGGGCAGCCCATTCCTTTGTTCTGTTGCTGGTTGCCTTTGTTACAATAGCTGCTGCTCTTCAATTAACACTCTGCAATCAAACTGTTCTTTTGATGTAATAACACAGAAATGTGAGCCAACAGCCTTGGCATGATGACAGAGCAGACCCAGGTGATGAAGTTCAACCCCAGATGTTTGGGGAGCAGTCTGTTGCCAAACAGCACTGACCTTCCCCATCCACCTACAGTGAGTTTCTCTCTCTTTCTTAGCACCAGAAACCCTCCACATCCATTTGAGGAGAACAACTGCTCAAAATCATGCCTGTTGTTTGCTGTTTGGATTACATTTCCCAATTTAAGACCTACCTGCTGAGTCTTCTGCTATCTACCACGGCAATGCCAAACTTCTCATCTTCATACTCAAGCTGTTCCTGGGCAAAAATCCTCCTCTGCCTGTGCTTGCCTTCATCTCTAACCAAGGAAACCCTGATAGACCTGACTGAATTTGTCCCACTGAGGATTACTAGAAACGTATGGCATCTGAACAAACATCTAGAGGATGGCAAGTTGGGCAAGTTGGCACAAAGGGGTTGTTTTGCTCTTTCCTGAAGGCTCCCTGTCTCTGCAACACCTGCATCCACCTCATTACTAATGCACTCAGTGGTGTTCAGCATCCATCCCCTAAAGTTGGAGCTTTTCAGCCTGGAGAAGGCTTTGAGGAGACCTTATAGTGGCCTTCCAGTGTCTGAAGGGGGCTGCAGGAAGGTCAGGGAAGGACTATTGACAAGGTCTTGTAATGACAGGATGAGGAGTAATGGTTTAAACTGGCAGAGGGGAGATTGAAACTCAATGTTAGGAAGTTCTTTCCAATTAGGGTGGTGTGACACTGGCACAGGTTGCCCAGGGAGGTTGTGGATGCTCCCTCCCTGAAGATGTTCAAGGCCAGGTATGGAGGTTGTGGATGTGACTTGTTCTAGTTGGAGGTGTCCCTGTCTATGGCAGGAGGATGGAACTGGATGAGCTTTGAGGTCCCTTCCAACCTAAACCATTCTGTGATTCTATGATTCTGTGATTCAATGATTCTATGATTATAAGCCTGCTTGTGCCCATCCCAGCCACTCCAGCTCTTCACCCTCCAATGCAGGGACAGTTTCTGCACACACGAATGGCTGGAGCTTTCTCTCCTCATTTCTGTCTCAGTCTTAATACTTCTGGATGAGGCATGAGACTTTGAAGGCTTCGTCAGATGGGAAAACACCAGGAAAGTCAGCATTTGTCGTCTCTGATCTACTGCTCAGGATAAACTGTGCTAATCCCAGACTGATGTCTCAGCTCTAGTAGCTGTTCAAACCTGTGATAAGTTTTGGAAGCTTCCACTCATCTACTAGCAACTCTGTTGTGTTATTTTTCAGTTCTACAGATGGAGCATATGTTGTCTTAGCTCACTCTTCACTCTCCTTTTGTTTTATACAAAGCCCTTTGTACAGACCCTGTGCAAGCACAAGACAGTGCTGCGAGACAACAGAACCAAGAAGTGGAGCGGCTGCTGGCTGCCCATCATCAGCCCCAGCTCTGCACACACAGGTCACAGTAGCGCTCACACCGCCACCCTGGCGAGCTCCAGCTCTAAAGAAGCCACGGCCTGGGGCTGCCATCTGAGTGTCAGCAAGCTGCCTCTCGCCTCAGTAAGGGAGAAGAGCATCATGAGTGGGCAGTGATCTGCATGCTGCTCTCTTTCTCAGTATCTCTATGTGCTGGAGCAGGGGCAGGGAGCTCACCACCCTGCCGACACACTGTTGTTCTAGGCCTTTTTTTGGCAGTGCCCATCTGACAAACGTGGCACACAAACGCAGCCAGCCACTTATTTGTTTAGCCTTGATCCCTGCTCACACTCCAAGGACTTTGCATGAGCAACATAAGTGCCTTGACAGCCAGGTTTTATTACCACGTTTACTGGAGTCAGAAACAGGCTCAACAGCCACACAGCCTGACATCGAGACACTAAGGACTCTCTATCCCCCTGCCATCTTGCCACACTTGAAGGCAGGGATCAGTGGAGACAAATTCCTGCCAGAGGTGGCAGGTGTGCCCCCACAGCAGTCACTGAGAATCCCCAGGTGTCCTTGCAAAATAGTTTGGCTGCTCTGGGTGAAGAACCTGATTTCAACATGAACAATGCTCTCTCTGCAAGGGCAACCAACCCACGGCAGCTGCTGCAAAGGCAGCCCAACAGCGGCAGCTACAGCAGCTTGCCTGGATTGTAGCATTTACAGAGGCCAGGATGGAACAAGCTAAGATCCATACATCTGCAGTTAAGAAGAAAAGACAGATCCATGTCATTGGGGACTCGCTTCTGAAGCATCCAGAAAGTCCTATATGCAAACCTGATCTACTCCTAAGGGACGTCTGCTGACTCCCTGGGTTAGAGATGTTAAAAGGAAACTCTCTGGTCTGGTGCAGCCCTCTGATCATTACCCTTCATTGGTTATTCAGGTTGGCACTGATGAGGTTGCAGGAGGGAGGACAAAGGCAATTAAAAAAGGGATGAGGTGACTGAAAGCAGGCCTGAGGAAAAGGACTTGGGGGTGCTGGTGGGGGAGAAGATGGACAGGAGCAGGCAGAGTGAGACTGCAGCATAAAAAGCCAAGGACAGCCTGGGCTGCATCCAAAGTAATGTGGCCAGAGATGGAGAGAGAGGATCCTGCCTCTCTGCTTGGCTCTGGGAAGACCTCACCTGCAGTGCTGCATCCAGCTCTGGAGCCCTCAGCACAGGAAGGACATGGACCTGATGGAGAGGGTCCAGAGGGTCACAAAAATGGTCAGGGGGCTGGAGCAGCTCTGCTACGAGGACAGGATGAGGGAGCTGAGGGTAGACAGCCTGGACAGCCTGGACAAGAGAAGGCTTTGGGCAGACCTAATAGCAATCTGCCAGTACCTGGAGGGGGCTACAAGAAAGCTGCAGGGAGTCTCTTTGCAAAGGCCTGCAGGGACAGAATGAGGGCAATGGCTTCAAACTAGAGCACAGAAGACTGAGATTGGATGTTAGGAACAAGTTCTGCACCATGAAGGTGGTGGACACACTGCAACAGGTTGCCCAGGGAGGTGGCTGTGGCCCCATCCCTGGAGATATTCAAGGTGAGTCTGGACAGGGCTCTGGGAAATCTGATTTAGTGGAGGCTGTCTCTGGTGAGTGCAGTGGGAGTTGGACTGAATGACCTTTAGAGGTCCCTTCAACCCACACCATTCTATGATTCTATGAAGTCCAATGTCTAGCAAAACCTCTGGAGACATCAATCCAGCACATGGATCCTTGGATGAGTACACCCTGAACACCAATGGTTCCAGCACCTTCACACAAAGGTCTCCCCACTAGCTGCCTTCAGAAGAAAAACTCATCCTTTGGGATGTTTTCATTCTCTCCCTGCAGTGCACATCATCCTGGCAGTGTTGGGGTCCAGTTCTCCCAAATGGTCACCAGGGCTGTGGCTTTTCTTACAGTATTGACTAAACTCAGAAGAATGATCTGCGGGCAGGTCCCAGTGCCTGCTGGGGTCAGCACTCACGGCTGAGGAGTTGAACTCGATGCTTAATTTTGGGAAGAAAGGTCAGCTTCAGTTTCTGCAGCTGCATTGAACTGATCTGAACTCTCTCTTCCCCTCTCCTCAACAGTGTGCTTTTTTGAGTGCTCAGGGCTTTCTGCCTTCAAACAACATCTCATGATCTCTGCCCATGTCGTTTATTTCCCCGCGCCGTTCTAAACTGCTTGCACACGGGCCCTGGTGTGTCAGCGGGTGAGCACTTCACAAATAAAACCACGAGGAGGGTTAAAAGGATGCAACTTGGTAATTCACACTAGCAGCAGCCAGATGTCTTATTGCCTGGGAAAGAAAGGAAAAGCGGCAAATAGATCATCCTCACGTAGGTTTAGTTGTGCAAAGAGCACTTTAAAAATGAAAGCAAAATAATACAGCAGATGCAAAATCTGAGAAGCTGAATGCAAGGGAGCTGGAAATCCAGCACACAAAGACAGGACCTGCCCTTGCTCACGCCCTTCATCATCAGTATCTGCACTCAGAAAGGTTTTGGTAGCTTAAGCCTCCCCTCAAGCCAAGAGCTTCTGCATGCTTTTTGGCTCTAGCAAGACAGATATTTCTAGCTGCTATGAAAAACAAGGCATGCATACCTTTGCCGCAGAAAGGAAGAGAAAGGCAGCCTGGCAAGCACAGATCTTGCCTGAGTGCGTTCCACTGGTGAGCCTGCATGGCCTCTGCTGTAAAAGGCTGCATTTGCAGCTCCTTTGCCAAAGGAAAAGCAAAAAGGGAGGAGGAAGCCATGGGCTGGACAGCACAGTGCTCCTCTTGCAAAACTACACAGCGCGGTGCTATGGCATCTGTGACCTAAGACAGACTGTGTGGTCCTGCTCTGGCAGGGTGGTTGGACTTGATGATCTCTTCGGGTCCCTTCCAACCCCTAACATCCTGTGAGCCTGTGATCTGAAATAAAATTATCACACAGGGGATCAAGCCAAGTACAATTCCAAGCAGAAAGGGAGTTACAGACCCTAGCTCTCTCGTGCCGCAGCAGGTAGGAGAAGCAGCAGGCACCTGCACAAGGGCTCCGCTCCGAGAAGAAGAACCAGGGAGCCCTTTGCATTTTCATATGATCCTCTGACACTGAACTGATGTGGAGCAGCAAAAAAACTACTCTTAAGATCACACAATTCAGGCTCACAAACCAAATGATTTACAAGTATCAGTCCCCATTTGCAATCCCCAGTTGAGATGCCATCTGGGTATATCGTACCCACATTTGGGGTGTCTCAGCCCCTGTTGGCAGCTTGGGAGAACTGTGGCACCACTGGACCTTGGGATGAAAAAATCCACATCTTCAAAGGCCCCACAGCAAAATCCACCCAGGCTGCAAAGCTGGCCTCCAACCCTCCCTGCTGCTGAGACCCACTTGCATGCCATCTCATACTGGCAGAGAAAACCTGGTGGAGATGAAAATAGTGCCAAAGGCTTGGCAGGAAAAAATCTTTTCCTTCACAGGAACTACGAACTATCATAAAGCATTTCCAGGCACACACAGCTGAGAGAGCAGGGGTTAGCACTGAGGCAAGGAGCAGGAAGCAGCCATGCACAAACCTCAGGACTGTAAATGTGATCACCTACTGAAAGCCACCTGGAGCCTTCTATTAAGCCTAAATCTAGTTCTGTCTCGGTAGCAACAAATAAAACAGTGAATGCTCCAGGTACTGGACAAGCTCAGACTTGTAGGGAAAATAAAAGAAGGACTGCAGTATTGAAAGATGCCTCCCTCTCCCTGCTTCTTTTAATAAAGACATTCATGAGAACCTGAAGTACTGCTCCTTCGAGCCACTTTTCCACTGAATTTCACGAAGCTGTGGATTTTGCTCCTGGTGAACTTGGTGGTAATATCAAGAATGGTTTCTTCACATACAGAGATCTCAGGCTTAAAGTGTGCTCTGTATTTACTCAACCCTTTGGCATGACGCAGGAAACACTTGGGCAGAGACTGGCAGCTCTTACAGACACACAAGGACTATGATGGTGCTGAAATCACACTGAAGGTTAAGTTTGCAGGGTCTCAAGTCCAGGAAACAGCTGCTTAGCAGATAAAACCTCACACAGCACCACTGACATCAAGGGAGCTCAGGTAATTTACACTGGCAGCAGATCTGCCCTTCAGCACCTGAAGACATTCACCTAAATTCTAAAGATCACTTGGTTTGGACAGAGCTTGCATGTGCAGGACTAGCACTGGGGCAGGGGCTGTAATGTATACCAATAAAATCAGGATAGGTGTTCATATGGTTCTAGAAATCACTTGGACTGGACAAAGTCAATATGCCCTGCGCTGGAACTAGGGTTGTTAAGGCACCCAAAGAAAATCAGCAAGCACTCAATTCTTCTGACTCACTTTAAAAAGAACTTAACAAAGCAGTAAGGTTTTGCCTTTTGTGTGTCTTACTCCAGGTGCAATATCTGCCTCAGATCTATCTGGGACCCCCAGAGCCAGGAAGGCACTACTCACTCATTAGGGCACATACAAGCACAGTATTGGAGCTGGCTTTCAAGGCTTTTCTGCAGGTCACTAGAAGATGTCAGCAGAGCCACCTCTTGTCCTATAGCTCCAGAATACTGATATGCCCAGAAAGATGAGCATAGCCTGGAGTGCTACCAGGGCCATCTACATGCTGAGGAGCACTGGCAGCCCAGAGCAGCCACAAACCACCACATCTCCCCTGCTCTCTTGGGGTTTCCTGCAGCACCAGCGGCAAATTCACTCCAGCAACTGCACTACCTGTAAGGAAGGTTTTAAGGGATGTGCATGGGCCAAAGCAAGGACAAGAGTGGGCTAATAACGATGAGGTTAATCACTGCTAGGATTTTGTTCCTCCATTCCAGGTCAGTTAAGACAGGACAAAGCAGTCATGGAGAGAGGTTCCATGAAGAGCAGGGTAAGCAGCCCTTCAGCTGCATAGCTGGCAATTACTGCAGGTGGGATGAGTGGCAAGATGAAATGCATCCCTGTGCCAATCTTCCCTTCTTTTATGTCCTGGCTACAACTTCTTCCTTTATCTGGGAAGGCTGTAAGCTGCTGATTGGGTTTCTTTGTCATGGCACCATTTCTTTGAACAAAGGATGAGTTCAAGCAAGAGAGTGCCACACCAGACTCATTCCAAGATTAAATAAGTTAATCCAATCCCCAAGGGTGACACGTGTGTGGGTGACATGCTCTGTTCTGCAAGAAAAAAAGCAGTGCTGAAATGGCTTTTACCTTTTATTGTAAAGCTGTAACTGAGTAGAAGTAAGATGAATTCTGTGATTCTGTGAATCGTCAACAGGGACCCTGTGTACTGCTTTGTGCGTTACTCCTTCCAATAGCCAAAGGGGAGACGTCTCAGGTCTGCCTTGCAAAGGGCATTTCTGTCACAGCACACCAGTGCCTGTTGTGTTATTATTAGATTTAAGCTGAAATCTCACTCTTTACAGAAAAAAATTAAAAAGCAAACAAAAGCATTTCAATGACCTTGACACAGGCACCTTTGCTGAGCACTTAGCAGGATTCCCATCAGAAGATCAAGGCCTCACCAGAGTGCCAGACATTTCCCAAGGCAAAGGAATCCACCACCCACCCAATCTGCCAGGCGGAGCAGAGTGCTGGAGGAAGAGGCAGCTGTCAGGTGCTTCCTTCCATCCTCAGCACTGGCACTGTGCCTGGGCGAGCACTGAACCTTCCAGCTCCTACCTGGAGACACCAAATGCTGGATCCAGTGGGAACAGACACTGGTCATCCTTTGGGATAAATGGCAAAAGCAGTTGGGGTTGGTGGCAGGAGCACAGCAGATGCCACCAAAACAAAAGGCATGTCCACGTCTTGGCTGTGGTGGGGGAAGGTCTACCACTCAGTAAGGGACAGCATGTGTGAAGGAAAGTGAAAAGCCCAGAAACACCCAAGGAAGAAGCAGAAATGCAAGGCAAGACTCCTTGTGATTGGGAAAAGCCTGGCCTGGTGTGAGGACAGCATGTGCTGGGCTGAGCAGTGACTTCTGGCTGAGGCTTGGAAGAGTAACTAAAGCAATTACCTCCTCTGATGTTTCAAATTCCTTCTGCACTCACAGAGAAAGGGCTTTGGACAGTGACAGATGGCCCCTCGTGAATCTTGCTGTGTTGGTTTTAGGCTCTGAACGTGTCCAGTCAGCCTGTCTGTGCCACGGCCCTGCAGCAGTGGAGGTGGCAGAAGGCAACCAGGGGCCAGCACTTGCAGCCCAGACACATCTCAGGTGGAGCAGGCAGGCTCTCGACTTCAGATGCCAACTGAGGTGGGCTTTGACTCACACGCTGGCCAAGGAAGCAGAGCCTTGAAGCTGGAGGTTAGGATGTTTTAACCTGGCACACAGCAAAGCGCACCGTAACGGGGCTGCCTCCACACTCAGCAATTCCCATACCAGTAACTGGAAAAGAAGCATCTAAAATGACACTCTGCCAATTCCATCTCTCTTCTTGGACAGAATATGGTTAGCCAGAAGTCTGGGAAGTGGCTGAGATTGGGAAGGGCAGCAATATGAAGGACTCGCTCTAGAGTGTGTTGGCACAGGTCATGTGCAGAGGAATCATAGAATAGACTCATAGAATCACAGAATCAGTCAGGGTTGGAAGGGATCACAAGGATCAGGCAGTTCCAACGCCCCTGCCATGCCCAGGGACACCCTACCCTAGAGCAGGCTGTCCACAGCCTCATCCAGCCTGGCCTGAAACACCTCCAGGCATGAGGCCTCAATCACCTCTCTGGGCAATCCATTCCAAGGTCTCACCACTCTCATGCTGAAGAACTGAACCCACCTCCAGCTTTGCTCCATTCCCCCCAGTCCTGTCATTCCCTGACAGCCTGAAAAGCCCCTCCCCAGCTTTTTTGTAGCCCACTTCAGATCCTGGAAGGCCACAAGAAGGTTACCTGGGAGCCTCCTCTTCTCCAGACTGAACAACCCCAACTCTTTCAGACTGTCCCCACAGCAGAGCTGCTCCAGCCCTCTGAGCATCCTCGTGGTCTCCAGGAAGACTGAAGTCCAGAGAGAGCAAATACCTGTATTGCAAGACTTGCTCTGCAGTGCAGCAGGGACTGCATCACACTCCAGGCATGGAAGTGAAACTAAAGTTGTGGAGGCCACCTTTTTCCTGGTACGTCCAGTCTGGAATTCACAGAATCACAGAATCACAGAATGGACTGGCAGAGGTTGGAAGTGACCTCTGAAGACTGTCTGGTCCAACCCCCCAGCTAAAGCAGGTCAGCCTAGATTAAGTTGCACAGAAATGTAACGTCCAGGTGGGGTTTTAAAGTCTGCAGAGAAGAGGACTCCACAGCCTGTCTGGGCAGCCTGTCCAGGCCTCCAGCAGCCTCACAGGAAAATGTGTTTGCTAACCTTACCCAGAGCTCACGGAGCAAGCTGCAGTGGTGTGTGAATGCCCAGAGCTGCACGCAGAGCACACGGCATGCTTCAAGGCTGGGAGCCTTCGGGCCACGCTACAAGCAAAACATTCCATTTAATAAAGCTAATAACCAGGTGCTCAGCAGCTACTGGAACCTGCTACCTCACTCCCTCCCCAAACAGCGTACCCCTAATCAGCATTTCTCCTGACAGGTTCATACTGTAATTGATAGAATTAAACTAAGTGCTATTGTGCCAACTGGCAGTGTAATTTAAATTGCCTTTATTTAAAGAGCTGCTGGCTCCTGCGCAGGCTGCGCTGTACTTGAGGCGAGCACAGTACTTTTAATTCCCTGCTTTCCTCTCGTGTCAAGTATTTTCCCATGGCTAAGCTAGCTCCCAGGTCTGTTGTGATCTGTAACTCTTCTTTCAGTCATCAGCACAAATCCGAAATGAGGTACTTGAGCACCATATTACTCAACACAGCATCTTCGTTACGCCTGCTTATGCATAACCCCCAGTGATGGAGAGAACAGCCCTCCAGAAGGATGTGCCAGCACACATAATGGAAAATGCAGTGGGAGAAAACAAAGAGAGAAGTGACAGCTCCAGGTAGCACGGAGCGATAGGAAACAACCAAAGGCTTATCTCCTCAGAAGGCACAGCAGAAGCGCTGCCTCTCCAGCAGCATGGGGCTTGTGACAAAGACAAGGCTTGTGCCTTCCTGGGGACAAAGTAAACCTGCTATGGCCATCAGCTCGCTCGTGATGTGGAGAGAAAAACAAGCTAAGTGCAGAAGCAGGGATGCACCAGTCAGAAGTACCTGAGCCTGAGCAAGGGCAGGCAGTACACTGCTGTCTTCACACTGCTGTCTGAAGAGACAATGTACAAAATCCTAGAAGCATTAAAGTTGGAAAAGACCTCTAACATCAGGAAGTCCAACCTTCTGCCCAACACCTCCACAACCACCAAACTATGGCCCAAAGTGTCGTTCTACTCATTTTTGGAACATCATATGATGGTTTGAGCCTAATTAGAATGGTTTTATGAGAGAAATTAAATCTTGGGCTGTGAGAAGAAAGTAACAGTGACTCTTACATCACTCATTCCTCTGCTGAGAGATGCAAATAGTCTAAACACAGATACGACACTCCTCACACACTTCTCAGTTCTTTCTTCTCCTTGTCAGGCTGGCTGCATCTTGGTTTGGCTCCTTTTGCAGGAGAATCTATGTAATCTGATCTAATTTTTCTCCTAACCTCCATGTTGTCTTTTTGGCATCTCACCTTGGATCTCTCCAGATTTATCATGTGAGCTACATGGAGATTTATCTGCTTATGTCTTGGGGCAAAGAAGGTGGGGGGAGAAGGTTGATTTGGAGCCTCCTGGGCAGTCTGACTGTTTCAGGAGGGAGGTTGTATTTCTGTATTACTTTGAACTTGTATATAACTGAAAATATTTGTGTAAAGAATCATAGAATCACAGAGNGCTCCCTCAGCCTCTCCTCACAGGGCTGTGCTCCAGGCCCCTCCCCAGCCTTGCTGCCCTTCTCTCCACACCTTCCAGCACCTCAACATCTCTCTTCAATTCAGGAGCCCAGAACTGGACACAGCACTCAAGGTGTGGCCTGAGCAGTGCTGAGTACAGAGGCACAAGAACCTCCCTTGTCCTGCTGCCCACACTGCTCCTGAGCCAGGCCAGGATGCCATTGGCTCTGCTGCCCACCTGGGCACTCTGCTGCCTCATCTTCATCTCCTCTCTACCAGCATCCCAGGTCCCTCTCTTCCTGGCTGCTCTCAGCCACTCTGGCCCCAGCCTGTAATGGCCAAAGTGTAGAACTCTGCACTTGACCTTGTTCAATCTCATCCCATTGGCCTCTGCCCACCCATGCAGCCTGGCAAGGTCCCTACCCTCCAACAGCTCCACACCTTCTCCTAGCTTGGTGTCATCTGCAAACTTACTGATACTGGACTCAATCCCCTGATCCAGATCATCAATAAAGGTATTGAACAGGACTGATCCCTGGGACCTGGACTAGTGCTTGAGGGCTACCAAGCTGGTGATGTGGTGGACTCCCTTGGCAGCTGGGATACCACCCAAATGGATCTTGGCAGGCTGGAGAAATGGCTCAGTGCAAACTGCCTGAGCTTTAACAAGTCACAGTGCAAGGCCCTGCAACTGGGCTGGGCCAGTTGCAGGCACAAATATAAACTAGGTACAGAGTGGGCTGAGAACAGCCCTGAAGAAAAGGACTTGGGGGTGTTTGTTGCTGAGCAGCTTCCCAGGAGCCAGCAGTGCTCTCAGGCAGCCCAACAGGCAGCTGTGTGCTGGGATGCATCAGGAGGAGTGTGGGTTGCAGGGCAAGAGAGAGGATTCTGCCCCTTGGCTCTGCTCTGCTCAGATCTCACCTCAAATACTTTGTCCAGTGCCAGAGACCCCAGTGTAAGAGGGACACAGACCTGTTGGAACAAGTGCAGAGGAGGCCACAAAGATGATCCAGGGGCTGGAACACCTCTGCTGTGAGCACAGGCTGAGGGAGGTGGGGGTGTTCAGCCTAGAGAAGACAAGATTCCAGGGGGACCTTAGAAATGTCTGCCAGTGCCTGGAGAGCACCTACAGAAAGGCTGCAGAGGGACTCTTTACAAGAGTGACCACTCACAGGACAAAGGGTAATGGATTGAAATTGAAGGAGAAGTTTGGATTGGATCTGAAGAAGAAATTCTTCACTAGGAGGCTGGCAAGACTCTGGAATGGATTGCCCAGAGGGGCAGTGGATGCCCCTGCCTGGAGATGTTTCACACCAGGTTGGATGTGGCCTTGAGTAACCTGGGCTAGTTGAGAGATGTCCCTGCCATGGCAAGGGGTTGGGATAGATGATCTCTGAGATCTCTTCCTGCCTAGACCTCTCTATGATTCTTCGATACAGGAAGGGAAGGAGCAGAAGAGAAAGAGCAAGGCGAAATGCAGGGAGAAGTGAAATGGATGAACCATAGCTTTATGAAAAGAGTAGCCTAACAGAGAAAAGAATCAGCAAGCTTATTAAAGTCAGAAGGACAAAGGTGACCTGGCTTTGGCCATAGCAAAGGCCATCAAACTACAGCTTTGGAGCCCTGGTGGTCATCAGCTCTTAAGAGCTGTGTATGCCAAGCATGCACTACCTACGCACACAGCATTTCCATGCTACCTCTCTAATTGATCTAATCCTGCATTTCATTAGTAAGGCAATTTCTAATGTCACACATTGCATTAACCAACTCTTTCCATTTATTTTCTCCTGTACTCTTCTCAGCTACTAAGAAGGTAGCAAGGAGGAAGAGGAATGAAGCTGCCCATGTTCAATCTTGTTAATATTTAAACAAGCCCTTTGTGTAGGCTTGGAAGCTCACAGCTCCCAGAACTAGGGTGATTTGATCTCACTTTTATTGTGACTACTGATTGGAAACAATTTCTCTCAAGCTGGGTTTGTAGGGCATTGGGATATTGATGGACAGAAATGGATAGCTTGGAAATGCCTAGAGCCTTGCTAGTCCCCAGCAGCCTGCCTTGCTCTGGTTCTTCCTTTTTAAAGCCCATCAGAAGCAGATCATAGAATCAAGCAGGTTGAAAGAGACCTCGAAGCTCATCCAGCCCAGCCTAGCACCCAGCCCTGGCCAATGAACCAGACCATGGCCTAAGTGCCTGTGCTACTTCGAAGCTAGCTAGAATGTTTTGGTGAGAAGAATTAGATTACAGGCTGTGAAAGGAAAACAATGGTGATGTCTACTTCCCTCATAGGCTTGCTGAGATGTATAGGAACAAGAAATAAAAACATAGATAACCACTCTCACTTGGGCTGCTGCTGGGGAACTGGCTGTGCTGCATCTTACTCTCTAACCTCACCCTCCATTTTGGACTAATCCACTTTGCTTCCTAACCCCCCTGGCCGAACCTCCATTCTTCCTTGGGACTTCGGTAAGGTTGAGAGGGGTAGAAGGAAGAAGANGCTACAGCCTCCCTGCAGGGAGCTGCAGACAGCAATGAGCTCTGCCCTGAGCCTCCTCTTCTGCAGGCTGCACACCCCCAGCTCCCTCAGCCTCTCCTCACAGGGCTGTGCTCCAGGCCCCTCCCCAGCCTTGCTGCCCTTCTCTCCACACCTTCCAGCACCTCAACATCTCTCTTCAATTCAGGAGCCCAGAACTGGACACAGCACTCAAGGTGTGGCCTGAGCAGTGCTGAGTACAGAGGCACAAGAACCTCCCTTGTTCTGCTGCCCACACTGCTCCTGAGCCAGCCCAGGATGCCATTGGCTCTGCTGCCCACCTGGGCACACTGCTGGCTGTGGCTCAGCTACTATCTACCAGTACCCCTAGGTCCCTTTCAATGAGCACCTGGGTTGCCACTCAGCTTTTAAATTACCTAGAAATAGCTCCTTTGCCCTTTCTCTACTCACAAACTCCCCGGTTGGTTTTTTTAATGGATTTACCAATTTATTTGCTGTCAGCTGATACTAATTTTTTGATGCGACCTTAAATGAGCAGGGGCCATCCTCCAGTCACTGCAACTGATGGCTGCTTCATTTGGTTGAGAAAGCAGCTGCAACTGGGCTGCTAATCCAGACAAGAATACATCTTCAGGGCAAAACTCCCAAGTGGGAGGGCTGCCAGCAGATCTGTCCCACTCTGAAACTGCTCTTCTGAAATCATAGAATGATAGAATTGTAGAATAGTTTAGGTTGGAAGGGACCTCAAAGCTCAACCAGTTCCAACCCCCTGCCATAGGCAGGGACACCTCTCACTAGAACAGGTCACTCCCAACCTGGCCTTGAACACCTCCAGATAGGGATCAGTCACAACCTTCCCAGGCAACACCTCAAGTAGCACAGGGGCATGCTGCAAAGGCAGGACCAAGTGCAGAGCTGCAGACACTGGCACGTAAAAGAGGAAAAGTTAAACCCTTGTGATGTTCTAGCCCTAACCCTTGCGATAGAGTTGGCACCAGCACAGACAAAAGCTCTCTGCATCGCTGCAGGTCTGCATAACTTCATCCTGACCTTGCTGTGCAGTGACAACAAACTGTTGCCGAGGACACTTCTTTCTAAGTGGTAGGGTCAGGTCAGTGGTGGAGATGTTCATAGCTCAAACCAAGCAGCCATCAGCTGGCTTTTGGGGACTTCATCGCCATGGCTGCTCTGGCTCCTGTTAGTGCTCCTGAGCCTTGCCAAGCTCAGAGCACTCTGGACTGAAGATGCCATTTGCAGCAGCTCAGTGCTAAACATGTTTTTGCCATCCTTGGGAGGCCATCTGACAGCTCACCACAGCTGTTAAGAAGTTCTGCCCCTGTCTACATTGCTCATAAGACATAATGAAGAGTGACTTAATTAACACGATGAAAAATGCTCCTGATTTGTAACTGAAGATCAAATGTCACTTATTCTTCATTACTTACAGCAGGTCCCTTTCCTACAGACCAGCGTCAGAAGGGATCATCACAGTGCCAGACAGCCTAAGCTTGATTTCACCCAAGCCCTTGTAAGCATCAGAAGCTGGACTGCTCACAGCACTCACCTTTGCTCCACAGCCACTCTCAGCTGTAGCTATGGATATGTGCATCCCTTTCCATCCCAACATCCTACAATGTGCCAGCCTGCAGGTCTTCTCCAGAGCAAGCAAAAAGCTGGACTTACTTCCCAGTTTGTGTCCCACCACAGACCTAGGTGTGTGTTTGAACACTAATTGACTCTATTTTCCTGCAGCTCTGGAGAACAGGAGAGGCTTAGAAGTGGGGAAAGAGTCCCCACTTCTCTGACCTGCTGGGGCCCCACTTAGCATACTGCATCCAGTTCTGGGCTCCCCAGTTCAAGAGGGATAGGGATCTACTGGAGAGTCCAAGGAAGGGCTACAAGAACGCTGAAGGGACTGGAGCACTGCCTGATGAGGAGAGGCTGAGAGCCCTGGGGCTGGGCAGCCTGCAGAGGAGAAGGCTGAGAGGGGATCTGAGCAACGTCTATCAAGAGCTGAGGGATGGGGGGCAGGAAGGAAGGGACAGGGACAGCCTCTACTCACTTCTGCCCTGGCACAGGACAAGGGGCAAGGGATGCAAACTGCAGCACAGCAAGTTCCACCTCAACAGGAGCAACAACTTCTTGGCTGTGAGGGTCCCAGAGCCCTGGCACAGGCTGCCCAGAGAGGTTGTGGAGTCTCCTTCTCTGGAGCCTTTGCAGCCCTGTCTGGATGTGTTTCTGTGTGACCTGTGCTGGATTCTCTGGTGCTGCTGTGGCAGGGGGGTTGGGCTGGAAGATCTCCAGAGGTCCCTTCCAGCCCCTAACATCCTGGGATCCTGTGAGACAAATGGATGACATCACTAACAGCAACCAGGAGTTCAGTCCTGTGATGAGCACTGAGGTCCCAGGCAGTGAAAAAACCCTGATAAGCAGACAAGGTGGGCTAGAAGGGCCCTCAAATAGTAAAAACTAACCACTAACCCTGATGCTAAGCTTCAATCAAAGGTTGCAGAGGCTGTGAAATGCAGCAAAAGGCAGATAGAAGTATGTAACAGGATGAGCTCATTTAATAAGCAGCTTACTTAAGACACAGGTCCCTCAAGAATGTCATGCATGATCCTGTGGTGAAGCTCAGGCCTCCTATCTCTTTCCCTAGCCCTTAGTCGAAAAAAAACCTCCCTAGATGCTAAAAGCTGCCTCAACACAGATAAATTTAGGTGCTTGGATTGACTGTTCTCTGCCACAGCATGACTGACGGCTTACAGAAGCCAGGCAGAGAATTAATGTGCTGAAAAGTGCCCCAATAATCACAATATATTTACATTTTTGTGACACATTAGTCAAACATTTATCATTTCTTAAAATGTAGCTATGATACTTTGTCTAAACTGTCATGAGTCACAATGTAATTACACAGTAATCACATGGCAATTAATTTATATGATATTCACTTGAAACAGAGAAGAATTAGGCTTGTGATAGCATGCAAAATTAACAGGCACACCAGACAAGGAATGGAAATTAAGCCACTGGAAAAAAAAAAAAACCTTTAGCAGGAAAATGTGTGTTAAAATCAATGTTTAAATAAATTGCTCCAAGCTTTGGGGAAAAGCTGTGAGACTGAAACAGGCAGTTTCCTCTTGCTGAATTTCTTCCAGAAACCACCTCTCAGAAGTTTTTTTTAGCTCCAGCTTAACCCCTTCCATCCATTGTAAACAGTCACTGTACTACTCTACATAGTACTACTACACCACATAGTAGTAGTAGTAGTACTACATGCACTACTACATAGAATCACAGAATGGGATGGGTTGGAAATAAACATCAAAGCTTATCCAGTCCAGCCCCCTCTGCACTCAGCAGGGACAGCCTCCACTAGATCAGGTTGCCCACAGCCCTCTCCAGCCTCACCTTCAGTATCTCGAGAGATGGAGCCTCAGCTACCTGTCTGGACAACCTGTTGCAGTGTTCCAGCACCCTCATGGTGCAGAACTTGTTCCTCACATCCAATCTCAATCTGCTATGCTCTAGTCTGAAGACACTGCCCTTGTCCTGTCTCTGCAGGCCTTTGCAAATAGTCTCTCTGCAGCCTTCTTGTAGCCCCCTCCACGTACTGGAAGGTTGCTACTGGATCGCTCTGGAGCCTTCTCTTCTCCAGGCTGCACACCCCCAGCTCCCTCAGCCTGTCCTTGTAGCAGAGCTGTTCCAACCTCCTAAGCATTTTCATGACCTGCTCCCTCAGGTCTGTGTCCTTCCTGTGCTGAAGGCTCCATAATCTCATTGCTTCCCTCTCCTTTAATTCCTTTTGTCAGTGACTACAGAATTGCTCCATTGTCATGCAGGTGTAGACCTGGCAATACCTTCTGCAGCTGCAGAAGCAGGACTTTTGCTCCCAGACCACCTCCAAAGCTCCTAGTATTTATGTTTTTTCTACCAAGCTGTGCAACTGCCTAGTAAATAGTGCAAAATTCACATCTATATATGTCTACAGAAAAATGGAAGTACTAAACCCAGGCTAGAGGCAGGCACAGATATGGGTGTCAAGGAATTGCACAGAAATTAAATTGTGCACAGTGAGAACAGCTGGAGAAACCACGGATTTGGACTAAACCTGGCCAGAAACAGCTCTCTTGACTTGGAGAAGTTGCAGTTTGCAAAGAAAATATACGTATCTACTTACAAGGAAAGGTCTTTTAACAGTTCCAACTCCGAAGTACATAGAGGAAAACAAATAAATGTGAGGCTAAAGGACTGGCACAAAGGACCTAGGAGCTTCTCTGTGCCCTATTTTAGGCTTTCAGGTCTCCAAGACACTATCAGGGCTTATGAGAACAGGCAAATCCTGCCTGACAAACCTGGTGGCCTTCTATGAACAGGTCACAACATTCATATATGAGGGGCGAGCAACTGATGGCATTTACCTGGGCCTGAGAAAGGCCTTTGGCACTGTCCCGCACCACATCCTGGTCTCCAAGCTGGTGCCACATGGGCTTGAGGCATGGAGCACTGGATGAAGTGGCTTGATGGCCGCACCCAAAGAGTGGCTGTCAATGGTTCCATGGCCAAGTGGAGGCCAGTGACAAGCAGAGTCCCTCAGGAATCAGCCCTGGCACCAGTCTTGTTCAACATCTCTGCGGGGTGCCATGAGCAGAGGCACTGAGTGCAGCCTCAAGCTGTGTGGTGCAGCAGCCAGGCTGGAGGGCAGGGATCCATCCAGAGGGACCTGGACAGGCTGCAGAGGTGGGCACAAGACAACCTCAGGAGGTTCAACAAGAACAAGTGCAAGGTCCTGCAGCTGGGTCGAGGCAATGCCAAGCACAAATCCAGGCTGGTCAGGGACTGGCTGGAGAGCAGCCCTGAGGAAAAGGCCTTGGGGGTGCTCGTGGATGAGAAGCTCAACAGGAGCCAGCAGTGTGCACTTGCAGCCCAGAGAGCAACCAGACCCTGGGCTGCATCAGGAGAAGTGTGGCCAGCAGGGCCAGGGAGGGGATTCTCCCTCTCTGCTCTGCTCTGCTCTGCTCTGCTGAGACCCCACCTGGAGTACTGCGCCCAGCTCTGCGCGGGCCCCGTCCGTTCACCTCTTAACGGTACCGCGCCTCTTGAACGCTTTCTCGCTTACGGTACCTGTTGGCTATCGGTCTCCTGCCTTAGACAGACTTCACCACCCGCTGTGGCTGCGTTCCCAAGCACGCCGACTCCGAGAAGCGCCGGGCCCGGGGGGCCGCCAGCGGCCTCACACCGTGCGCGGGCCGCGGCCTGGATCACGAGGACCTGAGCCCCGCGAGGGCGCCGCGGGCGCGGGCGGCTGCTGTGCGCCTCACGTCCTGCGCCACACCGCGGGGCGGGCAGGCGCCGCGGGGCGCTTCCCTCTTCGCTCGCCGTCACTCAGGGAATCCTACTTCGCTTCTTTTCCTCCGCTAGCTATTATGCTTAAATTCAGCAGGGTCGCCACGTTTTATCTGGGGTCGCAAACCTAAGTGTGGCAGCGGGGAGGGGCCAGGCAAGCCCGCCCGGCACCGCGGCACAGAACAGCCGGAGAAAACGTCCCTCCCTCTCCAGGGCTGGACCCCTACGGCAAGAGAGATGTGGAGGTGCTGGAGCGTGTCAAGAGAAAGGCCACTGGGACTGCAGCAGCTCTGCTGTGAGCACAGACTGAAAGAGTTGGGGCTGTGCAGGCTGGAGCAGAGGAGGCTCCCAGGTGACCTTCTTGTGGCCTTCCAGGATCTGAAGTGGGCTACAAAAAAGCTGGGGAGGGACTTTTGAGGCTGTCAGGGAGTGACAGGACTGGGGGGAACGGAGCAAAGCTGGAGGTGGGGAGAATCAGCCTGGAGGTGAGGAGAAAGTTGTTGAGCATGAGAGTGGTGGGAGCCTGGGATGGATTGCCCAGGGAGGTGGTTGAGGCCCCATGGCTGGAGGTGTTTCAGGCCAGGCTGGCTGAGGCTGTGGGCAGCCTGCTCTAGGGTAGGGTGTCCCTGGGCATGGCAGGGGGGTTGGAACTGCCCGATCCTTGCGGTCCCTTCCAACCCTGACTGATTCCGTGGTTCTATGATTTTATACTGTGGTATGTCACCCACTGGTGATGCTCCCACACCAACAGAAAATCAGTGACAGTACCAAATACTCTCCACGCTTCAGAGACCTCCAGGCCTGCAATATTTTCCTCATGTATTAGATAACTCTGGGTCAAAACTCACTGACTTGAACACTGAGCTCTGGTCACCAAGCTGAACTCTGTGGCAATGGGAAATTCCAAGAGAGATGGGGCTGGAGGGTGGCAAAGATGGTCTAGGCACAACTATAATACTGTTTCTGCCTATAAACCTGGGAGTGGGAGGATGGACAACAGGAGGGCAACAGAGACAAGCTAAAGAAACCTGAAGAGAGCCACTAACCAAAGTTCAGAACTTAGAAAAGGCTTTTAACAGCAATAGGGTAAATAAGACGTGGAGGACATGAAGACTCCCTGTGTGGTGCATTATTCCAGTTACAATTTCCTTTTAAAAAGTTCCACTAATTAATGACTTCAGCTAATCTCATTCTTATTCACAAGACAGCCTGTGTTTATTTTGCAAGGAAAATGTTTAACTGGAATAGCCTTTTGAGGTCTTTCTTAACTCATCCTCAGCAGTTGTCTTGGGAAACAGCAGTGTAGTCATATTTAATACATGCACTGTGTACAGCAACTTTGATGAAAAGAGGAATAAAATTATACAATTATTGCATTAATTATACATTATACATTTTGGTTCAGTGGTCGTGGTCCTTGGTGCTTCTCAGAACAGCTCAGGCACCTGAAGCAACCTCACCCTGCACAGCTTTTGCGTTACCATTGCAACATGCATGTCTTGGATACTGCCAGCAGCTGGTGAGAATGAAACCCAAGGCTTACTTCACAACAAGCCCATAAAGCAGATGAGGTGGGGCACAGGAGTCACACAGGAGGCTGTGTCATCTTCCCAGCAACCACTTGTTAGCTGCCTGGGTCAGTGTCTGGCTGCATCCAAAGCAATGTGGCCAGCAGATCAAATGAGGTGGTTCTGCCACTCTGCTCCGGTGAGACTTCACCTGAAGTGCTGCATCCAGCTCTAGAGTCCTCAACAAAGGAAGGACATGGGCCTAATGGAGACAGTCCAGAGAAGGACACAAAAATGATCAGGGGGGTTGGAGCAGCTCTGCTACCAGCACAGGCTGAGAGAGCTGGGAGCAGAACAATCCAGTAGCAACCTTCCAGTACCTGAAGAGGGCTACAAGAAGGCTGCAGAGAGTCTGTTTGCGGGCAGGGACAGGACGAGGCTAAAAAACTAAAAAACTAAAAGCAAAGCAGATTGAGATTGGATGTGAAGCACAAGTTCTGCACCATAAGGGTAGTGGAACACTGCAACAGGTTGCCATGGGAGGTGGTTGAGGCCCCATCCCTGGAGATATTCAAGGTGAGGTGACCTGATCTAGTTGAGGCTGTCCCTGCTGAGTGCAAAGGGGGTTGCTCTGGATGAGCTTTGGAGGTTTTTTCCAACCCAGAGCATTCTGTGATTGGCTGCAACCCAAATCCAGCCCTGTCCCTCAGCTTGGGATGCTCTTGCAGCACACCTAAAACTGTTGCTTTTTGCACAGCCATTGAAGTCCATCTGCCATCATTTCCCTGTTCCCTTCTTTCTTACCTCCTTCAACTGCAAGGTGTGGCCCTGGAGCTCCCCTGCACCATGAAATGGGAAGCACCATATTTTGGTGACCCTGTTCCCTGGAGAGCTCTCTGTGCACCTGAGAAAACCTCATTCTGCAGGAATATATTTTTCTTCCGTTACTGCAGGTTAGGGAGCAGCAAATCCAACTAGAGAACACAAATGCTGACGTGGGCTCTGAAAGCATGGAGACATAGCCACCATGGCAAATCTAGCCACAAGTGCCACAAGTAGCACTGTCCCCCTGCTCTTGGCCCCCGAAGCCAGTGGTCAGCCAGGCCACTCACCACTGAGCTGTCCTTGGCAAAATTAGCAAACAAATGAGTCTGAAGGAAAAGATCCAAAGCATTTTTGAGGGCAGAGTAGAGGAAAGGTGCCAGTACTGCACCGGGAAGCTCCAGCCACAAGTGCCATCAGCAGGTGGTGGAGGTGGCATCGAAGACCACCTGGGACAGACCCAACCGAGGACACAGGAGATCTGAGGGTTTGCAGCTGCTCAGACCTGTGTTGACTGAGAACTTGTTGAGTGTCTTACTTGCACACCTGTACAATGGGCATGAACCACTGTCACCCACCAGCACGGAGCACAGGTGATGTCATTCACGCCAGAGATGACAAATGACACTCAGCAGCATCCCATCACTTCTTATAAATCACAACTTCATTGCTAGCTGTCATACTACAGAGCCACTCTCTCTGTGCCATGTGGAAGAAAAATGGGCATTTCCAGGTCCTGATCCCATTTACCAGTGGCTTTTCAGTTTGTGTGGAGTAAATACACTAAGGCTTAGGCAAATAATGAAAAAATAATAATTACCTAATGAAATCTCTGATTGATTTGATAAATGCTCTCCAAACAGAGAGGAAAATGGAATCGTAAATAATGTATTCCTCTGCTGATGGAAGCTGCTTTGAATACACTCGCAGGCGCCTGGCAGAGTGCTGAGACAGCTCCCACACAAATGCAGGTACTGTGCTTGCCAGGCACTGCCGACATGGGGCTCACTGTGCCGTTGCTCCATCTGATGCTAAGTCTGATGGTGTAGGAGCAACACAGAGTATAAAGGCAGTGTATAAAGGAGCTGAGGGCTCCAGAGAGGTCAGACAGTTGCACCTTAGATCAGTGGACCTCCATAGCTGCACAATGCACAAGGTAAATGGAGCCGAGTTTGTGTCTCTACACAAGAAGAAGAAAGACTTCAAGTGGCTTGGCCTTTTCTAAACCCTGAATCCCATCCGGTTCCAGCTCAAACACAACAGAGAGCTGCTGTGTCCAGGCACAAGCTGGTACATCTGCACAGCACCACGCAGGTGCGGATCTCCTAAACACCTTCTCTAGGCTGCAGCAGATCCATCTTCCTCTCCTTGGCACATGCCCAAGGCAGCCAGGCTCACCAGAAAGGCTTCAGCAGAGCCTTGTGGCTGTTTCTTGCTGCCCTCCCTGCCTGCAGAGCTAAGCTGTGGGAAGCACACCTTCAGCTTTCACACCACGGCTCCGCTAGGTGCCTAGAGAGGAGACTGGGAACAGCATCAGCACCTCAATTACTCATGTCACTGAGCGCCCTCAGCTTGAGGAGCAGTACAAAGAAACCCTCAAACAGTCTGAAATGCTTAACAAGGCAAAATCCTTGGATCCACCAGATTGCTACTCCACTCTTTATACCGACTGGATTCTTCTCTGGCATCTGAGGGATTTCAGCTTGGAAATAAAGGATGATCTCTTCCACCTCCCATGCCTTCTGCCACTTTTCCTGCATGAGCAGTGTCAGCCGAGAGTCAGCTCAGCCTCAGAAGGGCCAGAGGAAGTGCAGGTGTTCCTCAGGATCACCTAGCAAAGCAACACCTCTCTGCTGTGCTTCACAGCTCCCACCTCCTTCTAGCTCTCTGAGATCAGTAATAAAACCTTCTGGAAGCAAAATCATATATTGCATTTCCCACCACTTCTGAGGAGGGATTCTCTGAGGCATGATAGGGCTCCAGGCAGTGTGATCTAGTTGAGGATGTCCCTGCTTACTGCAGAAGGACTTGGGCTAGATGACCTTTGGAGGTCTCTTCTAAGACAAACCATTCCCTGAGGTTTTTTGCACAACTCCCCAGGCTTTCGTAGAATCATAGAATCAAGCAGGTTGGAAGAGACCTCCAAGCTCATCCAGCCCAACCTAGCACCCAGCCCTAGCCAGTCAACTAAGTGCCCCATTCAGGCTTTGCTTCAACACCTCCAGACACAGCAACTCCACCACCTCCCTGGGCAGCTCATTCCAATGCCAATCACTCTCTCTGACAACAACTTCCTCATCACATCCAGCCTAGACCTCCCCTGGCACAACTTGAGACTGTGTCTTCTTATTCTGTTGCTGCTTGCTTGGCAGAAGACAACAACCCCACCTGGCTACAGCCTCCCTTCGGGGAGCTGCAGACAGCAATGAGCTCTGCCCTGAGCCTCTTCCAGGCTGCACACCCCCAGCTCCCTCAGCCTCTCCTCACAGGGCTGTGCTCCAGGCCCCTCCCCAGCCTTGCTGCCCTTCTCTCAACACCTTCCAGCACCTCAACATCTCTCTTCAATTCAGGAGCCCAGAACTGGACACAGCACTCAAGCTGTGGCCTGAGCAGTGCTGAACACAGCGGCAGAAGAACCTCCCTTGTTCTGCTGCCCACACTGCTCCTGAGCCAGCCCAGGATGCCATTGGCTCTGTTGCCCACCTGGGCACACTGCTTGCTCAGGTTCAGCTACTCTCTAGCAGCACCCCCAGGTCTCTCTCTACCTGGCTGCTCTCAGCCACTCTGTCCCCAGCCTGTAGAGCTGCTTGAGGTTGTTGTGGCCAAAGTGTAGACGTCTGCACTTGGCCTTGTTAAATCTCATACTATTGGCCTCCAGCCTGTCCAGATCCCTCTGCAGGGCTCTCCTACCCTCCGACAGATCCACATCTGCTCCTAGCTTGGAGTCATCTGCAAACTTACTGATGCTGGACTCAATCCTCTGCTCCAGATCATCAATAAAGACATTGAACAGGACTGGGCCCAGCACTGATCCTTGGGGAACACCACTAGTGACTGAAGAACTTCCTCCCAACATCCAGCCTAGACCTCCCACTCTGCTTGGCTGTGAGCCAAGGGTAAAAAAAGAAAGAACACAAGTATTTCTAAGACTTAGCAAAACTATGCTTATCTTGTTCCTGCTCTGTATGCCCAAAATGTTTTTCACAGATGACACTTGATTGAAAAGGCTTCAATGGGCTATAAATCCTGCCCTCTCTTCTGTGCCTGCTCCAGGCTTCCATTAAATACGACAAAGAAAACTATTTGTTCATAAATAAATTGTTCTTCTATGGCTGAAACCAGTCAGTGTGGGTGATCAGATCCACTTCAATTAGTGCCTCCATGACAATGAGGAAAATACTCTGCCATGACCTATTGTAAATCTAAGGGAAAAGGCTCCAGCAGGGACTTAGCAATTCCTGGGCTAATTGTACATAATTGAACAATGTAACAACACCATTTACAATCATTTCAATGATACACAGCCTTACTCATTTTATTGCAACATCTGTGATCTTCATTTTGGTCCATTTTTTCACAAGTCTTATGGAGGGAAGAGCTTGTTTCAGTACAACAGATACCGACCTGCCTTTTTATGACAAACTTGTTTCCGTTCCATTTTAACCCAGCAAAGAAAAGGCATGTGATGGAGGGGAAAAAAATCTATCCCAGTCTATCTCAAAGTGGATGGTAGGAAGAAGTTCTTGACAGTGAGGGTAGTGAGATGCTGGCACAGGTTGCCCAGGGAGGTTGTGGAGCACAGAATCACCAAATGTGATCAAAGATCAAAGCCCTGTGAGGAGAGGCTGAGGGAGCTGGGGGTGTACAGCCTGCAGAAGAGGAGGCTCAGGGCAGAGCTCATTGCTGTCTGCAGCTCCCTGCAGGGAGGCTGTAGCCAGGTGGGGTTGGGCTCTTCTTCCAGGCCATCAGCAACAGAACAAGGGGACACAGTCTCAAGTCTGTGCCAGGGGAGATGTAGGCTGGATGTTAGAGAAAGTTCTTCCCAGAGAGAGTGATTGGCATTGGAATGGGCTGCGAGGGGAGGTGGTGGTCCCCATCCCTGGAGGTGTTTAAAATGAGAGTGGATAAGGCACTTAGTGCTATGGTTTAGTTAATTAGAAGGGTTAGGTGATAGGTTGGACTTGATCCTAGAGGTCTCTTCCAACCTGGCTGATTCTGTGATTCTGTGATAAGGGAGAGGGTGGAAAGGGTGGAAAGAAGGTGGAAGGGTGGTTGGAAGACCCTTCTGAGCAGTTTTCTGCTGGGAGGGGTTTTGTATCTCTGTATGACTTTCTACTTGCATATTACTGTATGTAGTTGTAACTATATCTATACATACTGTATATATTTCACTTGTAACTTGTGCAAAGCTATAAACAGAGCTTCATTCCTTAACTTCCAGCTGGCTGAGTTTAGCCTGGGTGAATTCCTAACCTTGGCACGAGGGGGCAGGTAATTCCCAAACCACTACCTGGAGACACAGTGAAGCCATGAGCAGAGGTGCTCATGATCATGGCTGTGTGACTTATGGCTGTGCTGCCATCCAGTGAGACCTGGACAGACAGAGCTGGGCACAGAGGAACCCAGTGAGGTTCAGCAAGGACAAGTGCAGAGTCCTGCACCTGAGGAGGAATAAAAAGCTGCACCAGTACAGGCTGGGAGGTGATCTGCTGGAGAGAAGCCCAGCAGACAGGGACCTGGGAGTGCTGGTGGAGAACAGCCATGGGACAGCAATGTGCCCTGGTGGCCAAGAAGGCCAGTGGGATCCTGGGGGGCATTAAGAAAAGTGTGTCCAGCAGATCAAGGGGGGTTCTCCTTCCCCTCTACTCTGCCTGGTGAGACCTCATCTTGAGTATTGCCTCTAGTTTTGGGCTCCCCAGTTTAAGAGGGACAGGGATCTGCTGGAGAGGGTCCAGTGGAGGACTACGAGGGTGATGAGGGGACTGGAGCACTGCCTGATGAGGAGAGGCTGAAGGACCTGGGGCTTTCTAGTCTGGAGAAGAGAAAACTGAGAGGAGATTTAACAAATGTTTATGAATATCTAAGGGTTGGGGGTCAGAAGGGGGGGAACAGGCTCTGCTCACTGCTCCCTGGGACAGGACAAGGAGCAATGGATGGAAGCTGCAGCACAGGAGGTTCCAGCTCAACACAAGGGGGAAATTCTTTCCTGTAGGTGTCCCAGAGCGCTGGCACAGGCTGCCCAGAGAGGTTGTGCAGTCTCCTTCTCTGGAGCCTTTCAAGGCCTGTCTGGAGGTGTTCCTATGTGATCTGAACTAGATTGTGTGGTCCTGCTCTGGCAGGGGAGTTGGACTCAATGATATCTTTGGATCCCTTCCAACCTCTGACATCCTCTGATCCTGTGACCTTGTGATCCCTCCAGCATGTTTTTCCCTCAGAGGGGCTGGGGGATGGCCTTGGGGATGGCCTTGGGGATGATTTCCAGCTAACAGCCCCAGGAAAGAAGAGTTCCTCACTGCTCTGGCATGCACAGGAGTTGTTCAGCTTTAGAGGTAAAATGGAAGAACTGATCTGACCTTTAGCAGGGGAATAGGATTGCCCACTCACTCTAAGACCTGGTTGCTGTATAGTGGATATGTTTTAGCCTGCATCAGTAGTCCTCAGAGGTGCTAAAGAAAATCCCTCTTCTGGTGCCAATGTGCCTTTGCTCGAGTGGATGAGCTTTAGAGTCCTCCTGAGGAAGACTTAAAAAAATAAATAAGGTGGCAAGCTCTGAGCAAAAACAGGAGAAATTAAATTAGGAATCTTAGAAAGAAAGATGATTATGCACTTTCTTGCATTTCTAGGAGGAAAATCTGTGGCAGGCACCCAGAAGAGAAGGAGCAGAAATCTTAACACAGGATGAGACAACAACCACATATCAAAGGTGGATGGATGGGTTTGGTGAAAGTCAGAACAAGATGAGGACACCTGGATTTCTGCCTCATAAGAAGGCTTTCTCCAGACCTCAATGACAGGCAGGAGCAAAGCTGCCTCTTAAGCAGTCAGATTCCAGGTTTGTTGGGATCCCTGGGAGGAAAGCCTCTCCTCAGCCATCATGTGCAAACCATGGAGCAAACCAGTAAATCCTCTTTTGCAGAGAGCAAAGGGCTTTCACACCGGCAGCCCCAGTATAGGGGACTGTGGTTTATCCCCCTTGTATTTAGGGAAGCAGCACCTATGTCCTACCTCTGCTACTGCTCCTCTTACCAGCCTTGTTCTACAGCTTGCCCAGCTTATTGCCTCTTTCAAGAAGCAAGACCTTTGTGGAGGTGTACCACGAGCAAATGATAATCTATCTTCATAAAGACTAAGCACAAAGGCAAAAAGCAAGACTGCCCACACCAGTGGCAGCCTCTCCCCCTGCCCCACCAAGATCTTCCACATTCTCCCTTTATCTTGCAAAGCAAGCCAGGAAAATGTGGAGGTGTCAAAAAGGATGAAAGAGAAACTGAAGTTTGGAAATAATGGGCAATGAATCTGAAATCTGATGAACAACCTATTGACTTTTTTCCCCCCTAGTAGTATTGTTCCAAGCAGCATGAGCTTGTAAGAGCCTAATCGCTTCCCATCCCGCTCATCAATCACAGGAGGGAACCCATGCCTTGTACAACACAGTCAGCCTCCAGTTGGCTCCCACTAATAATAAAAGGTAGTGGAGAAGAACAATCCCTTCAGAGCATTCTTTAATAAATCTTGTCTGGACAGGGAACACGAAGAAGCGGGAAGGGTTTCTTGGAAGGCTGGAGCCATCCAGCCCCATCCCGCTTACATTATTGATACGCACTTGCTGCAACTGATCCTTTAATATGAATTCTTGTATTTTGACTCCTGGTATTCAGCATCATCCAAAATTAAACATCAAACTCTAAATATTTAAAAACAGGTGAGGGCAGTAATTGAAGCCGAGGGGAACTGCATGCTGGCACTGCCCCTGCTGCATGTGCTTGCCTGGCTGCAAAAACGCCACAGAGACCTTGCTGCTACTCCTCTAATTTTCAGCAGATGATGACATTTTACTGCAGTTTATTCTCATTTTCTCCTCCTCTTCTTAAAAATAAGAACAACACTAGTCTTCCAATAATAGACAACAGCTCTCACATCAGAAAGACCTCTCAGCAGAGAGCTTTCTGCCAGCAAAGAGTGCCTGAGCTCTGTGCACAGGCACAGCTTGTGGAGCAGACACTGCCTCTAACCCCACGGGCAGCTCTCCTCTTTACACTCAACATTACACCGCCCTTTGTTTGTTTCCTCTCGGTAGCCCGTCCTTTCCAACGCAGGGGGCCAACTCTCAGCCATCAGCAAAAATCCCACCCCAGCCTGGATCTGGTGTGGTTTTTGATGCCTTCCTCCTCCGCTTTCATCTGTCAGAAGCGCTAAAGACTCCCACGAGCCATAAAGCGTTTCTGACATTCATGGCTTTTAGATCCCAGGTTTCAAAGAACCGCTGAAGGTTATGTTGATTAAGCCCCAAACCGTATTTCTAGAAAGCTGGCGCTTAAATAAATAATTTTTGTTAAAGGGGAAAAGAAAAGGGAAAAAAAAAAAAAGGTGTTTTGCTGTCACAGCGATCAGCCAAAACTGTTACTGAATCAGAGCATATGGGAGCTGAAAGCCATCAGACAAATGTGTGATGTTCCAGGCTGCTAAGATTTGCTCTCTCCAGCAGAGATCAGAGGCAGCAGGGAAGCAGAAGAGGCATTTAGCTCAATTAAAAAATAAACAAATAAAACCAAAGCTTCGCATCGAGCGAGCCGACGGCCGATTACCCACCAGTTAAGTAAGGGCTCAGAAAAATCACTGCCTCTTAAAAGTGCTAGCAGACAAGAGCCCTTTTTTGTTTCCTGAGAGCCCCAGAGGGGCACTCCAAGATGCCTCTGGAGGATGGAGATGAAGATGTTTACTTAGGGAAACAGCACCCAGAAGAGAGAGAGCTTTACTGGGAGCTCTCCTGAAACCCAAGATGAAGGCCTCCTTATTTTGCTTCTGAGGAGTTCTGGCTAACCAGACACAACGGAAGTCATCTTCCTGGCAAATCAAGATCCAGTGGACACTGCCTGCAGCAGATCAGATGAATATTTGCATCTGCTATGAATTCAGGGCATGCTGCAGCATTAACATTTCATGGGAGAAGAAAAAGCAAACCACCACGAAATTGCTTAAGGAGCCGTCAGGTTTGGGCTGCTCGCAATTGCTGGGCTGGTTACAGGCAGCAGACGTTGTCAAACTGCCAGGTGCTTCACCTAACTACACTTCAGCCCTTACCAGACGTAAAAAGAAGTGTAATCTCCTTCTAGAGGTCAGAGTTAAAACCAACACTTGAGGTATGGCAGTTCAGCAAAGGCTTTAACGAACAGCCGAAACTTTAAAAGGAGCAACACCAAAGCGCAGAACTCCGCCTGCCGCTCCGCAGGCACGTTGGAGGGAAGGTGACCTTTCATGTGAGGAGCTGAGGTGCAGAAACATAATCAAAATAATTTCTCCTTATGCCGAAATCTCAAGCAGTCTGTCAACTCCGTTCAAAGTCATTTAAATAAATAGGACTTTTAGAACTCCTGGCTGCAGGCGTAGCTGGCCCCGATGTGTTTGGGTAAGTGTGCACAGATTACCTTATTCAAAAGGTTTCCCATCAGTGTTGATCGTTTTGAATTCATCTATTCAGACCACTGAAGCTCCACCAGCCCCAGGACTAATGAGCCATATAAGGTCTCCTGCAAACAGCTGCTCCTTACCTCTGTCAGAGACTGAGATAAACAATATGTCCCAACAGCTCAGAAAAAACTTGTTCTGAGATGAATGTCTGAGAAGTGCTAAGCGAGCATCCCGTTTGTACTCATTGTCCCAAAAATCACAGAATCACAGAATCAAGCAGGCTGGAAGAGAGCTCCAAGCTCATCCAGTCCAACCTAGCACCCAGCCCTATCCAGCCAACCAGACCATGGCACTAAGTGCCCCAGCCAGGCTTGGCTTCAACACCTCCAGGCACGGGGACTCCAGCCCATTCCAATGCCAATCACTCTCTCTGGCAACAGCTTCCTCATCACATCCAGCCTAGACCTGCCCTGGCACAGCTTGAGGCTGTGGCCCCTTCTTCTTGCTGGGTGCCTGGCAGAAGAGCCCAACCCCACCTGGCTACAGCCTCCATTCAAGGGAGCTGCAGACAGCAATGAGCTCTGCCCTGAGCCTCCTCTTCTGCAGGCTGCACACCCCCAGCTCCCTCAGCCTCTTCTCATAGGATTTGTGTTCTAGGCTCCTCACCAGCCTTGCTGCCCTTCTTTGGACACATTCCAGTATCTCAACATCTCTCCTGAATTGAGGAACCCAGAACTGGACACAGTACTCAATCTTCTCCTGCACCAGCTCAGACTCCTAGGAGCTTCCTAATATACAACAACTTGGACAAAAAAAACATCCGGGAAATGCAGAGTGAGCCTGAGCATGCTACTGTGGGAGCTCCTGCCTGACTGCTCAGCTTGCATGGACTTAAAGACCACCATTCTGGGCCACTACACCTGGAACTGAGCTCGTGTCATCTAACACACATAGGAGATGAAGGTTTCCTGATGTGCCAGGTGATGCTGATTCTGACCAGACCACAGCTTAGCAGCTCCTGCTGTATCGATAGCAGCCATCGTTTCGGAAAAACTGGCCGGACAAGGGGAGCTCAACTCTGGAAACCCCCCTAGCACACCCAGCATGCCCAACACCTCTGAAGAGTGGGCCTGGCTAAACAAGTCACTCCTGGAAAAGGCTAAGGGATTCTCAGAAAAACCTGCATGTTCAGTGAGGCAGCCAGAGAAAAGAAGAGAAGCTCCGACCTGTGGACAGAGCGCTTCGCACACACTCTCTTCAAATGGACTTTTGGGATGCCGAGTGACTCCAGGGTCATTCGCAGAAAGGCCTGGGGTGACTCAAGAAAGGTCCAGGGTGACCTTTCTTATCTCTTCTTTCTCTCTCTCTCACACACACAGAGAAATGTCCAGGTTAGAAAAGGCCAGCCTTCTCTTTTTCAAACCAGCCCCAGATCCCTCAGTTGCTCCTGATGATCTGGAGCAGGGGATTGAGTCCATCTTCAGTAAGTTTGCAGATGACACCAAGCTAGGAGCAGGTGTGGATATGCTGGAGGGTAGGAGAGCCCTGCAGAGGGACCTTGACAGGCTGCATGGGTGGGCAGATGCCAATGGGATGACCTTTAACAAAGCCAAGTGCAAGGTTCTACACTTTGGCCACAACAACCCCAAGCAGCACTACAGGCTGGGGACAGAGTGGCAAGAGAGCCAATGGCATCCTGGCCTGGATCATGAAGAGTGTGGCCAGCAGGACAAGGGAGGTTCTTCTGCCCCTGTGCTCAGCACTGCTCAGGCCACACCTTGAGTGCTGTGTCCAGTTCTGGGCTCCTCAGTTCAAGAGAGATGTTGAGGTGCTGGAANGATGGGCATGGAGGTCTCTTCCAACCTCTTTGAATCTATGATTTCTATTTCGGGGGGGGGGGGGGTGGGCTGTTGTGTTTCTGTATTACTTTTAACTTGTATATTTCTGTCTAGAGCTATAAACATTGTAACTATCTGCTTGTATCTTGTGCTAAACTGTGAGTATAAAGCTTCATTCCTTAACTTCCATCTGGCTGAGTCTAGTCTGGGTAATTTCACAAGAGTGGAAGGGCAGGTAACTCCCAAACCATCACAACCAGACCAACTCAAACAGCTTGGAAGTAAGCTGAAGCTCTATTTATGGCAAAGTTAAATGTACAAGCATCTAGACACAATATAGTTACAAGTATTTGCAACTATATACAAATCAGAAATAATTCAGAAATCCAAGTCCCTTCCCAGACACCAAAAACAAAAGAAGGGGCTCAAAGCTACCCTCCCCCTTCCCAGACAGAACCCAACCCAACCAGTCAGCAAAGCTTACTTGTCATTGTTAGTGGAGAGATTAGAGCCGAGTGAAGAGGAAGCCAACAGAAGTGGCATCCCAGAATACAGTGGGACAAAACGTTTACTTTTTGGCCTTTCATCCCTTTCAGCAAGCCAATGAATGATATACACTTGATCATTATTTTCTTTTCATTACCAATGATCTAATTTCTTTCATTACAATATTCCAGTTAGCCTCAAACCAGCACATCTGCCCAGGGAAGCACTCTATTCCCAGACAGGAGCAGCTGCAGTGGTGCTACTGCTGTTGTTGCCTGATGTTTCAGCACACACTGACTCCACTGGCACAGAAAGTGAGGGGCTTCCCTGGACATACACAACAGTTCCTCAGTTTCACTGGCTGGTAACAGAGACATATTTGTCAAAAGGCCATAACCATAGAATCACAGAATGGATTAGGTTATTATTATGTTGGAAGGGACTGCAAAGCTCATCCAGTTCCAACCCCTCACCATAGGCAGGGACACCTCCCACTAGAACAGGTCACTCAAGGCCTCATCCAACCTGGCCTTGAGCACCTCCAGGCAGGGAGCAGCCACAACCTCCCTGGGCAACCTGTGCCCTCAACACCATCACTGGGAAGAGCTTCTTCCTAACATCTAGTTTGAATCTCCCCTCTGCCAGTTCAAACCCATTCCTCCTCATCCTGTCATTACAAAACCCTTGTCAATAGCCCCTCCCCAGCCCTCCTGTAGCCCTTTTCAGATACTGGAAGGCCACTCCAAGGTCTCCTGGAAGCTTTCTCTTCTCCAGGCTTCAGAGCCCCAACTCTTGTAGCCTGTCCTCATAGCAAAGGTCTCCAGCCCTTTGAGCATCTTTCTGGCTTCCTCTGATCTTGTTCCAACAGTTCAATATCTTTCTTACGTCAGGGAAGAGATCAGGTGAAGCAGTTGCTTTGCAGTGGATTTCCTTGGACACCATACCCAATGCTTCCTGCCAGGCTCTAACCATATGTATGCGACTTGACACATTTGATCAGTCTGAGTGATTCTGGTGTCACACAACCAGGGACACTTGGAGGCAGTGTGAGAAATCAATGACCTTTTAACTGCATTTTATTCTGCCATGTACGCATTGTTCCGCTGAAATAATTCATTGTGTCCTAATGAAACGAGCAGAGCTTACTCGGGGAAGGGCTGAATGCTCACTCCCCTGTGATGGGTATTTATGCACAGGGGTGGAGGGGCTGGAAGGGAAGATCTGTCGGCAGTGCCTGAACCCATTTTGTCTTCATTTCACACCACGTGAGTGAACCGAGGGTTTTTTTCAGGGGCATAATTGATCTATGGCTGAAACAAATCAGCTCTGGAGTTAAGTGAGGAGATGAAGTAGTGGATAATCTCTAGTTTAAAGCCAGCTGTTCTGCTGAGATCAAATGATTACCTTGGCACCGAAATGATTAGCTGACAAGGGAGCGAGGTTCAGCATCCGCTGTCATTACCGGGCACCGCTGCGGAGCCTCCGGCCACAACGGCGCTGGGCGCCGCAGCTAATTGACAGCACGGCTGGGATTAGCTCGCCCTTTGCTGAACTGACACACCTCACCTGGCCTCAATTACAAGTATCAGCATTTTCGGCAAGTGAATAGGCAGAGAAGGCAGGGAGCATACCCAGCAGATATAGGCAGAGAAGGCAGGGATCATACCCAGCTGAATAGGCAGAGAAAACAGGGAGGATACGCAGCAGATATAGGCAGAGAAGGCAGGGAGGATACCCAGCTGAATAGGCAGAGAAAGCAGGGAGGATACCCAGTAGATATAGGTAGAGAAGGCAGGGAAGATACCCAGCAGGTATAGGCAGAGAAAGCAGGGAGGATACCCAGCTGAATAGGCAGAGAAGGCAGGGAGGATACCCAGCAGATACAGGCAGAGAGGATACACAGCCACTGGCCAGAAAGCAAGTGCCAGCAAACTGGTTTGGGTTTAAGCTGCACAGATGCTGCTCTCTCTGCTCTCTACAGCAGTTTTAGCACAGCATAAATATGTGTATTTCCTTCTGCTTGCATATCTCTGACTATTACAGAGAATGCCATGCAGCCCACCTCTTTTCACAGTGCCCCTCTGTAGGGATTCCTGCAGAGGTTGTCTGTAACAGGTTTCCCTGGTTTGGGCAAGATAAAGCAGGTACCACTCGCTCGCAAGAACATCGGAGGAATGGGACAGAAGTGCAGAGAGGACACAAATCTGCAGCTGCCTTTTCTTTTCCCTTACTCTCCTGCCATGCTTCCAGCTACAAGAGCCTTTTCCATAGAAGCTGAAGATAACCATGGCTGCACAGCAGATGAAACATGTTCATATAACCAGGCCACAGGGACTGGCTGCCACACAGCAGTAGAGATGCTCTGCACCTACCTCATCAGCTGGGAGAGCAGGAAGGTAACCCAAAGAGAGTGCACTTCACGGAATCACATGATAGGGGTTGGAAGAGACCTCCAAAGATCCTTGGGTTCAACCCCTCTGCCAAAGCAGGATCACCTAGGGCAGGCCACACAGGAACAAGTCCAGGTCGGCTTTGAAAGTCTCCAGAGACTTCTTTTCACCTAAAAATTCACAAGACTTCAAAGAAATTAAAAATGGCATTTGAAAATTGACAGTGATGGGTAAGACCTGCTGGGCCAGGGCTTCCACACCTGCATCAGCAAGACAGCTCCTTACAACAGATGCATTTTCTTCCAGTTGATCAGCAAGTGGGAAAGGAATACAGCAATGTCTTCTGCTTCCCAAAGAGGTTACCTCACGCTTTGGCAGAGGCAGTCATTAATTCCCTGATATGGTGATGGTGAATGGCTGAGAGCAGCCCTGAGGAAAAGGACCTGGGGGTCTGGGTTGACAAAAAGCTCAACAGGAGCCGACAGTGTGCACATGCAGCCCAGACAGCAACCCTGTTCTGGGCTGCAGCAAGAGCAGTGTGGGCAGCAGGGCAAGGGAGGGGATTCTGCCCCTTGGCTCTGCTCTCCTCAGACCCCACCTGCAGCACTGTGTGCAGTTCTGGAACCCCCAACACAAGAAGGACATGGAACTGCTGGAGCCAGTCCAGAGGAGAGCCATGAAGATGCTCAGAGGGCTGCAGCAGCTCTGCTATGAGGACAGGCTGAGAGAGTTGGGGCTCTGCAGCCTGGAGAAGAGAAGGCTTCGAGGAGACCTTAGAGTGGCTTTGCAGTATCTGAAGGGAGCCTACAGGAAGGCTGGGGAGGGACTACTGACAAGGTCTGGTAATGCCAGGACCAGGGGGAATGGGTTTGAACTGGCAGAGGGGAGATTTAGACTGGATGTTAGGAGGAAGTTCTTTACAGTGAGGGTGGTGAGACACTGGCACAGGTTGCCCAGGGAGGCTGTGGATGCTTCCTCCCTGGAGGCGTTTAAGGCCAGGCTGGATGAGGCCTTGAGCAACCTGCTCTAGTGGGAGGTGTCCCTGCCTATGGATGATCCTTGAGGTCCCTTCCAACCTAACCCATTCTATGATTCTATGATATTCATTATGGATTTCCCTTTCTTAGGCCTGGGCTGCACACCACGGTTTGGAAGGCTGAACTGTCACTATCATTCCTGAGGTAAGTACTACAGGGGTTTGCTGCTCTTCATTCCCAGGAGTGAGACAACAGCACCTCAGCATCCCTTTCACTCTGCCCTGCCCTTTGGCTGTTTCTGGAGGGGAAGCCATGAGTGCAGGGAATGGGGGGAGGTAAGGTGAGGTGTTTTTGGAGGCCCACTTCCAAATCTGACCCAGAGGGCTTCCTTCTTTTCTAAGCCAGAAACATTGATGTGAAAAGGATTTAAAGAAATTCTGTTCCTTGTCTCAACCTTCCCCATCTGGAGGCAGCACTGTACCTCCAGGTAGCCAGGAGCGTTGGAGGGCATCCTTGTCATTGTTTCACATGTCCCCTGCATCAAGACTCAGATACTTTGCCATCAGCATGCTTGGTGAGAAGTATAGAACAATTTATAATGCTTTACAGCTGCTTTACTGACACTTTAGGATCCAAATCCATCCCCAAACCGTAAGAAATCAGAAGGAGTAGTGACACCAGGCTTTGGCTACCATTCAAGCCCTCAGAGCAATTTGCTGTGTGCCTTCTGTCCTACTCCAACTGAACAACGTTCCCTTTGAGGGTCTCATCTCAGGCTGATTAAGGTTGCTTTCCAAAGCCTGAGCATAAACTCTCTCAGGAAATACATTTTTGGCATAACCTCCAGCTCCAGTGAGCAACATGAAGCTATCACTGCTTTTCTTCTTGTACAAAACTCTGCAGGTTTGTCACAGCCAGCAAGAGATTTCTGCTTCACCCTTTGACACTTTGGAGTTTATTATGTGCAGACAGTACCTCAAAGCACTTCATTCTTCCTCTCTGGCAGGACTAATGACCACCAGAGGAGGAAAAGAAACACTCTGCACTATTCAATACAGCATGCAGATGCTTAACTTCACTTCGAACACAAGTAGCAGAAGTCAATGTTGTGTCTAACCACCTGCAGAAGTACTGCCTTGAACTAGGTCTTTGCTGCTGTCACCAAAACCTCTCAATTCCACCTTTCTGTGATGGCTGACACTGGGCACATCTCACCTGAGAAGTCACCAGTACTGAATTTCACATCCCCTAGGATTCAGCGCTCAGAGCCAGCTTGCACTGGACAGCAACACAGAGAAGATGCCATTAACAGAAATGCCTGCTGGCTGTTTGTTGGGCTGGCCAAACCCATGCCTCCATCCAAGCCCAACACCATCCACGACCCCTGGCCAGCTCCAGGCTCCCTGGCTCCCCAGACTAGCCCCACACAACAGAGCAGCTTTCCCTAGGAGACATCTTGCAACTGCTCCCCTGACATGCTGATTTTGAGGTGGGTGCTCAGGAAGGTCAACCACTCCCTCACCCCCAGTCATCCCAGGTACCTCCACAGGATGTCTGCATGGCAGGAGGGGCTGCGATTAGCTGGCCCAGCACTAGCACCAGGTGTGGGGCAGGGGTGTTGCTGCTGCTGCATGCTGCGATCTGCACAACTGTGCTGCCGCTTCTGAACTATGAAAGCCCTCTGGCAGGCATCCACAGAAGAAACCTTGACAGTTGATCTGGTTTAGTACAGAAATTGTTGGCTAAGCCTCCATCCATCCCTCTGTTTCTCCACCTCTTGACACAGCTTCCAGCAAAAGTCTTTGCTTTGCCTTTCATAGAGCTTTTAGCAGCAATTCAAGCCCACTGATCCGGGACTCGAAGGCTCTGTATTACAATGCAAGATTATTCAGCTCTCTGACAGTTGGTTTGTTTAATTCCACAGCAAAATGGGATTGGAGGGAGGGCTGGAGGGAAAATTTGAAACCTATTGCCTAATTGCTCAGGAAAACAGAAAAACATCCCAATAAAGTATGAAATACTTCCACTTGGTGCAGCCTGCTGCCCCACGCTTCCATTCATCCATGTGCCTGGCTAATACCCTGCCTGTGCCCCTCCACTTCAAGTTCTGCATCACAGAAAGATCTGAGAGAGGGCAGCTGGACAAAAAGAATAAAAGAAGCCTTACAGACACCTGAGCAAAGCCTGCCAGGGCACAGTGGGAATCGCCAGTTGATGCCCTAGGTCTAGGCTTGAAAACTCCTGACACCCAAGAAGCTTTCTTTCTCTGAATGGAAGCAAACCACTCCTTTGCTTTTTAACCTAATCATTCTGCCTGTCCTTTAAAAGCCTTTGCAACTACTTTTCTTTAATTCTGCTGTTCAGTTCTACCTTTACTCCATTGTTGGCTCCAGTTGGGGCAGCATTTCCAATGGCATGGCTAGGGGAGAGGTTTACATTTTCAAAGGTAAGATCATGAGCAGCATCAGTGGTTGAAAGGGAGGACATAACTGGTGTCACTCACCTAGAAGGAAGGACAGCTTCCAAGAGAAACAACATCTAGCTAAGAAGGTTTGTGTTCTGATTTTTAACCCCCTCCCCACCAGCAGCACTTTTACAGTACCCATCATGACAGCTTCTGGGTTCTGGCTTAGCCACACACATGCAGAAGAAGACAGAAGAGAGACTCTGATGAGACACTAAACAATAGGGGAGGGGGGAATTAGAAGTCTGTATTTAATTAAAAACAATACAAAGAAAGAAAACACACAAGGTGAGACCCCCCCCCTGCACCGCTCTGCAGAGACCCACCTGGGGCACTGTGCCCAGCTCTGCAGCCCCTGGTACACGAAAGGTCTGGAGGTGCTGGAAGGTCCATGGCCCCCAGAGAAGGGCCATGAGGATGATCAGAGGCCTGGAGCTGCTCTGATATAGGGACAGGCTGAGAGAGTTGGGGTTGTTCAGTCTGGAGAAGAGAAGGCTCCCGGGAGACCTTATTGTGGCCTTCCAGGGTCTGAAGGGGGCTACAAGAAAGCTGGGGAGGGACTTTTTAAGATATCAGGTAGTGATAGGAGTGGGGGGGAAAGGATCCAAGCTAGAGGAAGGGAGACTGAGATTAGATGTTAGGAAGTTCTTCCCCATGAAGGTGGTGAGACACTGGCACAGGTTGCCCAGGGAGGTGATGGAAGCCTCATCTCTGGAAGCTTTTACAGGCAGGCTGGATGTGGCCTTGAACAGCCTGATGTAGTAGAAAATGTCCCTGCCCATGGCAGGGATGAAACTGGATGATCCTTGAGGTCCCTTCCAACCCTAACAACTCTGTCATTCTGCAACTTAAACAGCTGCTTACACTCATGTGATCAGGGGGTTGGAGCAGCTCTGCTAGAAGGATGGGCTGAGGGAGCTGAGGATGTTTAACCTGGAGAAGAAAAGGCTCCAGAGAGATCAAATAGCAACCTTCCAGTACCTGGAGGGGGTTACAAGAAGGCTGCAGAGAGACTGTTTGCAAAGGCCTACAGGGACAGGACGAGGGCAATGGCTTTGAACTAGAGCAGAGCAGATCGAGATTGGATGTGAGGAACAAGTTCTGCACCATGTAGGTGCTGGAACACTGCAACAGGTTGCCCAGGGAGACAACCTGGTTGAGGCCCCATCCCTGGAGATATTGAAGGTGAGGCTGGAGAGGGCTGTGGGCAACCTGATCTAGTGGAGGCTGTCCCTGCTGAGTGCAGAGGGAGTTGGTCTGGATGAGCTTTGGAGGTCTCTTCCAACCCAGAGCATTCTGTGATTCTGTGATGCTGCATTTGTGTTGCTGGCTAAGACTCAGAGGGCCAGGGTCAGCTGCAAAGCACCACCAGTTTGCCACGATGCATGGCACATGCTCAAGCACAGTTGAAGTGGCTCACAGAGAGGACAAGAAGGGTTCTAATGCTGACCCAGGAGATACCCCAGACCAACGCACTGTAGCATGGGAAGAAAGTTTACCTGCACCTCCAAGATTCCCAGCAGCCATTGCCCAAGGAGTAATGTGCTTCCACCAGCACACACTGATCCTGACGGGATGAGCTGGGGTCATCGTGAACGCCCAGAGACAGCCTCATAGCAGGTTGTTAAGAAGGGAATGAGTTCTGTGTTAAAGAGGAGGAAGAGGACAAAGGTCTGGCTGGCTATTGCTGATGCTACAGGCCCCAAGCACAGGAACACTTCCATTTCTCAGACTGCTCCACAGTTTAAACTAAGAGCCCCTAGACTGTTGGGGTGATGGTAGCCTTTGCCACCTCTTCTGAGTGCTTTCCCTTATCGTTAACATCCTCCACATACTAGTCAGGCAGAGCTGCTGCCAAGTGGCACCCACCCCTCATTTCCTCTGCCAAACCTGAAGTGGTCAAACTCAAATCTTGACACTCTTTCTCAAGCAGGACCAGTGGTCTGGCAGGCATCTCTGCACTACCCCAAGGCTTCTGGAGGGGTTTGTGAAGCTCAGCAAGACCCAGGAGAACAGACCCTCACCTCATTTCAAGAAGACCATCTTCCAACCCTGTGGACATGGGGGAGCCACCCAGTGCTCACCTCCTCAGTGCTCTTTCTGCCTGACAAAAGGACAGCTTCACTGAACCCACAAGAAAGGGGCAGCAAGGGCCAAGGATGCTAAAGATCTTCAGCATGTCTGCAGGCCTGGGTTCTGCTGAATAATTTAAATCAGCCTTCTCTTCTCTCTCTCCTGCTCCAGAGCTGCTACCACTGCCATGAGCATGAAGCAGATGGGCTTCCAAGCCAGCTGGAGCTGAGGAGCCTACTGTACAATGGCAGCTGGAAGGGAAATGCCCAAAGACAATCTAAAGAGACTCTTCAATCATCCCGGACTTCTAATCTTCACCTCTCATCTGCACATGTGATACAGTTGAAGAATGCTCCCCACAGCTGACAGGGATGCAGGCAGAGGATATGAGAGAGCTGGGGAAGCTCTTGGCCACTGTGAAGGCAGTGAAGTGGGGCATGAAGCTCCAGGTTGGGATCCATCTCCACATCCTCCCAGAGTCCCAGCAGGGAAGGCTCTCTGAACTACTTGTCCATGGGTGCGCATGTGCCGGTGGAAGCCTGCTGACACCACCTGCTACTTGCTCCTCAGAGATGACAGCAGGTGTTTGATATAGCAAATCAATCACAGGCCTGTGGACACGAGGGAATGCAGCCACTCATGCCTCCAGTGGCTTTGGCAGCGCTCCCAAGAGCCAGCCCTGCAGCAGATGGGACGTGAAGAGCAGCTCGGTAGCATTCCCAGCAGGCCCAGCCTGCCCCGGGAAAGGACATCATCTGCAGCCTTCCTCCACTACTGCCTCCCCAAAGAACCATGCCAGGGCAGGGGGGGTGACACAGCACCTGGCACGCACGAAGGCAAGAAGCCTCCTCACAGCCCAGCCCTGTGCCAAAAGAGGAGCCACAGCACACTACTCTCCTGGAAGACACAAGTGGCTACTGCAAACTGTGTCTGCCACACAAGGCCACCCAAAGCAATTGCTAAATTGGTGGGGCAACGATTCACCAGCATCAATTTGGTCACAGCTTGGCAAGCTCAGCTTCAGGGCTGCTGGATTTTAGTTCTCTTCTCTGCTCATTTTGCAGAAGCCAAACATGTCATTCAAGCAGAGGAGCATCAGCTTGCAGAGTCCTGTCAGCATGGCAGAGCTCTGCAACAGGCTGCCAGAGAGGTTCTGGAGTCTCCTGCCTGGAGGCGTTCCTGCACAACCTGCCCTAAGTGGACCTGCTGTAGCAAGAGGGTTGGACTTGGTGACCTCCAGAGGCCCCTTCCAACCTCTACCATTCTCTGATTCTGTGAGTAAGTTTCTCTTGGCCAAAGAAAAGCTCAAACTCCACTGCAGAGCTGATCTGGGCTTCTTGCTGGTGTTGGTAAAATGGGATGGGAGAGAGAGGAAAGAGAGGTTGAAGAAGCAGGGTGTCCAGTTTCCTGTAGGGAGAGGAGGCTGACACCATGTATGGAAGAAAAAGGAGCCTCCTAGCCCAGTTATTGTGCTGCAATGCCATGGACAGCCAGGACAATAAAAGAATCTGGCTGGGAGGAGTGAAAAACCCAAGTCAAAAAGTGGCTGTGAGGAACTAGAGGAAGCCTTAGCTGTGTGGAGGGATGAGTTGTAAACAAGGGGGAAAAGAGTCTGGGCAAGAGCTGGGCAGAAATAGCTGCCAGCAGCTAAGGAAGAGGTTAGAGGGGAAGAGAGGGCTTGGGTCATCCTGTGATGCCCTGCAGCAGTGTGTGGGCAGCACGGCAGGCACAGGGAGACTGGCAGCTGCCTGGGACTATTTGTGTCCCCAAGAAGGCAAGAGTGGCCAGGCACAAAGGGGGAATCTGGGCAGGAAGGCAGTGAGAGAGGCAGATGGGAGGCTGGCAGCCACACAGGCAGCTTTTTGAGTGCAAGGAAGCACAGATGTGAGCAGGGCCCCTTTGCTGTCATGCTGCATCTAGCAGAGGGGATGCACCAGCAGCAGCTAGAGGCTCACACCAAAGAGGCCTCAGCAGAGGCACAAACTAAGTGGTGTCATGTCCTGTGTCTATCAAAAATGTACTGAAACTAGACAGGCTGGGAAGGGAGGAAGGGAGGCAAGGGGCTGCTAAGAGCAGCCTGTGGAGCTGCAAGGCCATACCTGCACGACAGGCACCTGAGAGGGACAGGACAGGAAAGCAGATGCTGTGGAGATGTGGATGCTCCATCAGCGCAATGCAGAGGGCAAGCAATGGAAACACAAAAGCAACCTAAGACCTCTAAATACATTTAGGCCAGGAAGCACTCCATGCTTTTTACCTACCTGCTGTGAGGCTCTGGGTTTATGGGGTTGGGATGGAGCTCAGTGAGGTTACATTAGGGACTACACAGCTCGTGGCATTTGTCTTCAACAGCAGGGACCAGCCACAGAGAGCGTGGGCACCATCACCCATGCCAAGGGACAAGGGCAATGGGAACAGGAGCGACCATAATAGCACCTGGCACTTAGCTACTCACTGCAGCCCCAGCGTGGGTTTCCCATCTCACTGCCCACTTCTGAACGCAGGACAGGTCTGGCAGATGCCAGAGTTCCAGGTTGCTCCTGGCCTTGGCAGCAATACTCCCTGGCCATTTCGAGACCCGCTGGAGTTGCTGGGATGATTTGAAGATCTTGTTTCTGTGAAAGCCATGGGCTATGGCAGAAGAAGCTGTCCTCCCAGGGGAGGGCTGGATCACACACTGTGCAGCTGGCCTCTGCTCCCACTCCACCTCCTGAGTCTGGGATCCAACTCACTTTAAACACAGCTCTGATTCATCCAACAGAGTTGGCAGCTGATCACAGATGGCATAAGACACCCTGTCCATTGCAGAAGCAGGGCCTGGCATGCTGCTGGCCTCCTGTAACCCACCCGGCACGGCAGCTGAGTTTGCTGCTGTGTGCACAGGGTGCCCTAAGCCAGGTTTGCACAGCGAGCTGGAGGTGTCCTCTTCCAATCTGGATTTGTGGCATGTGCAGCCCGGCAACTCAGACTGCTGCTGGCAACACCATTTGGCTCTTTGTGCTTCATCTTCTAATGGATAAGGTCCTGGGAGGGCCATTACAAATAAATAAATACATGTATTTGATTTCCATGTCTGTTACTACCTGGAGGCCACTTTGCCTTTTTGTTAGCCACACATTCTGGCAAGGCCCTTCTGGTGCAGCTCACTGTGGGACAAATGCTACAGGGCAGCTTTGCACAGGGAACCTCCCTGAAAGCCCCTGCAGCTGCAGAGCCAGACTGCAATGACTTCCAGGCACCTCTGGCAACAAACTCCCTCCACCCAGGCACAGCCACCCTGTAGCCTCCCTTTCTGGAGGCCTCCTGACAGGAACTGCTCCACATTCCACTCCCTTTCTGCTAAGCTGGGACCTTATGGAAGCCTGCCAGCCGGGCAGTAGGATACCATTTTGCTGCAAAGGGGCCACAGAGCTGTGCTGCCAGACCCTCAGGAACCACACACCCGGGAGCTGCGCAGCAAACTGGAGCAGGCAACCGCCTCCTGCCTCTGCACGGCCCTCCCCAGAGGGTCTGTTCAGGCTGCAGGCTCCCTCTCTGCCCATGTCTCCATCCAGACCTGTCTCCAGACATTTCCAAAGGGTCTACATAGAGCTGTTTGGCTATGAAAAGACCAAAAAGCTTGGAAGAAAGAAATTATTCTTTTTATTTGTTGGGTGGGTTTTGGTGGTGTTTGTTTTTAACCAGAAGCATCTCTGAATGCCTGGGGGGCAGGCAGCATGTTTTCATAGAATCACAGAATCAGCCAGGTTGGAAGAGACCTCCAGGCTCATCCAGCCCAACCTAGCACCCAGCCCTGCCCAATCAACCAGACCATGGCACTGAGTGCCCCAGCCAGGCTTGGCTTCAACACCACCAGGCACGGCCACTCCACCACCTCCCTGGGCAGCCCATTCCAATGCCAATCCCTCTCTCTGCCAACAACTTCCTCATCACATCCAGCCTAGACCTGCCCTGGCACAGCTTGAGGCTGTGTCCCCTTCTTCTGTTGCTGGTTGCCTGGCAGAAGAGCCCAACCCCACCTGGCTACAGCCTCCCTGCAGGCAGCTGCAGACAGCAATGAGCTCTGCCCTCAGCCTCCTCTGCTGCAGGCTGCACACCCCCAGCTCCCTCAGCCTCTCCTCACAGGGCTGTGCTCCAGGCCCCTCCCCAGCCTTGCTGCCCTTCTCTCCACACCTTCCAGCACCTCAACATCTCTCTTCAATCCAGGAGCCCACAACTGGACACAGCACTCAAGCTGTGGCCTGAGCAGTGCTGAGCACAGGGACCTTGTCCCGCTGGCCACACTGCTCCTGAGCCAGACCAGGACAAGGAGTAATGAGTTTAAACTGGCAGAGGGGAGACTCAAACTAGATTTTAGGAAAGACTTCTTTGCAGTGAGGGTGGTGAGACACTGGCACAGGTTGCCCAGGGAGGTTGTCGATGCTCCCTCTCTGGAGGTGTTCAAGGCCAGGTTGGATGAGGCCTTGAGCGGTCTGTTTTAGTGGGAGATGTCCCTGCCTATGGCACGGGTTTGGAACTGGATGATCCTTGAGGTCCCTGAAGATCTTCTTCCTCAGCTCCAGTCTAACCCTGCTCTCCCTCAGCTACAAACCATTTCCCCTTGGCCTGTCTCTAGACACCCTGATGAACAATCCTTCTGCAGCCTTCCTGGAGGATCCCTTCAGGTAATGGAAGGCAGCTCTAAGGTTGCCTCAAAGTCCTCTCTTCTTCAGACTGAACACCTCCAGCTTCCTCAGCCTGTCCTCATAACAGAGGTGTCCCAGCTCTTGGATCATCTTTGTGGCCTTCCTCTGGACTCACTCCAACAATTCCATGTCCTTTTTATGATGGGGACCAGAAAATATCCATAGGGTGAACATAAAATCTGTTTTCCATATAATTGTTTATGGGAGATGAAAGGAGAAAAAATATCCCAGAGCAAACCAAACTCAGAAAAGGATAAACAATAATACCAGATAGCTGTAGGACAGGCTCTGCTCAGCACTGTCTGATGACAGGACCGGGGGCAATGGGTGCAAGCTGGAGCAGAGGAAGGGAAGAAGAGAAGGAGAAATGGGAGAGAAGGGAGAAGGAGAGAATGGAGAAGAAGAGAATGGGAGGAGAAGGATAATTTTTTCACTGTGAGGGTGACAGAGCCCTGGAGCAGGCTGCTCAGAGAGGTAGTTGCCAGCGTAGCTGTGGGCAAGAGTGCTACAGAGACTCCAGAGAGGGCAGACTGAAAGAGTTGGGGCTGTTCAGTCTGCAGAAGAGGAGTCTCAGAGGTGACCTTCTTGTGGCCTTCCAGGATCTGAAGGGAGCTACAAAAAAGCTGGGGAGGGACTTTTTAGGCTGTCAGGGAGTAACAGGACTGGGGGGAACGGAGCAAAGCTGGAGGTGGGGAGAATCAGCCTGGAGGTGAGGAGGAAGTTGTTGAGCATGAGAGTGGTGAGAGGCTGGAATGGGTTGCCCAGGGAGGTGGTTGAGGCCCCATGGCTGGAGGTGTTTCAGGCCAGGGTGGCTGAGGCTGTGGGCAGCCTGCTCTAGGGTAGGGTGTCCCTGGGCATGGCAGGGGGGTTGGAACTGGCTGATCCTTGTGGTCCCTTCCAACCCTGACTGATTCTGGGATTCTATGATTCTAAATAAAAAAAGCATTTCTAAAGCAGTGGTAGATTATTTTCAAGGCTGTTGATTGCAGTTAGAAATAAGATCCATGATCATTGGGAGAGTTACTGCAGGGAGCAGCACAGAATTTTGGTCATGTCTCCAAAAATAAATAATCTGAATTGGTTAAATAAAATCCAGGCAGGAGAAGACAATTTCCTGACTGAATCACTAAAAGCCTGGGGATTAGTCAGAGAGAGCACTCGCTTAGCAAGTGTGTTTAGCAGCCAGAGTACCTGCAAAGGATTGCTGTGTGTCTGACTTGGGAAGTGGAATACGGAGCTGCTGGTAAGCAAGACCTGTCCTCAGCACAACCAGCTTGGCCAAGTGAAACCAGACAGGCTCCCGCTTCTGAAACCTGTGTTTGCAACACAAACCAGTTCACAACCTCAGCTTCTCGAGATCCTCTTTTCTGAAATCTGAAGTGGGGAAATACATCTCAGCTCTAGGCTTGCCCAGACTCCAGTTACACACCAGCTCGACCACCTTTCCTAGTCTCCTGGAGCATGAGCTAGTGCGAGCTGCTGGCCTGCGCATGTAGCTGAAGGGATGCCAGCAGCTTGGAAAGTGGTGGGAGATGGAGCCTGACCTCTTCCCACAGTCATTGCTGACTTGCTAGGTGAGCCTGGACATGTCACAGGGACACAGAAGCTCTTGGAGGTGTTTAGTTTGAGGAAGAGAAGGCTGAGGGGAGACCTCGTTGCTGTATACAAGTGACTGAAGGGATATTGTGGAGAGGTTGCTGCTGGGATCTTCTCACAAGTAGTTGGAGATGGAACAAACAAGGAGAAATGGCCTCAAGCTGAGCCTGGGGAGGTTTAGATTGGACATTAGGGAGAAGTTTTTCACAGAGACAGTGGTCAGGGACTGGAATGAGCTGCCCAGGGAGGTGATGGAGTCACCCACTCTGGGTGTGTTAAACAGATGTTTGGATGTGGTGCTTAGGGCTATGGTTTAAGGTGAATCTTGTAGAGTAGGGTTCTAGGTTGGACTTGGTGATCCTGAGGGGCTTTGCCAGCCTGCATGTTGCTGTGATTCTGTGATTTGTCCTGCCCAGTTCAATCATGCTCCTGGAAACAGTAAGTGCCTTTCCCTACCTACCCTTGCAGTGCCTATGACAGCAGAGAGCCTGCCTTGGCCACCACAGAGAGCAATGCAGGGCATCAGCCTAAGCCAAAGCTTGTGGTGGTGGAGCCCACCCGATGGACATTTCCTGTGCGTAGGCTGAGCCTCAGAAGAATTCCAAAGCAAGCCAGCTACCAGCCCCAGTCAGGAACATGTTGCCTTGCCCAGCACTCAGGCTTAGACACACTGCTTCCTCCAAGTGCTCCTCTTTCTCAGGCCTCCCACAGTGGCCATGGTACAGGGAAGCAGCAAACAGCAGAAAGACAATGGATGGAGCTGCAGGGTGGTATGTAGAGAGGGCAGCTTCACCTAGCAATAGCTCATCCTTCTTTTGGCCACCCACAGCAAGCAATACCAAGACTGTAGCACAGATCAAATACAGAAAACAAAAGCAGCAGATTTGGCTTCCTGTTCAGAGCACATGCGAGAAGGGTAGGAAAAAAGCACTGGGGACATGCAGTCCCTTCTCACATAAACCAAGCTCCCTGCAGCCTCACAGGCAGGCACTTCCAGGCCTGGAAGCTGAAGTGGTTCAGGTGCCAGGCAGCCCTTTTCAGTCATCACCATCAGATATGCGGGGAGCTAACTCACAGACATAAAGCAAATCTACTTAGAGAATAAATGTCTAAATAACTGTGAGAGATGGGATGATGATCTTTAAACGTTCCTCTGCAGGCTAAATAAAATTATGGGCTTTTTTTCCACTTCAATTTGTTTATCACTGCATGACAAAAAGGCTCAGCATGCCTAGCTCAATAGGCCTTCTCTGCTTCCTGGAGCAAGAGGCTGCCCAGCTAAGTGGAGTACTAATGACAAGGCAGGAGGACACCTGTGATGGTTTGGGTGTTCCTCACTCCACCCCCCCACCCCCACCCCCAACTTTGCACAATCACCCAGACTAGACTCAGCTGCTCTGGAAACTGAATGAAGCTTTATAGTTATAGCTTAGCACAAAATACAAGCAGGTGGAATCACAGAAGCATAGAAGCAACCAGATTGGAAGAGAGCTCCAAGCTCATCCAGCCCAACCTAGCACCCAGCCCTATCCAGTCAACCAGACCATGGCACTAAGTGCCTCATCCAGGCTTTTCTTGAACACCTCCAGGCACGGTGACTCCACCACCTCCCTGGGCAGCCCATTCCAATGCCAATCACTCTGTCTGGCAACAACTTCCTCCTAACATCCAGCCTATACAATAGATACAGTTATAGACAGAAATAGACAAGGTAAAAGGTAATACAGAAACACAACAGCCCTCCCAGAAACCTGAGTGCCCAGGAGGGGCTCCCAACCATCCTTCCACCTTCTTCCCTCCCCTCTACCTTACCCAAGACATTGCCTTATGCCCAAGGACGATTGGAGGGTCGGCCAGGGCAGTTAGGAAGCAGATGGATTAGTCACACAGACGGCAGGATAGGTTAGAGAGAGGTGCAGCCCACAAAGCCCAGAGAGAGACTCCATTATCTGTATTCATGTTCTTGTTCTTATACACCTCAGCAAGCCTATGAGTGAAGTAGACATCAGCATTGTTTCCTTTTCACAGCCTGTAATCTAGTTCTTCTCACCAAAACATTCTAGCTAGGCTTAAACTAGCACAGCACCCAAAGCCACAGTGCCCATCAGCCAGGCACACAGATGACCCAAGGGTGCCTCAGCTGCCTGTCTGAAGGTCACCTGGCGGATGAAGAGGCAATTTTTGCAACACAGCCTAGAGAAAACCGGAGCAGGCTGAAGGAGCATCAACTTGCACGAGGAGTTCACCATATTTAGGCCCAAGAGAGAACAAGCAGCCTTTCTTTATCTCCCATCTGCCACCTTCGCTTGGCCATTAACCCCCTTTTGGAAATGATAAATCCAGCAGTGCTGCCTAACTAACGAAGGTGGAATTAGCGGCGCAAAGATGCCAGCATTTATTTATTTATTTGCCTCTCCCACAACATGTTCTCCTCTCCTTGGTTTCCTCCTGTAATGACTACCATTTATCATACTAACTAGACTTCCAGTTTGCTGGGGCTGCTTTCCAGATCTGCTTTTTTGCTGAGACACCTGAGAGAGGGCAGACACAGGTAAGAAAAGTAATAAAGCTAATTAAAAAGTGATGGTAGCTGTCACCCAAAAGCACAAGTGACCAAACCACCTTCACTTACTACCCCAGACCCTTTCTTCCTGATTCAGCTGCCCCCTTTCCACCAGTGCTTCACTCTGCTTACAGCAGCTTTCCACACGGAATGCAACTCCTCTCATTTCCACATAATTTGCTTTCTTTACCTACTGTCATGGAGGGGCTGTAGGCCCGAAAATAGGCTTATTCCTATTTTTCACTTTGCTTTTGCCCTGTCTGGACATGCTGGCATACCCCAGACAGAGGTAAACACGTTGAAGGCACATTGGGGGACAATGGCCTTGGTGCCACTCTGTCTGCTCTGCTCAGACCCATGGTGTAGTCACCTTGCATAAGCTCAGGCGTTGGGCATGTGGCTTGCTCCTGCTCTTCCCATATTTGGGGTACAGGACCTGGGGACCTTTCCAAATATGGCATGTCCCTGCCTGACGACAGAAGCCTATTGGACAGTGCTGTGGCCGACAGACCCATCCATCCCCATACATCGCTTATACATGGGGCAATCTGAGCAAACAAGGACCCTCCTTTGCCTTGGGGACACCCCCTCCTTTGCCTGTGGGACACCCCCTCCTTTGCCTTTGGGACACCCCCTCCTTTGCCTGTGGGACACCCCCTCCTTTGCCTTGGGGACACCCCCTCCTTTGCCTGTGGGACACCCCCTGCTTTGCCTTGGGGACACCTCCTCCTTTGCCTGTGGGACACCCCCTCCTTTGCCTTTGGGACACCCCCTCCTTTGCCTGTGGGACACCCCCTCCTTTGCCTTTGAGATAATCTCTCCTTTGCCTTTGGGACACCCCCTCCTTTGCCTTGGGGACCTGCCTTTTGCCTTTGGCTTTTGCCTGTTGCCTCCTGTTTTCGGCTTTCGCCACCCTTTCTATTCTCCACCCGTCTGACTTCTGCCTGAGGCTGCTGCCTTTGTCCCATGACGACCTGCAGCGATTCAGCCTGATCTGCTCAGACAGCGCACCCCAGAACCCCAAGAACCGTTATCCCCACAGGGATCAACTCCGTGACTGCCTTCACCTCATTTTGGGGACCACAGATACCAGAACTCTGATTTTGTGAGTACTCAAACTCTCTTATTCAAGCATCAAAGGAACTTTATTGACTCCACCAGTGGCACTTTCTGCCACAAGACTCTCTGATTTGAGCAATTGGAGCTTCTCTAAAACCTATACCAAATTGTTTAACTCAACTGTAAATGGACATTCTGTAGAGTGATTTCACTAACAGTGTACAAAGGATTTGTGTGGGTTTATTGTATATAAGTTTGGGGAAATTTTTTGTGTATATTAATAAATTATTTAATAACAATGAAATCGGCCTCGGATCTCCCCAGAATTCAAATTAAACCCCTTTACAACAGCTACCAAGAGGAAGCGCAAAGAGGAAGGAGAGCTGAAGCAGGTGAACCATCTGCGATGAATTCCAGCCGCGCATCACGGCCGGGTCAGAGACTTCAGGGGGCACCAGAAATGCCAGCAATGCTCGCAGCAGCACACGGATCCTGCTCTCATAGGAGGTATCTGTCTGCTTCCTAAAGCAGTGGGAAATACTAGTCCAGCTGCACCAAGGCTGTATCTGTGTCTGAGCACACACAGACATATGTGTTTTCCCCACCTGCCACAACTGTGAAATGTAAAGATACCACTGACATCCCAGGCATTCGTCACTCACATTAACAGGCAACCTGTTAGTCCGACTGCAATTAGCACCCCAAGCTTTACTCCAGGCCTATCTAGCAGCTGAGATTCACTTGCAGATCTTTTAGCAGCCTGGTGTAGGCTTTGAGTCAATAGAGGTCAATGTATAGAGAAGGAAGTCTCTGAAACCCCCAACAATCTTAACACAACCACGTTCCTGGAGAATCTGCTTTGCCTCTGCTAGACCCTGGAATGGAAACTTCACACTTGTCCAGAGTGAAACGGAGCAGGAGGCTCGCCCCAGGGCCGGAAACCACAGCGGCCGCACGGAACACAACCTGCTGGGGCTGACTCCAGCCGCCCTCTTCCTGCCCCCGGATTTCAGCTGCCCTGCTGCCACCTCCTGCTTTTGGCGAGCATGCCAGCTGCAACCCATGCACCCCCAAACCTGGCAGGGGCACTGTGTGTATCTGCTGCTGCTCCCTGATTTTGGCAAGCATGCCAGCTGCAACTCGTGCACCCCCAAACCTGGCAGGGGCATTGTCTGCATCTGCTGCTGCTCCCTGCTTTTGGTGAGCATGCCAGCTGCAACTCGTGCACCCCCAAACCTGGCAGGGGCACTGTCTGCATCTGCTGCTGCTCCCTGCTTTTGGTGAGCATTCCAGCTGCACACAGCCATGCACCCCCAAACCTGGCAGGGGCATTGTATGACCTATGTACCAGTTTCTTCCATGCTGCAGACACATCCTCCTGTGCCCACTTAAGTACACTGGATCAGTCATCTCCTGTGACATTTCTTCAAGCATAATCCTTTTGGCAGGTCAAATAATGGTGGGCTTAACTTGTTGCAATTCTGCCCTCAGCTGAGTGGCTGCTAGCACTGTAGCAGGGAACCACACTGAAACATCCCTTCACACACCCAGAGGCATGGTCATTACTCAACATCTCAGGCAAGGAGGGCTGAGAGAGCATACAGCCCAGGTACCACAGTGGGCAGGCAGCCTTCATCTATCACACACTTCTCCCTGGCTGCTGGCTCCTAACTCTAGTCTTGTGCACACAGAGGGCCTGTGTGGTCCTTGAGCAAGCACTTTTTTTTCCCTTTAAATGCTCCACAAACATTGCCTGAGCTCTTCCCTTAGCCTATCAGTCAGGCCATGCACAGCAGTTTACCAAGCTTAGCTTCTCCAAGCCTTCAGTGCCTATCTCCATGACTCCTGTAAACCCTACCTCACCTCTCAGGACCTGCCAGCAGCACAGGCAAAAGAGACCCATGTGGGCCCACCCTTCTGCAAAGGGACACAGCTTTCTCCCTCAAGTCCTAGATCCATCTAAACTACAAGCACTCAGAGCATCTGCCACAGCAATGACACTGATCTGCTTCTCTGCATTCCTATGACACTTTACTACCCTCTTACATTGCAGTGGAGCTGGTAGGAAAGAAATCTGCCCTTCTCCAGCCCAGCAGCGGTAGCTACAGCCCTGAAGAGAAAGGTGGAAGGAAAGAAGCAGGCTGCTTACCCGCAGGAAGGAGAGGTCTCTGTTGTGCTCGATGCTGGTGATTTCCAGGTTGCCCATCACTACCTCACAGTTCTCATAGTACTTGCGCAGAGCTCGGTACTGCTGCTCCAGGTCAGAGAGGGAGCTCAGCTTGTTCTCGGTGCCAGCACACACTGCAAGAAACCAGAGGACAAACAGGATGAGTGGGGAAGAGGGGCACAGGAGAGGAGCAGGAAATAAAGTTTAGATGCAGGGATACAGGGAATGGAAACAGAAATCCAGAGTAATTCACAGGATTGGATCCTGCAACAAAACCCCAGCAGAGGTGACCTGAGTATCAGTAGCAGAGTTAGGAGGGTACAGATATGGTCCACAACCACCTCAGCAGCTTAAATACACCTCACCAACTGGGACCAAGTGCCAGTCTTTACCACCAAAGGCAGGCAAGCTGAACGTGCAGAAAGGCAGGGAAAATGCAAAACTAGTAGCATTATGGGGCCAAACCCAGGCCTCAGAGAGGTCTCTACAACCACAGAGTCACAGAAACAGGCAGGCTGGCAAAGCCCCTCAGGATCACCAAGCCCAACCAAGAACCCTACTCTACAAGATTCACCTTAAACCACAGCCCTAAGCACCACATCTAAACCACCCTTAAACACACACAGGGTGGATAACTCCAGCACCTCCCTGGGCAGCTCTTTCCAGTCCCTGACCACTCTCTCTGTGAAAAACTTCTTCCTAATGTCCAATCTAAACCTCCCCAGGCTCAGCTTGAGGCCAAGTTCTGCTAATGACAGAAACACTGAGCAGAGATGCGAACCACAGACTAAGCAACATAAGGCTTGAAAGACCTGTGCATCCAAGCTGACCTGGATAATCCCACATTTTCCTTACTCATCTGATGCTCATAAAGGTCTGTTGGACAAGCCAACAGCAACCTGACCAGATGCCTTACACCCAACACTGTGTTTCCCCTTTCCCTGAAGACCCCAGCTCCTCCCAGCTTTATGGAATTAAACAGGAAAAAAGCAACACCTTGAGTGCTGTGTCCTGTTCTGGGGCCCTCAATTCAAAAGAGATGTTGAGGTGCTGGAAGGTGCCCAGAAAAGGGCAGCAAGGCTGGGGAGGGGCCTGGAGCACAGCCCTGTGAGGAGAGGCTGAGGGAGCTGGGGGTGTGCAGCCTGCAGAAGAGGAGGCTCAGGGCAGAGCTCATTGCTGTCTGCAGCTCCCTGCAGGGAGGCTGTAGCCAGGTGGGGTTGGGCTCTGCTGCCAGGCAAGCAGCAACAGAAGAAGGGGACACAGCCTGAAGCTGTGCCAGGGCAGGTCTAGGCTGGATGTTAGGAGGAAGTTGTTGTCAGAGAGAGTGATTGGCATTGGAATGGGCTGCCCAAGGAGGTGGTGGAGTGGCTGTGCCTGGAGGTGTTGAAGCCAAGCCTGTCTGGGGCACTTAGTGCCATGGTCTGGTTGATTGGCTAGGGCTGGGTGCTAGGTTGGAGTGGATGAGTTTGGAGCTCTCTTCCAACATGGTTGATTCTATGATTCTAAAACCCACATTGCCTCTCCACGAGTCACCACACAAAGGACAGTGAAGATGTGTCAGATGAGTTAAGAAACAGTTCTCAGAGGATGCCCTCTAATAATACACCACTCTGCCCCACATTTTGAAGTCCAGTTCAAAGCTGATGGAGAGTCACAGCTCAGGCTATCAGCTTGCTTTGCACCAAGCAAACCCAAAGACAAATGCGGGGAAGAAACACAGAAGCAGCATTTCAGAACAGCAGATTTCCGCCCAGCCTGCCAGGACAGCAGCACTACGCAAACGGTCAGGGCTGGGCTGGGCTTTGCGTGTGCCTGTGTCTGTGTTTGTGTCTCTGTGTGTGCACTTGCTTTGCCACTTCAGCAGCAGCTTGTGGGTTGCTCTGATCTGCAAGGAAACGAATCTGAGTCTCTGCAAAATCTAGAGTGATGTCCTAATAGGCAAAGCATGTGCCAGACCAGAGCAGCATTTCTGGAGCCATTCCCACTCCTGGAGATCAATACCAACAAACCTCCCCACAGCTGGAGGTACAATCAGCAAGTCTGGCCAAAAGATGCTCTTTTGAATGATGTGGGTCTTTGTTTTTTAAATATCAGAACTAATTGCTTTTTGAGTGCTACTACTACTGACTGTTTACTTACTACCCCCCTGCCTTTTTTGTAATAGAAATGGGAACAGCTCTCTGCTCTCTGCACAGCAATCTGCTCTTGTGCCAGGCTGATTGGAGCTTCAGGCAGCCTCTTGGCAAAAGAACTTCGGGTGGCAGCCAAAAACCCATGAGCTCCTCAAGGCTTTCTCCCAAGGAAGCACCCTCTGCCCTGAAAATGGCAGCAAAAATCTGTTCCTCCTGATCTCTAACTCCCCAACGGGGAGAGGCAGCAGGGGCTGGTTTCATGATGAGCCACTCAAAGGATGGTTTTATGAGGCCACATTCAGGTTTTGTGTTTCCTGTGGCTAAAGAGCACAGACCAAAGCTGACCAGGGATTTCATAGGACTGAGATTCCAAGTATATGTTTGGTCAAGTTACCAAAGGAAATACTCTAAGGGATTTTAAGGTTTTTAATTTGTTTGTTATTTCTATGACGAGGGAGAAGTAAAATTTCAAAGTCCTTGTTAAGCTGACATTTACCAGGCTTGGAATATTTGACACATCTTCACAGAGCCACAGAATTGTCAGGGTTGGAAGAGACCTCAAGGATCATCCAACTCCAACCCTCCTGCCATGGGCAAGGACACCTCACACTAGATCAGGTTGCCCACAGCCACATCCAGCCTGGCCTTAAAAACTTCCAGGGATGAGGCTTCCACCACCTCCCTGGGCAACCTGTGCCAGTGTCTCACCACCCTCATGGCGGAGAACTTCTNCCCTGGGAGCCTTCTCTTCTCCAACCTGCACAGCCCCAACTCTTTCAGTCTGTGCTCACAGCAGAGCTGCTCCAGCCCTCTGAGCATCCTCCTGGCCCTGCTCTGGACATGCTCCAGCATCTCCACATCCCTCTTGTCATAGGGGCTCCAGAGCTGGATGCAGTACTCCAACACTGTTGCAGTGTATGTTCTTCCTAGCATATCACCTAAATCTCCCTTCCTCTAGCCTGGAGGGTAGATTTAGATTAGGTATTAGGAAGAAGTTCTTCTCCATAAGGGTGGGGAGACAGTGCAAGTGGTTCATCAGACTGTACTGCCAACCCCCAAAACTGGCTGAGTTTGCTCAGGTGTTAAAATAAAATCCCTCCTACCTCTTTCCAAGGCTCAATTTAAAGGACCAACATAAGCAGTTTGATATTTTTTTCCTTGTGGAGCCTCACCACACAGAGTAAAACCTACCTAGGCAAGATGTTACTTTTGGTATCTGCACTCACCCTTTTGAGGGACTCCCAAGATGGAAAGACTGGGACCTGGTATGGCTCTTCTGGACTGGGAGCTGCTGGAAGGATCACCCACTGCTGGGAGGGGATGGCAGCTCTTGCTTTTTGAAACACAAAGCCCTGTCCCAGCTCATATTTAATGTTCTACTGGGAACAACACCACCACCTGCCCTACAAGCATCTCCACCCTTCCGGGTGCCAGAGTCCTGTCCCTGCCACAAGAGTGATGAAAATGTTTGCTGCCCACTGCAAAATTGCTTTGTTTGCTTCTTCATTAAGTGCAGCAGCCACTACCCAACAAGCCTGGCTGTGTTTCCAGACGAGTAAGTATTGTTCTGTCTTAGGCTCCTGAGGACTAATAAATAATTTCTGTTTCATTTTGCAATCAGTGCTAAGGATCAGCACAGTTCAGAGAGCAATTCCAGCAGCTCAGCTAATAAAGCTACACTGCAGCACCCCTAGTTTATGTCACACACCCACTAAACGTTCCCCAGAAGCTAATTTAGCCATTTGTTGCTGTAAGGAGGCAGAACACCTGCAGCCTGCTCTTGCAAGAGGATTCAACTGGGGTGCAGCCAGCCCAGATGTTATTTGGGGCTGCAAGTTTTGTTTGAGTGCAATTGCTTTTGCACATCCAAACCACTGCAGTCACTGTGATTTCTTGATGCTGCTGTGGAATTCAATTCTTTCAGATGAATAACATCTTAAAAGCCAATTTAGAAGAAATTATGTTGATCATTTAAATATATCTCATAGTAATTGCAAGCATTTAATTTCTGTCTTAAGAAAAGGACTATCCTCTGTTACACAGAACATCTCCTTGTTCCAGGTTACACCTGGGCCTCTGCTGCCTGCCTGAAGAGGAGGCTGAGGGCAGACCTCATCGCTCTCTTCAGCTCCTTTCAGGGAGGTTGCAGCAAGGAAGGGGCAGTCTCTGCTCTTTGGTGGCAAGCAACAGGAGCAGAGGAAATTGTTCCAAGCTGCCCCAGGCTGGATGCTAGGAAATACTTCTTCCCAGAGAGGGCTCTCAGCCATGGAATGTTCTGCCCAGGGCAGTGCTGCAGTCCCCATCCCTGGAGGTGTTTCAGCAGCCTGTGGAGCTGTGCTTAGGGACATGGTTTGGTGTTGCCCTGCAACCCAAAAAACCAAAACCCAACCCAAAAAAGGTTACCTGTAACCAAGCTGCATACTAAAAGTGAGACTATCCTACACCAACTGGGGGTGGTGGTGGTGCAGTAGTAGTGCCCATTTTTTGCCAGTGGTGCCCATCCAGCAATGCAGCCAGTGCAGGAACATCTCCGAGTGGGAGAGAGTCCTGACCTGCAGAACAAGCTGAAGTGCCAAAGCAAATGTGGGTGTAACCATGGATAACTAATAAACCATTATTATAATGAGCTACCAATCTCAATTCATTAATTGGTGGTTGGTTGTTTTTTTTTTCTGAACATATACTTTTGATGCACTTAATAATTATGTAAGGCTGAGAACACAAAAGAGAAAACTATGAAAGTATTTAAAGAAAGCAAATTGGCTGGATGGTCCTCTGCAGAAGTGTGGAGCTGGGACAGTATCTGCATCCTCTGCACAGAGTCCTTTAAAACAGAGAGATTTGATGTGCTCTTGGTGGGTTTTTTTAATGGCAAAATATAGCCAACAGGATAAAAAGGCATTTCTGCCCTGAGGGAGGAGTGCTACTACAAGGTGCAATGCCAAAGGTGCTCATGCTTGCCCACACACACACCAGGGAGCCAAACCTGGGAAGCACACAGGCCAGGAAGCAGGCTATGAACTGGTAGTTAACACTAAGTTTTATTTCTCCATTCTGAGCCACAAGAGGCAATTCTCAACTGCTCCAGGGCAGAAATAATTGTTCTGGGTCTGATTTTTTCCAAAACACTCAAGCACAAACGTAACTGTGTGAGGAGAGAGCCAAGCAGGGCTTGCACAGGACCCCCAGTCTCCCTGCCCCGAAGCTTGACACAGAGCACAGACATCTCACCTTCCTGCACATCTCCTGAAACAGCAATAAGCAGCAATGTGTTGGAGCAGCTCTTTAAAACTTAGTGCCAAAAGAACGCAGAGTTTCAGGGATGCTCCAGCTGTATGCAGGCATAAACATGAGCACATTAAATGGACGACCCTGTCACGCCATGCAAACTCACCATCATCTTTATTTCACAAGCTCCCCTCCCAGCACTGCTTTGTGTGTTAATAGACACCATATTTTATAGAGCCCCAGAAACCAGTGAGCAGCAGGAAAATAAAGACTGTGTGTTAAAAGTAGTCCCTGCAGCAGAACCTCTCATGGTTAATCAAAAAATACTAATTTCTCTGCCTCTAACAAAGGTCCAAAAGATAGCAGCTAAAGATGTGCTGGGGGTGTGCAGCCTGCAGAAGAGGAGGCTCAGGGCAGAGCTCATTGCTGTCTGCAGCTCCCTGCAGGGAGGCTGTAGCCAGGTGGGGTTGGGCTCTGCTGCCAGGCACCCAGCAACAGAAGAAGGGGACACAGCCTCAAGCTGTGGCAGGGCAGGTCTAGGCTGGATGTGAGGAGGAAGTTGTTGTCAGAGAGAGTGATTGGCATTGGAATGGGCTGCCCAGGGAGGTGGTGGAATGGCCGTGCCTGGAGGTGTTGAAGCCAAGCCTGGCTGGGGCACTTAGTGCCATGGTCTGGTTGGTTGGGCAGGGCTGGGTGCTAGGTTGGGCTGGATGAGCTTGGAGCTCTCTTCCAACCTGGGTGATTCTATGATTCTGTGCTCCTATGATTCTGTGCTCCTGTGATTCTCTGATTCTATGTGCCTCCCTCAGTCTGCAGCTTCGTCCACTCGCCATCATCTCAGAGCACCTACACTCCTGACTTGCTCAGGAAGCTTTAGAGGCACCTCAGTGAGGGAAACCCTCCAGTGCCCTTTCAGGGCACACCCAGGATGTGCCCTTTCGTACTTCCCAACAGAAAGCCAAGCGAGGAGGCTGCCATCCTGTAGCAGGTTCCTGGTAAGCTGTGCAGCTCTCACACGACTCTGCACCAGCCTGCACGGAGCTATTCCCTCAATCTCCCGACACTGGCAACAAACCTCTCAGCCTGTGCTCATGTCCATGCCCCCACAGACACCCACCACAAACGCTGCCAAGTTGAAGGGTGTGAACCTTTCCATCCAGGAGGCCCCAGACTGACAGAGCCAGCAGGCAGTCAGGCTGCCATCACAGAATCAACCCAGTTGGAAGAGACCTCCAGGATCATCCAGACCCTGTAGCCACTTCCCTTCTACACACCAAACCTGGGTGATGCTAGGTGAGTGCCGGGGCGGAGCTCTGCCTGTCCCTCACAGCCGTGGATTTCAGGCATTACTGAGACATTCACAGTTGCTTACTTGTTATCAGCTACTTAAACCAACAGGGAAGAGCCTCAGCTCCTAATGACCCCAATTACAGACGTAATAATTGTCTGTATTGAACTGAATTTATGTTTTTCATCAATATTCAGGCACATGACTTGGGAATTGATTTTCTATCGACTTCTTTTCTCATAACACAGCCAAATCACTGGGATGCTCACTCGAAGGTAGCAAATAATGGAGGCATTTTTAAATGTCCTACAACTTCTGCTTTTTAAGCTGTTCTTTTGCTCTGCTCTGTTGATGATAAATCTATACATTCAATTAAGAAATCACATTTGACTCAATCTCTCTCTGCTTCGTGTAATGCTAAAGGATTTTATAATCCTTCCTGCCCAACAGATGAACTTACTTTTGGAAGGAGGTCAACTTGTTTCATTTCCTTTTCAACCTCTCTCCAGACCTGTTCACACCTGGAGTTACTCAGGGAGGATAGATCCCATCATCTCCAGCATGGGCATCCCTCACCTGAACTACCAGTGTCCCACACCTCTCCCAAAGCACATTTGGACAAGCAGCAGTCAAGCATCTTCATTGCCAATTCCAAGCAAGTTTTCTCAAGCATGGGGATATATTCTTTGGGATAATAAAGTATTTGTTATTATCTTTCCTCTCAAAGCCCCTGCCTGAACACAGCACAACCTCCCTTTGTCAATCAGTTTGCCAAGGGGACCAAGAACACATGAGAAGGCTTAAACTGGGTGGTTTCAGGAGCTCGTTTATGAACAGAGAATCACACATTCCTCCACCCTAGGCAGGATGAGCCCACCAACAGTCAGCATCTCTTCCTGACACATTCTTTTCCCCTACTTCCCACCCATTTACCTAATTAGCTGTGTTTTTACAGGCAGCACCATCATCAGGGTTTCTTGCAAGGCAGCTAACCTAACTGTTTACTAATAATTGCAAACACTCCTGGCCATTTGTTAAGGTCCCCAGATGGGGGGGAATACTCAAGCCCCGGAAAGGAACAGCTAATTATCAGCAATGCTGCAGCAGTCCCTGCTCATTTCATTCCATTAGGCTTCCTGCTCGCAGCCAGCGCCGGGGCACCCTGGCATGTGTGCACACAGAAGGGGTAAACACACCTTTAAGCCTTTCCTGACTGCTTCACAGCTCTCCTTGAGTGACCTGCAAAAGCCCTCAAGTTTCTTGCCATTAGGCACATCTCACTGAAGGGAGGGACTGCCTGCACCTGCAGTCTTGTGGATGTCCTGGCCTGCATCAGAAATGGTGTGGCCAGCAGGAGCAGGGAGGTCATTCTGCCTCTGTACTCTGCACTGGTTAGACCACACCTTGAGTACTGTGTCCAGTTCTGGCCCCCCCAGTTTAAGAGGGACATTGAGATGCTTGAACGTGTCCAAAGAAGGGCAACGAGGCTGGGGAGAGACCTTGAGCACAGCCCTACGAGGAGAGGCTGAGGGAGCTGGGATTGTTTAGCCTGGAGAAGAGGAGGCTCAGGGCAGACCTTATTGCTGTCTACAACTACCTGAGGGGTGGTTGTAGCCAGGAGGAGGTTGCTCTCTTCTCTCAGGCAGCCAGCACCAGAACGAGAGGACACAGCCTCAGGCTGCACCAAGGGAAGTTTAGGCTCGAGGTGAGGAGAAAGTTCTTCAGTGAGAGAGTCATTGGCTACTGGAATGGGCTGCCCAGGGAGGTGGTGGAGTCGCCGTCCCTGGAGCTGTTCAAGGCAGGACTGGACGTGGCACTTGGTGCCATGGTCTAGCCTTGAGCTCTGTGGTAACAGCTTGGACTTGATGATCTATGAGGTCTCTTCCAACCTTGGTAACACTGTGAGACTGTGATATTGTGATACTGTGATGTCTCCTAGAAGAGGGTGAAACACTCCTGGAGGTTCCCAGCCCCGTTCCTGTAAACCCAGCAGCTTCTGAGAGCATCTGAAAATCAGAGGCTTGCTGCCCCTACCTGAGAGACTGGAATGAAGGAGAAAACAGTTTTCTCTGTGCTCCTAATTAAAAGCTCAGCTGGCATCAGCCTTTTCCTTCTGTGTGGCCTGCTCTATCCTAGGCAATTAGCATCCCATTTGAATCCAGTTGCACGCACTCAGCTCGCCTGCCATGAACCCCTGGGCAGCCGCACGGCCACGAGAGAAGCTAACCATCGCTGCCCAGCTGCCATCAGGGCATCACCCATTAGGGTGTCATTGGGATGAGGTGACACAGTAGGGGCTGGCCCATGATGGCTGTGAGCCACACTATCATGGTCTTAATTCCTTCTGCTTGCACACAAACAGCCCAGAAACACAAGCCTAGAAGTGCTATTATTTACTGTGATTTCCAGGTTAAGCTCTTCACAACCACCAACTGAAGTATATCAAAGCAACTAACTATAACTTTCATCCAGACTTTAATCTGCAGTGCTGCAAGGACACTCTGAAACACTTTCATAGTCTTTCTTCTCTGCCTGGAGAAGAGGTCCTGGGATGACAGTATCAGGAACAATAAGCATCAATTTCCTAATATTTGCTTGCTAAACTCCCAAATATAGAATCATAGAATTGTTTAGGTTGGAAGGGACTTCAAAACTCATCCAGCTCCAACCCCCTGCCACAGGCAGGGACACCTCCCAGTCAAACAGGTCACTCAAGGCCTCATCCAACCTGGCCTTGAACACCTCCAGGCAAGGAGCAGCCACAGCCTCCCTGGGCAACCTGTGCCAGTGTCTCACCACCCTCACTGCAAAGAACTTCCTCCTAACATCCAGTCTAAATCTCCCCTCTGCCAGTTCAAATCCATTTTCCCTCGTCCTGTCATTACCAGACCTTGTCAATAGTCCCTCCCCAGCCTTTCTGGAGCCCCCTTCAGATACTGAAGGCCACTTCAAGGTCTCCTCCAAGCCTTCTCCTCTACAGGCTGCAGAGCCCCAACTGTCTCAGCCTGTCCTCACAGCAGAGCTGCTGCAGCCCTCTCAGCATCTTGGTGGCCTCCTCTGGACTGGCTCCAGCAGTTCCATGTCCTTCTTGTGCTGGGGGCTCCAGAACTGCACACAGGACTCCAGGTGGAGTCTGAGGAGAGCAGAGCAAAGGGGAGAATCCCCTCCCTTGCCCTGCTGCCCACACTGCTCTTGCTGCAGCCTTTCATATCCTTTCATATGCCACTGGAGCAGCTTCCCAGCACTTCCCAAAAAGTTACAGGGACATCAAGATGGTTCCATCTCCATAGAGGCTGATCAGATGCCACCTACAAAAGGAAGCTCTCTCCCAGTGTTATGAACAGGAACACAAACAGGCACGGAGAAGACTGGCAGTGACTGTAATTTCATCAGGAAGGATTAGTTACATGCCATAAGACTTTCTGGAGCTGATGGCAGCTTCTCTCTGCACTGACTCTCCAAAACCTCTCTGCTGGATGCAGCATATTTTACCAGTCAAGCACTCTGCCGTGGGTTGAGTTGAACCTGCTGCTGTTCTTCACACCATGCTGCAGTCATGCCAGCTTCGAAAAAGGAAAGTGCTGACTGGAGCAAAGTGTGATCATAGAATGACAGAATGTCAGGGGCTGGAAGGGATCTCGAAAGCTCATCCAGTCCAGCCTCCTGCCAGAGCAGGATCACCCAGAGCAGGTCACACTGGAACGCATCCAGACGGCTCTTGAGTATCTCCAGAGAGGGAGACTCCACAGCTTACTGGGGTAAATGTGCAAGGGGTGGGCCTGTTCGTGGCCTCCACAGGCTTTGTTTGGGCCTGGGGGTGGCAGAGGCATTGCGGGGTGAGGATTCACAGAATCACAGAATTAGCCAGGTTGGAAAAGACCTCTAGCATCATCGAGCCCAACCTAGCACCCAACACTTCCAGTTAACTAACCCATGGCACTAAGTGCCTCATCAAGCCTCCTTTTAAACACTTCCAGGGATGATGACTCCACCACCTCCCCAGGCAGCCCATTCCAATGCCAATCCCTCTTGCTGTGAAGAATTTCTTCCTAATGTCTGACCCCCCTGGGCAGCCTGTTGCAGTGCTCTGGCACCCTCACAGGGAAAAAAATCTTCCCCAGGTGAACGTGGAACATCCTATGCCTCAACTTCCACCATTGCCCCTTGTTGGCACTGGGCATCACCCAGCAGAGCCTGGCTCCAGCCTCCTGGCACTCATCCTTTACATATTGATAACCATTGCTGAGGTCACCTCTCAGTTTCCTCCTCTCCCAGCAGCACAGCCACAGCTCCTTCAGCCTCTGCTCCTAACAGAGCTGTTCCACTCCCTTCATCATCTTTGTGACTCTGTGCTGGACTCCCTCAAGCAGTTCTATGTCCCTCGTGAACTGAGTGGCCCAGAACCAGACACAGTACTCCAGATGTGGCCTCATCAGGGCAGAGTAGAGGGGCAGGAGAACCTTTCTCAACCTAACACAGCCCTTCTAACCCAGCCCAGCAGTCGGGCAGGTGGCAGTCAGGCAGCTGCTGGCTTTGGCTTTCTGTTTTACATTGGCTTTTTCTTGTATTTCACTCTGCTGCCTCTGCCACTAGGCTAAGCTAAGGCAGCCATGCACTGCATTGGAGATTATTAGATTAATTAGATTACTGGCTCGGCTAACTACACATTGTGCTGCTGGGATCTCATCTTCTGTTAAACTCTTAGCTCTTTATCTGAGCCCTGGGCTGTCTGTGCCACTCTTCCCTTCACTTTTGTGCTGGGGTGGCAGGCAGCTGAGCCCTCGCACTAAGCCATCACAGGCTCCCATTCACACCAACCAAACGCAGGGCTTCAAGGCGCTGGCTAGAGTTATACTGCAGCATGTCAAGGATAACTGCCTGTGCCAAACATGTCAAGCCACTGTCAGCTGCTTGCTCTATGCCAGTGTTTCCAGCATCATTCCTCTTTCAGCTTCATCACGTATATCTGTGTGATGTAACTGGAAGGGACAAAAAGGGAGAAATGCATTGCAGGGCCTCTATCACACCACGAAAACCTTTGTCGATGGCTCATCCTCTCCAGGCCTACAGGTACTTCTCCTTCCCCTTTCCTCTCTCTTCTGCACAGCCACACTTTCGTTCCTCATTTCATTCTATTTTGAGGGTAAATAGTTGCTTCTTAACTATAGCGTAGGTACTGGACTTGACAAGCAATTAAAGCAAACAATTTCCACTCATCTAACTTTGCCAAATTAGTCATCTGCCATCTGCTCTATCATCTGGTTCTCCTTGAGGTCTTGCTGTGAATCTGGAAGCGTTCGCCCCAACACGGAGGCAGCCTCCAAGCTGGGAAGGAACCCGAGGGACAGAGGTGACACGTGGGCCTGTGCAGCTCACCACCGCTGCCATTGGGCCGGCTCCGAGGAGCTGCTTGCTGGCTCCAGTGGTCAAGCTGGCAAATTCCCAGCATGCAAGATGTGACAGGAAAGCAGCTGAAATCAAATATTCCTTCGCCAGCCACTTCTACAGCCAGGGAGATTAGGAGGAGTGTGGCATTTTATATGGGATGCAAAACCACATTGAAACATCTGCAGTATTTCCAAGTAAGCTCCCAGTGGAGTAAATCACCTAAGCAAGCAGTTCATGACTGTGTAGGAGCTACTTGAGAACCCAGCTTAGGAATGGTAGGGTCTCATTTTGAGACAATGAAACGGTTTTCAGACAGCTCTGGAGCACAATGTTGGTCTCCTCTGCTCTCCAGCTTCTGATCACTGGCAGGATCTTTCTCTTTCACCAGGCTCCCAGTTTGGGCTCCCCAGTATGACCAAGAGTATCACCAGCACCTCTTTTGCAAATGACTCTGAGGAAATAAAATAGCAGTTCAGAGTGCAAGTTAGCCAACCAAAATGTTGCTGCTCTCAGCAATCACATGGAGGAGTCACTCTCGCTGTCCTCGGTGAAGACAGTTACAGACTGTCTATTCCACCCCCTGGCCTCCAGTATGTGCAGTAGCCAAATTAAGTTTGTGAATCTAACTCTTTATGCCAGGAACTACAGTCCCTCCCTGCAGTAGCAGAGAACAGACCATTACCAATGCTTCCTAAGAGTTCCAAGTCTGCGGGTAAAGGACCATAAGGATCATAAATAATAGAAGCCCTCATGTTCTTGAGCAACAAAACTCCAAGCTGAGGACCTAAGAGTTTGCAAATATTGTTCTCCCTGCTTTCCAAACCTCACCCTTCCCAAAAGTCACTCCAGCAGAGCAGCAATAGCTTCTCTACATCACAGAACCACAGAGAACCACAGCTGCCGACCAGTGCGGGGAAAAGGAGCAGCAGGAAGATGATGCAGCACAAACCATAAGCATCAGGTAAACCCATGAACGGGTGAGAGCAGGGCAGGCAGAGCAGAGTCAGGCACTTGGACTGGCTTGTTGCATCTGTGCCTTCAACACACATTAATTTAGTGAGGGATGCCAGGAGCAGCTGCTGCAAGGCTGGCCCAAAATAATTTGCCAGCTCACAGGCCAGGGAGCTTTTTCTTAGGACATGAAGGGCTCCTTTCCCTGCCAGGGTGCTGTGAAGGTGCCTGTCTTCCCCAGCAGCTCTTGCCTCTCCACTGGGACTCCTGTGGCTCCACCACAGCCAGGGCCCTTCACTTGCTTGCCCTTCTCCTTTGTCTTCTTTTCCTCGCCCAGAGGGGCTCTGAATACCGTGAGCATTCGCTCAACTTAAATGCATTTTAATTAGCATAGTACAAACAGAGCGAGGCTGTGCACGCACAAGGGAGCACATTCATTCAGCTTCCGCCTGGTTCTCCGCCCGAGAAATCCAGCGGGAGCCCTGGCAGCCGCTGCGATGGGAACGGGATGGCAGTCCCCGCTGCCTCTACAGTGTGTAAAACGCATTTGGCAGGCTGCACAGGAGCCCTCAGATCTCACTTACTACTATTTAAGCACTGTTTATGTAGAAGATGCAGAGTAGGTGGGACAGGTGCTTTCAGAGCTGCCAGTGTCACCGTGAGTAATTAGTCACTGCTGAAGCACAAAGCAACCGCTGCGGCGTTCCAGGGTAAGCACAAGCCGCTCGACACAGAAATAAGGTATTCCCCTGCATCCAGCTCCGGAGCTCCTGTTATGAGAAGGATGAGAACGTGCTGGAGAGTGTCCAGAGCAGGGCCAGGAGGATGCTCAGAGGGCTGGAGCAGCTCTGCTGTGAGCAGACTGAAAGAGTTGGGGCTGTGCAGGCTGGACAAGAGGAGGCTCCCAGGTGACCTTCTTGTGGCCTGCCAGCATCTGAAAGGGGCTACAAAAAAGCTGGGGAGGGACTTCTTAGGCTCTCAGGGAGTGACAGGACTGGGGGGAATGGAGCAAAGCTGGAGGTGGGGAGAGTCAGCCTGGAGGTGAGGAGGAAGTTGTTCATCATGAGAGTGGTGAGAGCCTGGACTGCGTTGCCCAGGGAGGTGGTTGAGGCCTCATGGCTGGAGGTGTTTAAGGCCAGGCTGGCTGAGGCTGTGGGCAACCTGATCTAGGGTAGGGTGTGCCTGGGCATGGCAGGGGGGTTGGAACTGGCTGCTCCTTGTGGTCCCTGTCAACCCTGACTGTGATTCTATGATTGCCCAAGATCTCCTACAGCATTTCTTCTTGCTTTACATTAGCCATTATCAGATAATCCAAATACCACCTAATAAAATTATTAGCATGACTATGACATTCAAACACAGAGAAGTGGACTGCTTTGGAGACAACAACCTCCTCAAATGGCAGCAGCCCTGCAAGGTAGAGCTGCAGATGGCCTTCAACAAACAGTCCCTAGGAAAATATTTCAGAGATAAATAAAATCACCATCTCAAGGCAGCAGGTGAGCTGACCATGCCAGCAGGTGAGCTGACCATGCCAGCAGGGCTTGGCTGTCCCCATTAACCGGGCAAGAGTAAACCCAACATTCTAGAGCTGCCTTTCCCAAGCACTTCAAGGTGACTGTGCAGTGCAGGATAGTGTGACTGCAGGACCTACCCTGGCTTAGGCAATATGCACAAGTCTATTAGGATGGAACTGCTTGTAGTTTATTTCTCACTGATGAAAATAACAGGCTCTCAAGCAACACCATAACCTTGTCAAGCAGGCAGGAGAATTCAGCCTGCGCAAGACAGCTGAAATTACAATCATTTAAACTTGGAATTACTGCAGAGGAGGAGAATGGTGTTGCAGCTGCAGGGAGAGGCAGGGATGGCACTGAAGCTGGCTAAGCCCAGAGGTGGAACATTGCACTTTGTCTGACCACATCCTGGGGGCCGTGGTGGCCTTCATATGCTACAGTCACCAAGGCAAAGCATCAGTGTTATGCAAGGGTTTTCTTACACAAACCTCCTTAAACCAGTGGTTGCATCTTAGAATCATAGAATCAAGCAGGTTGGAAGAGAGCTCCAAGTTCACCCAGCCCAACCTAGCACCCAGCCCTGCCCAATCAACCAGACCATGGCACTAAGTGTCCCAGCCAGGCTTGGCTTCAACACCTCCAGGCACAGCCACTCCACCACCTCCCTGGGCAGCCCATTCCAGTGCCAATCACTCTCTCTGCCAACAACTTCCTCCTAACATCCAACCTAGACCTCCCCCGGCACAGCTTGAGGCTGTGTCCCCTTCTTCTGTTGCTGGGTGCCTGGCAGCAGAGCCCAACCCCACCTGGCTACAGCCTCCCTTCAGGGAGCTGCAGACAGCAATGAGCTCTGCCCTGAGCCTCCTCTGCTGCAGGCTGCACACCCCCAGCTCCCTCAGCCTCTCCTCACAGGGCTGTGCTCCAGGCCCCTCCCCAGCCTTGCTGCCCTTCTCTCCACACCTTCCAGCACCTCAACATCTCCCTTGAATTGAGTAGCCCAGAACTGGACACAGATCTTACTTGCCCACAGCTCAGCTAAGCAATCAAACCCATACATTATTAAAGCAAGTGCTTTCAGTTTACTGGCACGAAAACAGAATGTGCAGAAACCCAAGCCTACAGAAGAAACCTTTTTCATTTCTGTGTGCTATGTATAAAAGCAGGCAGCCTAGTCCTAAGCTGCTATCTTCTGCCACAGATGAGCTCTCGTGCACATTTTTGTCAGAGCTTTGTGCAAGCTGCTGAGCACGTAGGGCATTGCCACTGGGCATGACTGGGTGGAGGTGCAAGGGAACACCACACTCACACCTCCTCAAACCTGCATGTTTTGAGTCAAGCCCAGAACTGCAGTTTAAATTAAACATAATAAAACTGAAACGCTAAATAAAAAGCCTGAGCACCCAATAAATTCTCCCAGAAGCAGGACTTGCATTTGAATTGCTACCCTCGTTGTACCTCAGCAGTACACTCATGGCAAACACCTCCACTGCTGAAGCTTCTGCCTGTTTTACCTGGGAGGTAAACTGCACTTGGTGAGCTTCTCAGCCTGTCTCACTGATGAGATGTGACTGAAACAACATGACTGAAATCACAGGCTGCCCTGCCCTGCCCTGCTTTACCCGGTTCCCGTTGAACCTTTGTCAATGCTCCACTTTTCAAGTCAACAATGGGGTATGGGGAGAGTCAAAGTTGCTGTAAAATTGCTCCTCATTTGCACTTCTCCTACAGCCAAACCTGGCAAAGCGACTTCAAAATCTCTATTTCCCCCTTGTTCCACCTCTTGCTGCACTGCACTGACCTAAGGAATAGTTATTTGTTACTTCTTGTTCTGTGTACTTTCAGAAATCATCTTGAAAGGTAAGCTCTAAGGAACCACACCTGTCTAAGTACTGTGAACTCTTTCTAGATCCCTTTGCTCAGGTACACTCCCTGGTAATACTTCCTTTTTTTTCCTCTGGTGGGAGGTCTTTAAAATGCACCCCATGTATGTTTTATAGATGTTTAGGTTTATTCCCTTCCTCTCGCCCCAGACACTGCCCTGAAACTCCTGTCCATTGATTGTGACAGTATCAATTTGTGAAGGTCAACAGAAAGCTGCTCTGACAGTTGAACTCAGAGAGCCATTTTTAAAGGGGCTCTTCATCTTCCTCTACAAAGTAAAATGCCGACAAAACCGAAAGCCAAGGTCTTTCTTTCACTGGCCAAATCTGACGGGATTTGGATCTCTGGTGGCCACTAACACTCACTGAAAAGCTGAGCTTGTTTGAGGGCCTTAGGAAATGACAAATTAAAGAGCAGGTTTGTGAAAAGAGGAGCAGCAGTTTGCTACCTCTGCAGACCTTGGGTATCGAAGTTCCCCGAGACTGCCACGCAAGTGCCACCAGTGTAAGGGGGGGTTAAGCCTCACACATGCATAACTCCCTTTGCACTAAACACACCACAACCATCTGGCTAGTCGAGAAGCAGTCAGGATCAACTGACTGTGGTGCTTGCACTGAGAGAATAGGTTCATTTATTTGGGGCTGTGATCAAAAGCCTCTTCAAAAGGCTTCCACCCTTTCCCCCATCCCAGCGTTATCTGAGGTATCTGGAATTCCTAAGCGCTGGCAATGGGGCTGCACAATTGATGGCACCGTTATACGTGAAGAAAACCTGCCGTAAATCAAAGAAAACAGTTACATAAATGAACATAAAAGCGCAGGGAAATGTCACAAGGCAGCAATAAAGTATCTTCCAAATGGTAAATCCCAGCAGCAGAAGCACCATTAGTTTTGAGTCCTGCACTCAGCAGCAGCAGCAGGACTGGTTTATGGCTGGAGCGCTCAGTACTGGAGCTTGCCTCGGTTAATAACTGCGGGTTCAGGCTAGAGCACAGGTCCTTGGCGCAGAGTGGAGGGAGGCAGCAGGAAGCAAAGGCAGCAAAAGCATTTCCACACACACCACACCGAAGTGGCACCATGGGCCCGTGGGGTTTCCCCCACTGCTAACTCTACCTGAGCACAGGAGCACATCACATGCACGATTCTCACGTACGTAAAGTATGGGTGATACTTTTGAGCTTAAGTGACTATTTGCTTGGCCCCTTCTCACCGAACCCCAGAAATTGTATAGTGCTGACTGGTATTTTGCCTGCAAGAAGAGAGATGTCTACCCCAGAGTGGCCATCCAGGCCTCTTTGTACACTGCAAAGAAAGCTGCTTTAGCAGGAAAGCAGTACAGACGAGGCACAGGCCTTGCCTGAGGAACACATTGCCCAAATCAAACATCCAGATCTCCCCCAGAGATCACGGAGGCTCTAGTGAACACAGCATCCTAGAAGGGAGGAAGGCAAAGAGCCTCTGGAAAAGCAGGTTAATCGGTTTCACCTTCACCGGGTCAGCCTCTCGCTGGCTTCTTTGCAGGCCCCAGCCAAGACCCCTGATATTGGCTCGTTTATCCACCAATGCTACCAGCAGAACAAGACATGTAACAGGCAAATGCCAAGGACTGCTGGGATGAAGGAAAGGCAATGCCTTGGTACAACATTGGAGCTGCCGCAGGAACAGCAGTGGCAGCACGAGGAAAATCTGTGGACAGATTAAAACCTCAGCCACAGGCATACAGTGAGGATGGCAGGAGAAAAAAACCCCTAAGACTGAGCGTGGTGCAGAAAACTCCCTCCCCAACCACCCCCCTGCCTCTCCGAGGGGTTTCCTTTCCATGCTGATTGCTCCACTGAGGCTTCACATGATCGAGCAGGGGCAACCGCCAGCCTGTGCCCCTGGGCTCATTTCTCATGCCTGCGCACAAGCCATACCCTGAAACTTTTGCATTTGGAAACATTCCCAAGACTATTCCTGACCTCTTAAGAGGACATTCACGTATACCTTAATCCTTCAAGGGGTAACCATTAGCTCACTGTTGAAAACACCCCCCTGTTTTGACACAAGGCAAGGAGCACAAAAGGAAAAGGCACAACAGATTGCTGCTTGTGTTTCACAAAGACGCAGGTGATATTCTCACGGCACCTTCGGCGTTCTCGCCTCTCACAAGAAGGTGACAGCGTTTCTGCCTTCAGACCTCTCCACCGATTCTCTTCTCATAAACAAGGAGGGAAAGGCGGCTGACTGACAGGCACCTAGCTCCTCACCACCACGCAGAACGCACAAGGCACCTTATTAGCAGCCTCATTAAGAAGAAAAGGCCAAGACGCAATTTTCCCAACGCAAGACCTCTGCGAGGAGGCTGCTCCCAGGGTCCCTGTTTCATTAATACCTTCCTCTCGCTCCACTCGATGATGCGGTTCAGCGCAGCCTGGGAAACGGGAGGGGAGCGGGACGGGCAGCCCCGGCAGAGGGCACAGGGCACCCTGCATGTGATCCCCGGCAAACCTCACGCCGGGGGCTCTGGCCGCGGCCGCGCACTTAAGTGATGCGGGAGCACGCGTGGCCAGGGCGGCTGGCTGCAAATTTACCCACTGCAAAACGTCCTTGAAGCTGCCTGCCGGTGGTGGGGACATGGCAGCCAAGGTCAGTGAAGCTAATTTGACGGCGAGTAACGAGCCTGGCTCTGCGCCGCTTGCGGAGATGGTGACCCCACCCTTGCTAACCCCCCAGAATCACCTTGCGGGCTGCAGAGAAGCTCCGGGGACCAGGGTCGCCTTCTTTTCCCTCCCGCCCGCCCTGCTCACTCGACGCGGTCCCTCTTTATTACAACCACAAAAAACGCACAACGCAGCCAGGGCTGCCAGGAACAGCTTAATTAATAACAATTAGCTGCAGCACAATTGTGATTCAGGTGGCATTTTGGAGCATGAAGGAGAAACTCGACACTTTGGGCTTGTGTGCGGGGCCATAAGAAATCCCCGGCAAAGTTAATGGCAAGCGAGCGGTGCTGAGATTCCAGCCTAGTGTAAAATTACCGAGGGAGCTCAATGTCACAGCGAGGCACCCTGCTGCTGCCAGCACGATTAGCCCTTGCACGGCTCTAATAACATCTGGTCAAACACCTCAGGAGCACATCGCTGGCATATTATAAAATATTTTCCTGGTTTGGGGCTGGGGGTGTGGAAATAATAAATCTCTGCTCACGGCAGAGAAAGCAACAGCCTTGAAAGCATCCCTGATGGGGTGAGATGCTAGTAGGAAGGAGGGAGCATAGGGTGCCAGCTCCACACTTCTCAAAGCCACCCGGCCCCTGCTCCACAGTGGGCGCTCCAGAGGGGGTCTGGCACTCTCCTCCCTGTTGCAGAGAAGGGGAAGGACACTTTATGAAATTGCAGTTGTCTAAAGCGGTCAAAACACCTGCCAGTCACGGCAGGTTTATTGGCTGCACTCCCCGTGAGGGGGGCTCCATCCGAGTGCCTCCGCCTTAATTAGCATCACCGCAGTCAGAAGCAATTTATGTAGGAATGTACATGGGGAATATGAAGACAGACTCAGTCACTGCTCTCAAACAAGAGGGAAAATGTGAAGGCTTCAAGGCTTTTTGTTGGAGAACAAGGGAAAGTCTTAGCTAGAGAACGAGCAGAGCCTGCTATTAACAGAGGGTATTTCCTGGCTCCTGCAGGCACAGCAGCGGCTGGCTTCCTACTCGTGGAAATTGTAAAAGCAAAACAAGACAAGATGAAATCGTGACAGGCAAGACAGGATGATGTTCTGGAATCATGAAGAGGCTCCAAAACGCATGCCCAGCCTGCAAGCTAAACGTCAGCACACAGGGCATTTGGACAAGACAAGCTGGGCAACTCTGGGTGTGTCTGGAAGCTAAGCATGAAAGGTGCACACACAGGCACAGATTGGTTCTCACAGGGCTTCTGGCAGCTTTGCGTGGAACCATCACCTTGACCCCAGGGAAATGCTGTCCTGTATGGACAAGGAAAGTGTATGTGTCTACTGGCAAAGGAGAACAGACCACAGCCATCTTGCAGGCAGAGCGAATTGCAGGTGGCAGTGCCTGAGCAGGAGGGAAGGTGTGGAATTGTTGTGCTGCAGGTATCGTGCAGCTAGGAAATCCTCAGCACTAGTAAGAATGGCATTTCTAAAGTAGGTAGCCTAAGACCATGTGGGCTAAAACAAGAAAAGAAAGAGGGTGGCTCTTGGCCCAAAGTCGTGCAACAAATCTCAGGGATCAGTCCTGGGACCAGTCTTGTTCAACATCTTTCTGAGTGCCATGGACAGAGGCACTGAGTGCACCCCCAGCACATTTGGTGATGACACCAAGCTGTGTGGTGCAGCAGCCAGGCTGGAGGGCAGGCATATCAGCCAGAGGGACCTGGACAGGCTGCAGAGGTGGGCACAAGACAACCTCATGAGCTTCAACAAGACCAAGTGCAAGGTCTTGCATCTGGGTCAAGGCAATGCCAAGCACAAATCCAGCCTGGGCAGTGAGTGGCTGGAGAGCAGCCCTGAAGAGAGGGTCTTGGGGGTGCTGCTGGACAAGAAGCTCAACAGGAGCCAGCAGTGTGCACTTGCAGCCCAGAGAGCAAGCAGAGCCTGGGCTGCACCAGGACAAGTGTGGCCAGCAGGGCCAGGGAGGTGATTCCCCCCCTTTACTGCGCTCTGCTGAGACCCCACCTGGAATACTGCATCCAGCTCTGGAGCTCCTATGACAAGAGGGCTGTGGAGATGCTGGAGTGTGTCCAGAGCAGGGCCAGGAGGATGCTCAGAGGGCTGCAGCAGCTCTGCTGTGAGCACAGACTGAAAGAGTTGGGGCTGTGCAGGCTGGAGAAGGGGAGGCTCCCAGGGGACCTTCTTGTGGCCTTCCACGATCTGAAGGAGGCTACAAAAAAGCTGGGGAGGGACTTTTGAGGCTCTCAGGGAGTGCCAGGACTGGGGGGAGTGGAGCAAAGCTGGAGGTGGGGAGAGTCAGCCTGGAGGTGAGGAGGAAGTTGTTGAGCATGAGAGTGGTGAGAGGCTGGACTGGGTTGCCCAGGGAGGTGGTTGAGGCCCCATGGCTGGAGGTGTTTAAGGCCAGGCTGGCTGAGGCTGTGGGCAGCCTGATCTAGGGTAGGGTGTCCCTGGGCATGGCAGGGGGGTTGGAACTGGCTGATCCTTGTGGTCCCTTCCAACCATGACTGGATTCTATGCTTCTAAATTCCCCTCAGCCCAGGGGAAAGCTATCATATGCTCAGGAACAGGCTCCAAAACAATCTAAGCTATAGCTTTGTAAAAATGTCTCTTAATGTGTAAAAACTGTTCCAGGGCTTCTGCCAAAGCCTGCAGACACATATGCCTTCCAGCAGCACAAATCCATCCTACTCGTCCCCAGCACCACCATCCTGAGAAGGCACAGCTGGATCAACTGCAGCAGTGCCACCTGATGCTCAGCAGCCAAGGAAATGGAGCTCTCTGTGTCCTGGTGATCACCAGCTTATCTTGGCACACTCTTTTGTCATGTGCACATGGATTTTTATCTTCTGTTAAGTCTCTGCAAGAGCCTTCATTTTGCCATGATAAATTTCCATCAAACTGAAGTCTGACAAAATGCATCATCATGAGAACTGATTGAGTATCAGTGTCCTTCCTACCAGTAGTGGTGGATGTAGAAAAGCCAGTGGCTGACAAAAGGCTTTGGATTCTATTGTGTCACCCACATCAGGCTGAAAGGTCTGTGGCTCCTCACACCTAAGTGAAGGAGACAGAAGAAAAACATACCTCACACTTGAACTTAGAACTTAGGCAAAGCTCTCAGGCATGCCTCAAACTCAGGCCTTCCATGAACATACTACTGGCAGGTAATATTCCTGCTTAAGAAAAGCATCGCTTCTGATTTAGCTGCCTTGCTTGTTCTCCAACATGCTGCTTCCCCAGGAAGATAAGGTTGTGCTTGAATCTGAAGCTATTGGAGCTGTGGCTCTTAAAGCAACAAACTTAAGTTCAAAACTGGGTTTAAGTCTAATGTGCTTCTTCCCAACAGAGATTACAGTTGTTAGCTACAGAATCACAGAACTCACAGAGACCTCCAAGCTCATCCAGTCCAACCTTCAACCCACTGCAGGGGCAACACTAAACCATGTGCCCAGGCTGCTGAAACACCTCCAGGGATGGTGACTCCAGCACTGCCCTCTCTGGGAAGAAATATGTCCTAGCATCCAGCCTGATCCTCCCCTGGGACACCTTGGAACCATTTCCTCTGCTCCAGTCTCTTGCCACCAAAGAGCAGAGGCTGCCTCCTTCTCACTCCAACCTCCCTTCAGGAAGCTGTAGAGAGCAATGAGGTTTCCCCTCAACCTCCTTTCCAGCCAAAACACTCCCAGCTCCCTCAGCCCCTCCTTGTAGCCCAGCTGCTCCAGGCCCTTCTCCCGGGGCAGCTCTGGACAGGCTGCAGCCTCTCAATGTCATTCCTGGAGTGAGGGGTCCAGAGCTGAACACAGCACTTGAGGTGTGGCCTCAGCAGTGCTGAGCACAGGGGGATGATGATCCCCTCCAGTCCCTGCTGCCCATCTTGTTTCTAACCCAAGCCAGGATGACTTTGGCTTTCTTGCCATTTAAAGTACAGTGGTCCCACTCCCCTGAAAGGTTGCAGAGATCACTCAATACAGACCTCACCATGGTCTGCTATTGGGGAACTACAAGCACTTGCTGAAGTTAATGGTTCTCCATCACTCTTGTCTCTTCATGAAAGAAGGTGAATTTCTTGGAGTGGGCTTGGAGGCAGTGTGAAGCCTCATCCAGAAAAAGAGGGCCTGGCGAACCCACTTGAGAGTGCCATCCTGAACTGGGGGTGCAGAGGATGCCTGTGGATGGGATACTCATGCCCTGCTTTGCAGAAAGCACTTCCCTAAGTCAGACTCACATAGTGCCAAATCCTTCCCACTGCTCCCTCTGCTCCTGCCAACACTCTGTGATTAATATCACATCAAATTTGTCTTTGTACAATATCCACTGATCTCTCTTTGCATAATGTTCTCTTTGCATCAGGTGACAGCTTTAGTGATTCCTCCTTTATTTGCATGTCCCCTTGAAGAAGCTTCATTTCTCCTTCTAATCAAGTCATTAATTTTCACCCAAACCCTTCCCACCCTGAGATGGCTGGCTTCTAATTTGTCTCTGTCACACAACTGACAAGTATCACCTCATTGCCATGCTGGGATGCTCCTCCACACACCTGTATTTGAGTAGGAAAAACACCAAGATTATTTTTGCCACCACCATAACTGCTTTCCTCTGTGGCAGTTTGATTCCATCAGGATCCTTCCTTCAGGTCCTTTGTAGTAATAATATTCAGCTGCTTGCCTTTGATTTCTAAGCTGATGGTGCTTGCCACTGTTGAGGCCAAAATTGCTTTTCCTTTTTATGTTCTCTGCGTCTTGTTTACCAGCAGTGCTGCCCATCTGAGACATCAGCGTATGCCCCCCTGCTGCCAAGCCGATTCTTCTTTCCAAACCCTCTTCCCTTTCCATGGTGTTGTCAGCACATGGATTTTCATATGCTTTACACACAGCCCTGTAACCAAGCTGAATGCATCATGGTAGGATGGAACTCATGCAGTCTGAAATCACTCCTGGGCAGTTCCTCCCTTTCCAGGTCATCTACCAGGTTCACAGGATCACAGAACCATCCAGATTGGCGAAGCCCTGCAGGATCACCAAGTCCAACCTAGAACCCTACTCTGCAAGATTCACCTTAAACCATTATCCCTAAGCACCACATTCAAACAACCCTTAAACACATCCAGGGTGGGTGACTCCAGCACCTCCCTAGGCAGCTCATTCCAGTGCCTGACCACTCTCTCCATGAAAGGTTTTTTTCCTAATGTCCAAACTAAACCTCCCCAGCCTCAGCTTGAGGCCATTCCCTCTTGTTCTGTCTCCAGTTACCTGTGAGAAGAGCCCAGCAGCAACCTCTCTGCAACGCCCCTTCAGGCAGCTGCAGGCAGCAATGAGGTCTCCCCTCAGCCTCCTCTTTTTCAAACTAACCATCCCCATTCCTTGCTCCTCCAATATCTTTCCATTACTTCCAAACCTGTCCTCCCTAATTCTGGGCCATCAGCCAGGAGAGCCAGGAAGTGCTTTCAGAAAAGCTAACGTGAAGGGTGGCTGTAAAGGACTATGGAGGGCTGTACAGATTGCAGCTCAACTCCTGTGGTGCTTGCCTTTTGTTAGCAAGAGAGCGGGACTGCCAACTCACAGGTTCACAGAATGGGCTGGCTTGTAGGAGACCTCCGAAGGTCATCCAGTCCTACCCCCTCTGCACTCAGTAGGGCCAGCCTCAACTAGATCAGGTTGCCCACACCATCAATATCTCATGGGATGGGGCCACAACTACCTCCCTGGGCAACCTGTTGCAGTGTTCCACCACCCTCATGGTGTAGAACTTGTTCCTCACATCCAATCTCAATCTGCTCTGCTGTAGTTCAAAGCCATTGCCCTCATCCTGTCCCTGCAGGCCTTTGCAAACAGTTTCTCTGCATCTCATTTCCTACAGCACTGACACATCTCAGAAATCCACAGAGAAGTGAAAGACTGAAAGGCAGAGTCAACAGACTCCTCCATCTGCACCACGGCCACTGGACAGTTCTTACCCTCCTCCTGTCCACAACACCCTTGCTTCCAGCAAGCGGCATTCTGCCACCACCAAGCCTGCTGGACTACAAATACAGACTTTTCCAGGAGAATCATAGAATGGTTTAGGTTGGAAGGGACCTCAAGGATCAGCCAGCTCCAACCCCCTGCCATAGGCAGGGACACCTCCCACTAGAGCAGGCTGCTCAAGGCCTCATCCAGCCTGGCCTTAAACACCTCCAGGGAGGAAGCATCCACAACCTCCCTGGGCAACCTGTGCCAGTGTCTCACCACCCTCACTGTAAAGAACTTCCTCCTAACATCCAGTCTAAATCCCCCCTCTGCCAGTTCAAACTCATTCCCCCTCGTCCTGACATTCCCAGACCTTGTCAATAGTCCCTCCCCAGCCTTCCTGTAGGCTCCCTTCAGATACTGCAAAGCCACTATAAGGTCTCCTCGAAGCCTTCTCTTCTCCAGGCTGCAGAGCCCCNCTGTGCCTGGGATTGCACCCACCCAGGTGCAGGACCTTACACTTGGCCTTGTTAAACGTCATGAGGTTGGCCTGGGCCCACCTCTGCAGCCTGTCCAGGTCCCTCTGGATGGCATCTCTGCCCTCCAGCAAGTCAACTGCGCCACACAGCTTGGTGTCATCTGCAAACTTGCTGAGGGTGCACTCAATTCCTCTGTCCATATCACTGACAAAGATGTTACAGAGCACTGGTCCCAGCACTGACCCCTGAGGAACACCACTTGGCACCGGTCGCCAGGTGGACATTGTGCCATTGATCACCACTCTCTGCATGCCACCATCCAGCCAATTCCTTATCCAGTGAGTGCTGCACACATCCTGTCTGTGCTGTTCCAGTTTGGTGACCAGGATGTCATGTGGGACAGAGTCGAATGCCTTACTCAGGTCTAGGTAGCTCTCCACTCATGATTCACAGAATACCTCTAATTCTCTTCTGCCACTTACCATAAGGATCAACTTGGTATTAACATCAAAACCCTGACCCCACATTTTAAGAACACTGAATAAATCCTTTCTTATCTCTTACTGCTTCTCCTCCTGGAGGACTTGAGCTCCAGAATCAGCCCCAAAATCACACATATGGGGCAAAAGACTGAGGCTGCAGCTTCTTTACTAGCTATTCCCAGCACACAGAATATTGGATACCAACAAATTCCAGTCCAACACCATTAGATCAATCCAGCCTTTCTCTTAAAGACAGATCACTTTTGCTTCGTTAAAGCATCAGGGTTGTACGCAGACCCTCGAGGGCTGCCCTGCCTTTTTGATTCCTGTCTGTTGTTCTGCTTACTGTATCACCTTGCAGAGAACTCCATGAAAGTGATGGGAAGAGAGAAGTGGAATTATTCACAGAGGATCTGAAGACCTTCTGAGGGTGTTACTTTATTGTCAGTTCAGCGTTTTCCACCGATGGGCCTGGATTCCCTGGTTATACATTCACACGGTGCTCAGGGGTCATGCTGCTGCTCTGTGGTTTACCCCAGGAACAAGGTTATTCACCAGTGCAATTGCCTGCTCCTTGCCCTCAAGGCTTTTCATGGCAATGGTTCTCCCTCCTTATCTGACCTCTTCTCCCTTATCACATTTCCATCTGCCTCTCCTCTACCATGCCCCAGCACCAGGTTCATTTGCATCCTCCACACAGACCTCACCTGCAAGGGCTCTCATATCTCCTAAAAGCCCCCATCAGCTCTCATGTCAAGCCAAAAGCACTCAAGTGAGGTAGGAGAAACCTGCTGAAACTGCTATGACAAGAGGAAATGGCCTCAAGTTGCATCAGTGCAGACTTAGGTTAAATATCAGGAAATATTTTTCTACTGTAAAATTGGTCAAGCATTGGACCAGGCTGCCCAGGGCAGTGGTGAGGGTGTTAAAAAACACAGAGACTTTGCGCTTTGGGACACAGTTCAGTGGCACAGTGGTGCCAGGTTGACAGTTGGGCTTGATGTTCTTGAAAGTCTTTTCCAGTCACAGAATCATAGAATCAAGCAGGTTGGAAGAGAGCTCCAAGCTCATCCAGTCCAACCTAGCACCCAGCCCTGCCCAAGCAACCAGACCATGGCACTAAGTGCCCCAGCCAGGCTTGGCTTCAACACCTCCAGGCACAGCCACTCCACCACCTCCCTGGGCAGCCCATTCCAATGCCAATCACTCTCTCTNCTTCCCTCAGACCGGAATCCAAGCACTGTGCTGGGGTTAATTTTAGTGCTGGCAGGAGCGAGCTGCAAGGCACCAATTCACCAAATGACAGAAACACTTATTCAATTGCAAGTGCTCAAGCCTCCCCTAACAGGAGTGAACTGTGACGGGAAGGATTGATTTGTGCAGCGCCGTCTCCCTCCCTCTCCCGCTCCTACAGGCTGTTATTACGTTGTGTGCAAACAGCGCTCACGTTCCTCCAACCTTGTAATTGCCCAAATCAATGAAATCCTCAATCATAAGAAGGCAAAAAAAGAGCAGAGGGTTTCCTGACATGCCTCATGGTTGCCAAAGGAGTCAAGAGTAGATCAAATGCATCACTGAGCGTCACTTCAACCCCCAGCTTCAAGAAAGAAACTACTGCTAAAAGCACCCAAACAAAACCAAAGCTCAGAATTAAACTGACAGAATTAAAAGCTGAGGGGTTTATTTCTGTGCTTGTGCTAGTTTGAGCCTAGCTGGGATATTTCAGTGAGAAGAATTAGAAGATAGGCTGTGAAAAGGAAACAGTGCTGATGTCTGCTGCACTCACAGGCTTGCTGAGATAGATAAGAACAAGAACACAAACATAGACAAGGGAGTTCTTTGCTCTCTGGGCTTTTGGGCTGCACTCCTCTCTCTAACCTAACTTGCTGCCTGACTAATCCTTCTGCTCACTAACCCCCCTGGCCGACCCTCCAAACTACCTTGAGCATAAGGCAAAGTCTGGAGTAAGGCAGAGGGGTGGGAGGAAGGTGGCAGGGTGGTTAGGAGCCTCTCCTGGGCACTCTGGTTTCTGGGAGGGCTGTTGTGTTTCTGTGTTACCTTTAACTTGTCTATTGCTGTCTATATATTGTAAATGCCTGCTTGTATCTTGTGCTAAGCTGTAAGTATAAAGCTTCATTCAATTTCCAGCAGCTGAGTCTGGTCTGGGTGATTTTACTTATGTGGGGGAGGGCAGGTAGAATAGAATAGAATCAACCAGGTTGGAAGAGACCTCCAAGATCATCCAGTCCAACCTAGCACCCAGCCCTATCCAGTCAACCAGACCATGGCACTAAGTGCCTCATCCAGGCTTTTCTTGAACATCCCCCAGGGATGGTGACTCCACCACCTCCCTGGGCAGCCCATTCCAATGCCAATCACTCTCTCTGACAACAACTTCCTCCTAACATGCAGCCTAGACCTGCCCTGGCACAACTTGAGGCTGTGTCCCCTTGTCCTGTTGCTGGTTGTCTGGGAGAAGAGACCAACCCCCACCTGGCTACAACCTCCCTTCAGGTAGTTGTAGACAGCAATGAGCTCTGCCCTGAGCCTCCTCTTCTCCAGGCTAAACAACCCCAGCTCCCTGGGGGGAGGTAGCACCCAAACCATCACACTGCTTCTACTGTGGGATCCTCCACTGCATTTCAGTGCCAGATTCGAGGTAGGACAGAGTAGACATGAAGTATGTGCAGAGGGAGGGAGCTCTTGTGCTTTTAAATCACCCTGAAACTAACCCACTATAGGTAGCAGCTGGAAGAACAGCAGTGAACAACCTATTTCTAGATCTGGAGGAAATGTTGTTCTTTGTACAAGTTCAGTCACTCTGGGGAAAGAAAATAACACCAAAAAGGTAGATGGATGAACTTGAGAAAATCTCCTTTTTCCCATCTGGGAAAAACTGTTTCAGTTCTTATAAAGTCTCGTAGGAAATAATGTGAAACAAGGCTGAGCGAGGCTGCCCGACAAAGACTCCGACTCCTTCTGTGGGATGGATTTATCTTCTTGGTCTCCAGACTGAAAACTTTTCATTCACTTCTAATTTACTCAGCCAGGCTCTTGATTTTATAGACATGCAGCAAACTCGACACAGATAAATCACCTTCAAAGAGCAGATTTGGAGTACGAGCAGACACAGTCCTCGCTCTGGTGTAAAGCCAGAGAGAGACATTTCCACGTTTTGCAGGTCATTGTAGTTCATACAAAATAAAAAATTAAGATGAAAACTTGTGCATCTGCTCTTCCTTTCCCAGCAGATCAATCTTACTGCTGGACCACTGCATTCTGAAAGAGTCTAAATCTTAGGGGGAAACAGTAGAAACACCAGTTCTGGTGCATCGATACCTGCCGATCGTATTTCGACTTCAGTCCTTAAGCATAGAATCATAGAATGATTGGAAGGGACCTCAAGGATCATCCAGCTCCAACCCCCTGCCATAGGCAGGGACACCTCCCACTACAACAGGTCACTCAAGGCCTCATCCAACCTGGCCTTGAACATCTCCAGGCAGGGAGCATCCACAACCTCCCTGGGCAACCTGTGCCAGTGTCTCACCACTGTCACTGTCAAGAACCCTTTCCTAACATCCAGTCTAAATCTCCCCTCTGCCAGTTCAAACCCATTTTCCCTTGTCCTGTCATTACCAGACCTTGTCAATAGTCCCTCCCCCACCAACTTGTAGCCCCCTTCAGATACTGGAAGGCCCCTCCAAGGTCTCTTCTCCAGGCTGCAGAGCCCCAACTCTCTCAGCCTGTCCTCAGAGCAGAGCTGCTGCAGCCCTCTCAGCATCTTCGTGGCTCTCCTCTGGACTGGCTCCAGCACTTCCATGTCCTTCTTGTGCTGGGGGCTCCAGAACTGCACACAGGACTCCAGGTGGGGTCTGAGGAGAGCAGAGTAAAGGGGGAGAATCCCCTCCCTTGCCCTGCTGCCCACACTGCTCTTGCTGCAGCCCAGCACAGGGTTGCTGTCTGGGCTGCATGTGCACACTGCAGGCTCATGTTGAGCTTTTCATCACCCCAGACCCCCAGGTCCTTCTCCTCAGGGCTGCTCTCAGCCATTCCCCACCCAGCCTGGAGCTGTGCCTGGGATTGCACCGACCCAGGTGCAGGACCTTACACTTGGCCTTGTTAAACGTCATGAGGTTGGCCTGGGCCCACCTCTGCAGCCTGTCCAGGTCCCTCTGGATGGCATCCCTGCCCTCCAGCAAGTCAGCTGTGCCACACAGCTTGGTGTCATAGTGGATGGTGGACAAGAAGCTGGACAGGAGCAGGCAGTGCGAGTCTGCAGCAGAGAAGGCCATTGGCAGCCACTCCAAGGTCTCTTCTCCAGGCTGCAGAGCCCCAACTCTCTCAGCCTGTCTTCATAGAGGAGCTGCTGCAGCCCTCTGAGCATTTTAATGGCCTGTTCTGAACTGGCTCAAAGAGTTCCATGCCTTTGTATTGGGGGCTCCAGAACTGCATACAGTACTCCAGGTGACCTTATGCTGTGCATCAAAGCAGAATCCCTGTCTGACCAGAGCTGTGAGAAGACAGCATCTCAGCTAGGACCAATTTTGTGCTGAATTCAAACCCTCTCCCTGGATTACTCACACTTGTCCCCCAGCTGCTCAAATCCACCTCTGCTGCTCCTGGTGCAAACTCAATGAACCCCCAGTTCCAAATGCCCTGTGAATTTGAAAGATCTCCCCCCCCCCAAACCAAAACCCAAAAAACTAGAAGAGAGAGAGAGCTGCTGGGTAGGAGAGACTCATAGATAGAAAATCATCATCTGGAAAAGAGTTCAGAGGGACAAACATGGATTCTCAACAGCAAAGAATCAAAGATGTGGGATGTCAAACCAAGGCGGTCAGTGAAAGACAGGGGAGAAATAGTCCATACAGATTCATAAAATCATAGAATCAGCCAGGTTGGCAGAGAGCTCCAAGCTCAGCCAGCACAACCTAGCACCCAGCCCTGCCCAACCAACCAGACCATGGCACTAAGTGCCCCAGCCAGGCTTGGCTTCAACACCTCCAGGCACAGTGACTCCACCACCTCCCTGGGCAGCCCATTCCAATGCCAATCACTCTCTCTGACAACAACTTCCTCATCACATCCAGCCTAGACCTGCCCTGGCACAACTTGAGGCTGTGTCCCCTTGTTCTGTTGCTGGCTGCCTGGCAGCAGAGCCCAACCCCAGCTGGCTACAACCTCCCTTCAGGGAACTGCAGACAGCAATGAGCTCTGCCCTGAGCCTCCTCTTCTGCAGGCTGCACACCCCCAGCTCCCTCAGCCTCTCCTCACAGGGCTGTGCTCCAGGCCCCTCCCCAGCCTTGCTGCCCTTCTCTCAACACCTTCCAGCACCTCAACATCTCTCTTGAATGGAGGAGCCCACAACTGGACACAGCACTCAAGCTGTGGTCTGAGCAGTGCTGAGCACAGGGGCACAAGAACCTCCCTTGTCCTGCTGCCCACACTCTTCATGATCCAGCCCAGGATGCCATTGGCTCTGCTGCCCACCTGGGCACTGCTGCCTCAGCTTCAGCTCCTCTCTCCCATCACCCCCAGCTCCCTTTCTGCCTGGCTGCTCTCAGCCACTCTGTCCCCAGCCTGTAGTGCTGCTTGGGGTTGTTGTGGCCAAAGTATGAAAGCAAGCAAGATGGCAGTGTGGCTTGGGGGTCAGGAAGGGGCAAGGCACCACCAAATGTGACACACCCCTATGTCTGTTAGTGTTGGTGAGGACTGCACTCAGCAGGCTGGCAAGCTGGAGGAGCAACAGGGCTTCTTTGCTTCTTTGAAATTAACGTCCTTGGTAGAATTCACATCTGAGTTTAAAACCTGCAAGCCTTTCTTTGGCTACTTGAGGAGTAGCCAGGCTTTTAGTCAGTGCCTGCATCTGAGGTAGGGCAAAGACCTGTGTTTCACAGCTTGGAGCATGGCATCTCTGAGAACAGAGAATGCAGGCTTAAATTTAAAGCCTCTGCCTCAGTATCCACTCCTAGGGAGTTACACAGTTGTAAGAATTTCCCAGACACAATGGAAAGCTTCAGCGAAAGGAAGGAGACTTTTGAAAGAACTCAAAGTGTCAGCTCTTCCCCCAAATGAAACAAACTCCTCAAATCCTCAATTGTGAAGATTTACTCCCTTTTTTTGGTGGAGACAGGATTAGGTATATGCCTGAAACTATTCCACTTGCTGAGATTAGTGAAGAGAAATAAACAGAGGGGGACAGAAATCAAAACTATATCAGTCAAAATGGCCCTCTCTGATTAAAATACATCTGGTGTGCAGGTCTGGGAGGGCTTGGATTTTGTTCTGTGTTGTGTGAATTCCCTGCTGTGTAGCATATGCAGAGCAGTGTCACAAGCATCAGATAAGTGGAGTCTCCTCTATCTCGATCTAACTCCAGTTTGCCTGGCGAGTGAATAAGCAGCAGGTTTTTCTCCACTGAGTATAATAACAGGAGGAACAGCAGTTTTTTAATCTCTGCTTGTGTCTGTGTTTATGTTTTCATAGTTGCTTTTGGGATCCCACAGCACTCACATTCCCTGAGATTAAATTGCCAGCTCTTTGTTGTTGGCCATGGTTGACTTTTAACTCCACCACATTTGAAACTCCCATGCTCTAAAGCTGCCACTTTTGTGTTTTCTTCTCTTCCCCAGTAGAAGTTGTCTCAGGGAGAGAAGGAGGATGAGGCTGGATTGAGATTGATCATCCTCCCGGTGGCATTTGAAGATTCAAGATGTGCCTTATCGCCTGGCGCAGCAGGGAGGACGCAGCAGCAGCAGCTTTGCAGGCATCAGCAGGGGCTACCTGCTCAGATATTGAGTTTCCAAGGGGCTTAAATGGCTTCCAAGCACTACTGCCAGCAGCACAGGTATCCTCCACTGCAGTCCCTCTGGAGGCAAATCAAACCAATATCTCTAAGAGATGCAACAGCACCTGCCAACTTTAACCCCTTTAGATGGGGGCATGATAAGGAAAAGAACAGACTCTGGTGACTGCTTCATTCCTCAGGTTACCACAACAGTCTGGGGACACCAACAACATTATGAAGATGTTTTGGCTTTAAAGGAATAGTGGAGATCAAAAATGCACACAGCCGTTCAAGACATGCGCCCGAGGCGCGTGCACACATTCTTTCTCGTGTTTCAAATTGAGGGAGAAAAGATCTTTGTCATCTTGGACTTGCCCAAGTTCACTGAAGTCACCAGGAATGGAGCAATAACCTCCGCTGGAGTGCTTTGCCAAATGGGGTCACACACCTTTGACCATAAGGTATCCAGGGGTGAGGTTCCTTTAGATACTTCTGAGAGTTTAAGGGCAGACAGACCGAGAAGAAGAAGCGCATCAAACCTTCCTGCTATCGGTTTGCTTCAGACTGTGACTGAGTCACTCTACAGCTCCCACTGCTTGTCTCATAACTCAGTAAGGAAGAGCCTGTATCCAGCTGAAGATGTCCACACTGGACTGCCAGAGTGGGTTTCACTACCAGTTTAGAATAAGCTGCACGTCTATCAACCCTGATACCTCAAAACAAATCACTTCAACACTCTTTACAGCCAAGGATGTTGTTTGCAGTTGGCAACGACAATTCTGCAGCCTGTAAGGCAGAACCATGAGGTTCAATCGCTTGCTCGTCTCTGTCTCAAGGACAGGAGCCAGTTTCTTCTGAAGCAGCACACGTTTCCTCTTTGGGACTGGACCAAAGGTGAGTACCCTTGAACCACCACAAGCACAGCCCTTCCTTTTTGAAGTTTAGATTCAGTGCAAGACTGCTGCATCTTTGAATGATCCTAAAGTGAAACAGAGGAGACAGAGGCAGGAAGGTTAAAGAGGCTGTTTAGGTGGACATAGAAGCAGAGAGGCAGCAGTAAGACAAGCAAACCCAGGGAGTTCTGCAGCAGAATAACTCTCAGGAAAGTTTTCATGGTAGAATCAGAAGAGCAGGTTTAGAAGAAGCCCTGGGAGGTCAGAGCCCTTCCCTCTGCCCAGATGCATAGCCCTTCCTACAATAAATCTCTCTGTGCACTCTCACATGTTAGTAAAGAATAAGATGATCACTGGATGTATTTTGTTACAGGGCCCATCTGTGGCCACCCAGTCCCCTGTTAAAATGCCACACACCTCTGCTACAGTCCTCATACCTTCTGTTCCTATCTCACCTGCCCCCACTTACTCGTTGTTGTCCTAACTGCTCCACTGCAAGATGTCCATCACTCAGACTATCTTTACATTATTCATGTAGCACCTGTGGCATAGGATGTGAAAACAAGAGGAACGGGAATCAATTCTTCTTTTCCTTCTGTAAATGTGAAGGAGAACACACTGCTTGTTCCTCAGCACCCCACTGAGAATCATAGAATCAGTCAGGGTTGGAAGGGACCACAAGGATCAGCCAGTCCCACCCCCCCTGCCATGCCCAGGGACACCCTACCCTAGAGCAGGCTGCCCACAGCCTCAGCCAGCCTGGCCTGAAACACCTCCAGCCATGGGGCCTCAACCACCTCCCTGGGGAACCCATCCCAGGCTCCCACCACTCTCATGCTCAACAACTTCCTCCTCACCTCCAGTCTGACTCTCCCCACCTCCAGCTTTGCTCCACTCCCCCCAGTCCTGGCACTCCCTGAGAGCCTAAAAAGTCCCTCCCCAGCTTTTTTGTAGCTCCCTTCAGATCCTGGAAGGCCACAAGAAGGTCACCTGGGAGCCTCCTCTTCTGTGGGACTTTTCCACAGCTGACTTCTTACTAGGATGAAAGGAACCTGGATTTTGTGATGGTGACCTGTTCTTGCAGATCATAGGCAGCAGCCCAGGACAGCAGGTGTCACACACCACACCCTTTGCCCTGATGGTGCATGTCAACATCCCTCAGCTCTTTGCAGCAATCTCAGCCAAACACTCAGCAGGGCAATAGCTGCTACAGTGCCAAGAGCAGCTCCTCACTGGAGGCCAGTAACAGCAGCATACCAGCAGCTGGCCCTGCACCCAACCCTACAAGGCCATGCATAGCTCCTCTACCTTAACAGCTCTGAAATTCAGGAGGATAGCCAAGGACACAGCTTTTGGCTCAAACTAATGCAGGGAAAATATGTTTTTTCCTTCCTATTTCAAAACAGTTTAGTATTTGTCAATAGCTTCAGAGCCAGGCTACGTAAAATTCTTCTCTGCAGTTCAGTGGCAGCCCCACCAGTGGTTGCCACTAAGGCTTAGCCAAAGGAAGCTCAGACTCCTATCTTGTATTTTTCTTTTTTTTACTCATTTAAAGGCCTGGGCAAAACTCAGAGTAAAGGACAATGCAAGAGAGGAAAAACCAGAGAACTCAACCCTAGGTAAGTAACACTTGGGTAAAAGTAGGGATCCTCTGCTATGAGGACAGGCTGAGAGAGTTGGGGCTCTGCAGCCTGGAGAAGAGAAGGCTTCCAGGAGACCTTGGAGTAGCCTTCTGGGATTTGAAGGGGACCTACAGGAAGGCTGAGGAGAGACTATTGACAAGGTCTTGTAACAGCAGGACAAGGGGGAATGAGTTTAAACTGGCAGAGGGGAGATTCAAACTAGATGTTAGGAAGTTCTTTCCAGTGAGGTTGGTGAGACACTGGCACAGGTTCCCCTGGAAGGTTGTGGCTGCTCCCTCCCTGGNTGGCAGGGGGTTGGAGCTGGATGATCCTTGAGGTCCCTTCCAACCTAAACCATTCTATGATTCTTTGTCTCATTGTAGCTGCATTTGAATCATAGAATCATAGAATCAGCCAGGTTGGAAGAGAGCTCCAAGCTCATCCAGCCCAACCTAGCACCCAGCCCTGCCCAACCAACCAGACCATGGCACTAAGTGCCCCAGCCAGGCTTGGCTTCAACACCTCCAGGCACGGCCACTCCACCACCTCCCTGGGCAGCCCATTCCAATGCCAATCACTCTCTCTGCCAACAACTTCCTCCTAACATCCAGCCTAGACCTGCCCTGGCATAGCTAGAGCCTGTGTCCCCTTGTTCTGTTGCTGGCTGCCTGGCAGAAGAGCCCAACCCCCAGTGTAGCCTGGGGCATCACTGTCACAGCTTAGTATCTTCAATTCTTTCATGCAGTGCCAGGACTTTTCCAGACTGGAGCACTTGTGGGGAGTAGGAGGTGCGAAGGATCTCACAGCTGACGTTCACTGGAGTTTACCCAGAGCACCTTTACTTTTCATTTACTGACCTGAAGAGAAACAACCCAAATCATCTCTATTTAGCAGTGAGTGAGTGAGAGGAAAGCAAATACACAAGGGAAAGGAGTGACAGGCTACATCTGAGCCAATAACTTCAAGACAAAGGCGCAAAGGCATTGCCGGGAGAACCACTGGCAGCTCCCTGCCCGCTGCGGGGGCATCCAGCCTCCAGACTTCCCTAAGTGCAGAAGATGAGGGCTGCCCTGACCGCTGCGAGTGGCAGAGGCTTCTTGCATGCACAGCCGCAGGCAGAGATGGGGAACAGCACAACCCAGAGAGCAGAACAGTGTCTGAAGCCTCTCCCAGACAGCCAGGGAGATAAAAGACCTCAGCTACAAAGCACAAAGCCTGAACGGTGAAGGTTAAATATGGGCTCCCACTGCCATTATTTATCCCCTGAAACATCTGGGAAACTTCCAAAGCAGTTAATCCATCACAGGAGCGGAAGGAGCGAGAGCAACTGCACAAACACACCTAGGGGCCTGCTCCTGTTGCCATTAAGCACCTGTCTAGCAAAGGGCTGCCATAAGCCAGCACCCCACTGCCGCCGCCGCGCTGATGGAACGCTGCAGCTGGGGCGGAGAGTCGGAGGGAAACATCTCTGAAGATGACTCACAGGAGGTTTCTCTGGGAAACAACATTTACATGGCGACTTTGTGAGGGGCTGAGGCCACTCCTGCGCTTGTGCCTCCATCCTCCACCTGTCCTTCTGTCCTGCCAGCTCTGGTGCAGTGAGAAATGCAGAAAAGGATGCAGCTGGGTGTTACAGAGTGGGAAACACCTGCCTGTGCCAGCAAGCTGCAAAAGGCAGTGGGGCTGAAATCAAATGCAAGGGCTGCATTCACAGTCGTTGAATGGCTTGCGTTGGAAGGTACTTAGTGATCATCCAGTTCCAACCCCCCCTGCCATGGCCAGAGACACCTCCCACTACACCAGGTTGTTCAAGGCCTCATCCAGCCTTGTGTTGAACACTTTACAGCTGCTCTGGGGAACCCACTTCAGTGTCCAGCCACCCTCTTCAGTGTCCAGCCACCCTCACAGTAAAGAACTTCTTCCTAATGTCTAATCTAAATCTACCCTGCTCTAGTTTAAAACCTTTGTCCCTTGTCCTATCACCACCTGCCCCATTGTGCTGGTTTGAGGTTAATTGGAATATTTTATTGAGAGAAATTAGATTATTTGCTGTGAAAAGCAAATATAGGGAGGTCTAAACTACCCATTTGTTCTGCTGGACATACAAAAGCACACAAAGGCAGTCTCTGCCTGGCTGTTGCTGTATTGACTCTTCTGCCTGACCCTACCCATTTCCCAACTATTCTGTTTCTAACACTTCTTGCTGACCTTTCTGGATCACCTTGTATGTAAGGAAGATTCTGAGATATGGGAGAGGGTGGAAAGAAGGTGGAAGAGTGGTTGGGAGCCCCTCCTGGGCACTCTGCTGGGAGGGGTCTTGTATTTTTGTACTACTTTTAACTTGCTTATTACTGCAAATAGCTGTAAATATCTGTAATATATTCATAGAATCATAGAATCAAGCAGGTTGGAAGAGAGCTCCAAGCTCATCCAGCACAACCTAGCACCCAGCCCTGCCCAATCAACCAGACCATGGCACTAAGTGCCCCAGCCAGGCTTGGCTTCAACACCTCCAGGGACAGCAACTCCACCACCTCCCTGGGCAGCCCATTCCAGTGCCAATCACTCTCTCTGCCAACAACTTCCTCCTAACCTCCCCTGGCACAGCTTGACTCTCTGCCCCTTGTTCTGTTGCTGCTTGCCTGGCAGCAGAACCCAACCCCTCCTGGCCTCACTTCATGTAGTTGCAGACAGCAATGAACTCTGCCCTGAGCCTCCTCTTCTGCAGGCTGCACACCCCCAGCTCCCTCAGCCTCTCCTCACAGGGCTGTGCTCCAGGCCCCTCCCCAGCCTTGCTGCCCTTCTCTCCACACCTTCCAGCACCTCAACATCTCTCTTGAATTGAGAAGCCCAGAACTGGACAAAGCACCAAGGTGTGGCCTGAGCAGTGCTGAGTACAGGGGCAGAAGAACCTCCCTTGTCCTGCTGGCCACGCTGCTCCTGAAAATCTAAAAGCAGCAACCAGAACAAGAATCCTCCCATGTTGTGATCTGAACTTCAAGCCCCACTTCACTCAAGATGTAAGTGAACCATGAAAAACTACCAAGGGCTGATCTCCCAGAGACTGGAATAGGTCAGGGAGAAGTGTGCCAAGGCAAGAAGTCTATGAAAAGGAATATAAGAATGGGTGCAAGAATCCAAAACAGCTGAAAGAGATGCTCACAGTGTTACTCTCACCCTGACAACAATGGAGTGGGGCAGAGAGGGGGCTGCAGAGCAGTTCTCATTTCAGCTTTGTACCCACCACTGCATGCTGGAGCTGCCAGCTCAGACACAGAAGCATGCTAAGGTGAAGCAGTGAGCTTTCCATCCTCTGGGGAGGAAGCCTGCTAGGAGCATTGAAAGCTATCAGGGTCTTGTACCACATGTTCTACAGAAGGCATCCAGTGTCAGCAAAAAGGCCCAGCCCAATCTCACGTTTTCTTGCTCCCCAAGAACCACAAAGTTGCTGAGCAATTTGAGAGTCCACAAGGCTTACTGGAGCAAAGCTCTTTATGGGGACAAAACACAGGGTGGTTAACACATTTAAGAGAAGTAAAAGCAAACTGGATGATGCCTGGAGATGCCAGAGCTGCATATCTTGCCAGTCCCTAACCTGGGAGTCTCCCAAGCAGCATGCACCACACAGTCTCAAGCCAACAGGTCTGTACTTGCATCTCTCCAGGACAAAACTGACTCTTTGATTTGCCCAGACAAAAGTGCCCAAAACAATTCAGGGGACTTGAGCACCTCTCCTACAAAGAGAGGATGAGAGCCCTGAGGCTGTTTAGTCTGGAGAAGAGAAGGCTGAGAGATCTCATCAATGTATACAGATATATGAGGGGTGGGGGTCAAGTGGATGGGGCCAAACTCTTTTCGGTGGTGCACAGCAATAAGCCAAGGAGCAACAGCTAAAACTGGAACAGGGAAGGGTTTATCTCAACACGAGGAGAAACTTTTTTACAGTGAGAGTGACAGAGCCCTGGCACAGGCTGCCCAGAGAGGCTGCGGAGTCTCCTCTGGAGCCTTTCAAGACTCACCTGGATGAATTCCTGTGCAAACTACCTTAGGTGATCTTGCCCTGGGCAGAGGGATTGGACTGGATGATCTCTGCAGGTCCCTTCCAACCTCAAGCATTCTCCGATTCTGTGAATTCAGGTTAAAAGGAAAAAGCTACGGCAAGGCTCAAAGCACCTGAATGGAGCAGAGACCTTCCTGCAACCTTAACCGTCAGTGTCAGTGTTATTTTCAGGAGCAAAATGCAATGCAAAGGGTAATAAAAGACATGACAATTAGGGTACATGAGGCAGATGCCTTTGAAATGCAGGAATGGTGATAATCACGGTGTATAAGCAGAAGAATTGGTTTTACTGTTCAGAAACCTTCTTCCCGTTTATATGGAGGAATGCAGCATCTGCTACTAATATAATGCAGCAATAATGGAGGCACAGAGTGTGTCCTCACGGGAACCATCAGGCTGTTTTATTTACTCTTGGCCAACTGCAAAGACAAACAGATTTCACCGAAAGCGGTGCATATGGAGCCCTATCCTCGTGGAGAGCCTACGTACTTCTGCGCGGCAGCGCGGCACTCTCGCTTGTGAATGCTAATGGAGCTAGCAGAAAACGGAGCGGTACTGTCAAGCCTGACCTTGAATCCTCCCCTCTGCATGGAGAAGTGGCATCCTGGTTAGCCACGTACCTGCAAAGCAAATGGTCTTCAGACTTGTTAGGAGCCTGAGCTCACTGAAACAGAAATCAGGCTGCGAGGTCTGAAAGTGCCATAAGCTCTTGCTCGGAGCACTAGCAGAAGAGTCTAGATTAAAGGCAAATGGACTGAGTGAATGCATCTCCCATCCCCTGCCACGATGCCTTGTGCACGAGCAATACACTCATACACTGCTTGGCCCTTACTACAGACGGCTCAGAAAAAAACAAAACACAAACACAAAACAACATGAAAAGGTATTAAAATAAATACACAGGCACAAAGAAATGGGAGCTCAGGAAGCTTGGCAGGTGGTCAGTTAGTACTCATCTCCAGCAACTGATCCTGCACACAGGTGTTTCAGTTTGGCATCGACAGCCAGCCAAAAGCAGACATATTTTGGGGGGATCCCTCACAGCTGCTGCAGCGAGAGACTGGAAGGGAGAGCTCTCCATGCCAACCTGCACTCATGACAATGATCTTCTTCCCTAATGGATCTGGAGGTGCAGCCAGATCTCTCACTTTGCTCTCGCAACAAGATTATAAACCCAATCTGTCTGCCAAGCCGCACAGATCGTTCAGACAATAACCCTAATGATATTTGCTCTTTCTCCTTTCCCTGCTAAGTTAGATGCTGCTGCCTTCATCCTTTAAGGAGAGCTGGACATGATGACAGGAACTCCATTAGGTTCAGCCAATTGATTAACTCCAGCATGTAACATTTAGCTTCGGGTGCAGTTTGTAAGCAGAGAGGGAAATGACGACTTGGCTTAGGAAGATGCTAGATAAAACCGTCCCTAAAAAAAGCAACATTTCCATTGACTCCATAAAAGAGCTGTTTGGCTTTCCACAATCTCAACCTCCACTGACTGCACTGAATCAAAGTCTGTGGTAGAAGCTTTCCAAGTACACACAGGAGAATATCCATTTCTCTTCCCAGGGTTGTAAGTAAAAGATAGATGCCAGCTTCAAGAAGAAGGAAGCACATCTGCTTATGAGCAAGTACAGACTGCACAAGAGGGTCTTTATCCAAACCCTAACCTAGGAACTCAGCTTCTGTCACCAACTACCAAATCATGTCTCCAAACCCAAATTGCTCATCAGCTACATTAGAACAGTCTCCAAATTATTTTATTAACCTGTGGTGATGCTAAAAAAACAGCAACTTCAAAACATTTACCTAAAGTGACAGCCAATCTTTTCTTACCACCTATAGCCAGACCTAATCCACCTCCACCCCCACAAGTTGCTGAGACAGGACAGCCTGTATCTCTGAGACAAACACAACCCCCTGGATGAGCCAGTTCTGTTCCTGACACCTCCCAGTGATGATTATCACACAGTCTCTTTAAGGAATCTACTGCAATGCTTTACCACACTCAGTGTTAGAAAGATTGCCCCAAACATCTAACTTAGGATCACGGAGTGGTTTAGGTTGGAAGGGACCTCAAAGCTCAGCCAGTCCAAACCTCCCACCGTAGCCAGGGTCACCTCCCACTAGAACAGGTTGCTCAAGGCCTCATCCAACCTGACCTGGAACACCTCCAGGGAGGTTGTGGAGCACAGAATCACTCAATGTGATCAAAGATCCACAACCTCCCTGGGCAACCTGTGCCAGTCTCTCACCACCCTCACTGCAAAGAACTTCTTCCTAACATCCAGTTTCAGTCTCCCCTCTGCCAGTTCCCATTACCCCTTGTCCTGTCATTACAAGACCTTGTCAGTAGTCCCTCCTCAGCCTTCCTGCAGCCCTCTTCAGATACTGGAAGGCTACTCCACGGTCTCCTGGAAGCCTTCTCTTCTCCAGGCTGCACAGCCCCAACTCTTGTAGCCCGTCATCCCAGCGGAGCTGCTGCAGCCCTCTGAGCATCTTGGTGGCCTTCTCTGGACTGGCTCCAACTGTTCCATGTCCTTCTTGTGTTGGGCCTTCCTGCTGGCATTTAAAAATCATGGCTTGTCCAATGTCCTTCTTTGCAGCACCCTTACACATAGGTGGTACTAGCTCCCTCTCTCCAACCCAGGTCTCTTTTGCATCAAACCCTTCTTCATTCTTCTTCCCCTTTCACCTTCAGTCTGCCCACAAGGCCACAGTCAAGTGTTTACTTCATCCCTGTACCCACCCAATGTGTCGCTGTTGGTGGCACTGTTCACAGCACCAAGTCTGATGCTACCCTTCTTTGCAGGAGCTCACACCTAGCTTTTGGCTTATGATCTCCTCTAACCTGCATATTTACAACAGCTATCAGAGGGAAAGCCTTCACATCGGTATCCAATGCAATGTTAGATTCTAGACATCTTACAGCATGGTCCTGCCACACACAGGATTGGGCTGCAGTTGTGAAACGTGTTCCATATGGTGGCTTTTGGCGCTGAATGCATCTGCAGTAGCAGTACCTGAACGGACTACTTCCATTAAGACAACGAAGAACAGAAGAAAAAAGAGTTTAGTGGGTGAATGCCCTCTGCAGGGGCTTCAGAAAACGAGTGTGAGCTGCCCACTTTAGAAATGATGCCTCTGTTTCATCCGGCCTCACCTAAAAGTCAATGTAGTCCCTCTCTCCCACCATCTAACAGGGTTCTGCTGTAGGTGAAGGAAGACTAAGCAGAGATCAGCAGCATGGCTGTGGGGGCTCGGTGAGACATAGCTGCCATCCCTTGTGGCCAGCAGGCCCCTCCCCTGTGCCACTGTCCCCTCAGCTCCATCCCTCTCTACCCCTCCTCTGCCAGCAGGTCTTATCTGATTTACTGACCTATTACCCATTTATATCAGGAGCTTCTTCAGGACAAAATTGAAGCCTGTGTCTCCACAGAAGGCTATAAAGAAACCCACACACATTCAAGAATCATTACAGGGTAATATTTTACTCTGCTAGCCCATTAAACAAGAGATGAAATACCAGGCCACTGAAATCATAGCAGCAGTGTGGTTTCTGAGACACAGCCCATAGAAGGCCACATATCTTTTTCTTCTTAGGATTCCCAGGAACTTGACACTTTATATATATCCCAGAAGCCATTATCCACAGAAAAGACTTCAACTGGTTGCTTTCAGTAAAGAATGGGTGTTCAGAAGCTACCAGCAGTGCTCACCACTGCTTGCACATGTTGGCATCACCACTGCCAGTGCTTCTGAGCCAAAGGGTGAATTATATTTAGATTAATAAGAGAGACTCCAAAAGACTTGGAAATGTATTCACCAGACATTAGTTCCAAAGTGGGTCTGCAGCTTGGATTTGTTCTCCAACCCCCGGAACCAAGGTCTGCCTAATGCTAAAGCAGCTCTTCACACTAAAGCAGAAATAATTTAGTGCAGCCTAATTGTTTCATGGAGGCATCTTTAAAATTATGCATAATTGGTGTCCCAGAAGTCCCGGGAAAACAGCTGAAGATAAATTGCTCTTGTCAACAGAGAGCAGGCAGGCCCCTGTGCTCTTCACTACCACTCCTGCTTCCACAGCCACTGCTGCAGGGACTGGGGAGCCCTGGGCCCGCGCTGTGCTGCGCTAGCACACTCTGTTGTGCCTCTTGACACGGAGCCATTTGAGCCAGCAGGAGGAACCACAGACAGCACAGCATTCGTGTGAGCCTCTGAAAATAAAGAGCAGTTTGAACTGCAAGCAGCCCCAGCTCTCGAAGTTATCTGGCTCTCCCTGTGCAAGCCCTCAAAAAGCGATGCTTGGAGATCAGCCTGACCAAGTGAACTGGGGAACTGGAAATCTTTGCCCCCGTGGGCAGGACTGGCTCCATTCACAGTCAGCCCAAACCGCAGGCTCACCGAGTTCTTCACCAAATCCCTGCCAGAGGTCCTGGCACTTTGGAGAACCTTTAAAGCTTCTGGTTTCTGTGCAAAAAAAGGCACCTCCCTGGGAATCTTTAAATACCTCCAAGGATTTCTTTGAGAAGTTTATACACAAGCAGCCTTTCTGCATTGCCTTTCTCCCTGCCTCTGGGAAACTTCTGCCTGCTCAGATACCTTACAGCACTTGTATTTCGTGACTGACAATTATCTCATAATGAAAAAGAAGTCACAATTAATAAAGCTCAAAACTAATACCTGCTAAACTCATTTAATGATTTAATGAAGCAGGAGAGAGTCTTGTGAAAAGATTCTAAAAGCAAGAGACTCAATTTGCAATTAGAGGCAACAATCATTTGACAGCCTGCAGGCTCCCAGGGTAAGCGATGGGGAAGAAAGGAAGGGGAAAAAGAGAAGAAAAACAGAAAATAGGCCACTAAAACAAAAGCCCCACAAAGAAAAGCAAACCAAACCAAATCCATACAGATTTTTGTCCTTTCTATTGTTTTTCTTTGTATACTTCTGAAAGGGAAGCCTCAGTCCTTTATTCTGTTCTGAAAGGGAAGCCTCAGTCCTTTATCCTGTTCTGAAAGGGAAGCCTCGGTCCTCTACCCTGTTCTGAAAGGGAAGCCTCTGTCCTCTCTCCTGTTCTGGAAGGGAAGCCTCTGTCCTCTCTCCTATTTTGGAAGGGAAGCCTCTGTCCTCTATCCAGTTCGGAAAGAGAAGTCTGTCCTCTATCGTATTCTGAAAGGGCAGACTGTCGTCTATCCAGCTCTGAAAGGGAAGTCTGTCTTCTGTCCTGCTCACACGCAGCTGCCTTCTCCAGGTAGGTCAGTGTCACCCACCCATTTTAAGGGCTGGATGAAAACTCTCAGGGTGCTGCCAGGGTTTGCAACGCCGCTGGCTTGTCCACATGTGCTTGTGGCATCTGAAAAAGGGACATCTGAACGCAGCTCCCGCCGTAAGCGCAACCCAGTAAGAGCACGGCCGGTTGCGAGCTGTAGTGAGCGCAGCGGAGGGGCAGCGGAGCCGGCAGAAGCTCTGCGCCTCCCCGTCCCGGCAAGGCAGCAGCGGCCGGAGGCAGCTCATGTGAGCAGCATCCCCCTGCTCCCGGTCCATACGCCGCTGTCTCTCTCAGCCCCTGCCCGATGCCATCCCCGCTTCCAGGCTGCAAAAGGAGGGTTCCGGGGGGAGGACAGGACCGAACGGCCTCCCAGCACCTACTACCCCGAGGGCAGGCGCTGCCGCAAGCAGCTGCCGACTCTGGAGGCGCAGGGAACGCTCTGCCAGCCACTGGAAGGCAAGTCCTAGCTGGCACCTAACTGCGAAGGCAATGCTGGTTCAATTTACAGTTGTAAATTCGATTCCTGAATGATGATGCACCTTTAAATGTTTTTGCACTCAACCAGCTCTGTTAATAAGCCGAAAACTAATTTAATGTTGTGATGCTCATTAATCACTATTACAGAAGAGAAAAGCTGAAGGCAGGAGCAGCCTACAGAGGAGCTTGGATGGGCACTAGACTTTCACCACGGAGTGTGTCACAGCACCCCAAGTACAACAGCCCAGGCAGCAAAAAAACATCCACCCTCGTTTCTGAAAACCAACCAACCAACCAACCAAACCAAGCAAACACTGAGGAGCAGGCTTTGGAACGACAGACAAGAAAAACTGTCTTCAGGGGGAGTATTTATCCCATCAGCAAAACACCCAAATGATACAGAAATGACACAAGACCACAGTTTGGTTTACAAGGCACTTACAGAGGGGGGAAAACAACTCTACCGACTTCAACAGGTTTAGCCAGAAGCCAGCAATCAGAGACAATGAAGAGGAGGGGACACAAGGCACTCTAAGTCAACAGATGTGGGTAAGCCAAAGCCAGCTCCACACCAAGATTTCACACAGAATGCAGGCAGTTTTCTGTTCCAACCCATTTCAAGCACCATTTGAACCAGGACAAGCACACTGTATCTGGAATAATCCTTTTCCCACTTGCAATGCTAACCCTAGTAGTTACCTACTTGTTTTCCCCTAAGGAAATGGTGACTAAAGAGTTCTAATAAATAGATTTTAACACCTCATTTCCTGAGATGTCAGATGGCAGCTCTCTGATGTCACTAGCTCCAGTGACAGTGACAGTTTCCAGACAGGCTTCAGAAAGCTAACACAAGGATGTACACCCATGGGTCTTCTCTGCGACTCCAGAGCAGCTAAGTAGCTGAAACCCTCTTAGTTATCCACAAAACTCCCTACTGTTGGTGTTTTTTTCAAGGGAAAAAGCCTGCAGTTCACGCTCAGAAAACAAATCGATGTCTAGAAGGCTCTACAAAGGAATTGCAGGACTTTAGAGCGGCTGAAATAACGAACATTCAAATTTGCAAGGAATTGGACCAGGTCTCACCTTTCCATATGAATGTGCTCACAAACATCTCTCAGCTTGAAAGCTTACCACCTTATTCTACTATCACCCATGACTTGCATGACTGTTCCCACCCACCCTCTAAACATAGCACTTTCACCTCCCTAGGAGGTAACCACTCAACTTGGGGGATAGGGACAGGTAGGACAGATAGGACAGAGAATCACATCACATAGGTAGGAAAAACCTGCAGGGCTGCTAACACTCAATTCTCTTCCCCTTGCAATTATTAGTGGCAAAGCACTGGTTTGTGTTATTCCCTTGACCACAGGCTTCTCTTTCTCATGGATGGACATGAGAAGCAGTGGCAGCAACAGCAGACTCTCCACAGAGCAGCTCTTAACTGGGAACAGGCTCTCCACTTGCATTACGGTCAGATGAGCCCTCTCTGCCCATCAGACTGCTGTATTTATTGGCCACCTGTATTACACAGCTCATAAAATGAAAAATCATTCCACACTCCTTCATTTTGAGGCTGCCAAAGGTCACCCTGCCTTGAAGACTGAGAAAATCCTGGAAAGTGAAATGGAAATGGTACAAGGTGCAATACAAAGAGTTACTGTCCCCTCCTGCCCACTCCAATACACCTTCTCTCTCCCAAAAACAAAGACAAAAAGGATCACAGCTCCTCTTTATGGTAAATATGAGGACTTCAAGCTGCCAAAAAGAGCAGGTGAGTTGCCTGCACCCCTGTACTTCCTTCCAAGTCAAAGAAATGACAGACCTCAGGGTATCAACTGCTGCTTGAATCAAGATGTAAGTTGCTGAAACTCCTTTCACTTTGATGGTTCACATTTGGCTCAACAATGATTTGGTGAGAGGCCTCGAGCACAGCCCTACGAGGAGAGGCTGAGGGAGCTGGGATTGTTTAGCCTGGAGAAGAGGAGGCTCAGGGGAGACCTTATTGCTGTCTACAGCTACCTGAGGGGTGGTTGTAGCCAGGAAGAGGTTGCTCTCTTCTCTCAGGCAGCCAGCACCAGAACAAGAGGACACAGCCTCAAGCTGTGCCAGGGGAAATTTAGGCTTGAGGTGAGGAGAAAGTTCTTCACTGAGAGAGTCATTGGCTACTGGAATGGGCTGCCCAGGGAGGTGGTGGAGTCGCCGTCCCTGGAGCTGTTCAAGGCAGGATTGGACGTGGCACTTGGTGCCATGGTCTAGCCTTGAGCTCTGTGGTAACAGCTTGGACTTGATGATCTGTGAGGTCTCTCCCAACCTTGGTGATACTGTGATATTGTGTGATTTGCCACCACCTCCCATCACAGAGGATTTGTCTTCTACTTTTACTGGACCTACAGACTGGAGAAAAAAAACACAAACCCAAACAAACAAAAAACCACTCCCATGATTTTGGCCAGTACCATACTCAGCTCTTGTACACACAGAATCACAGAGCGGTTTGGGTTGGAAGGAACCTCCAAAGCTCATCCAAACCAACCCCCATGCAGTCAGCAGGGACAGCCTCAACCAGATCAGGTTACCCAGAGCCCTGTCCTGCCTCACCTTGAATACCTCCAGAGAAGAGGCCTCAACCACCTCCCTGGGCAACTTGTTGCAGTGTTCCACTACCCTTATGGTGCAGAACTTGTTTCTCACATCCAATCTCAATCTGCTCTGCTCTAGTTCGAAGCTATTGCCCTTGTCCTGTCCCTGCAGACCTTTGCAAACAGTCTCTTTCAGGTACTGAGAGGTCTCTATTAGTTCTCCCCAGAGCCTTTTCTTCTCCAGGCTGAACAACCCCAGCTCCCTCAGCCTGTCTTCATGCATCTCCAAGGCACAGACAGCCTGGTTCCAACTGTATACAACCTAAACAGTGAGGATAGAATAATTTTGCCTTTCCTTTCTTCTTATGTAGTGGCAATGATAATAATAAATACGTCATTATTAATATAAACAACAATATTTCCCACCCAGGACTCTCACATAGGTTTGTAGTATCAGAGAATCAACCAGGTTGGAAGAGAGCTCCAAGCTCATCCAGTCCAACCTAGCACCCAGGCCTGTCCAGTCAGCTCGACCATGGCACTAAGTGCCCCGGCCAGGCCTTGGCTTCAACACCTCTGCCAAAAAAAAAAATCAGGTTAAATGACTTCCAGTTTGTGGGCTCCAGAAATCTCCAGAAAGCTTTCCAGAAAGCTTGCAGTCACATACAGAAAGCCTCTGTCTGCTAACAGCAAACCTGTTTTCTTCCTTGTGTTTTCTGGAGCTTGCCACAAGAAGCACACAGGATCCTAACAATTTCAAAGCCCTGGTCTAGAGGACTTCTGAGATCTGTCTGGGCACATTCTCCCCACACTCTGCATGCCTTAAGTACATAAACATCTTGATAGCAACTCCTTATTTCAGAATGTAAAGCTCTGAATCCAGATGCTCCCCAGAAGAGAAGAACTACAAGCCAATTCAAAATCTCTTTCCCAAAGCCCCCAGGAAGTCTCTCAGCCGATTTAGAAGCTTAGCCCTGAGTTCTGTGTTGGATAGTGGCAACATCAGATGTCTTATACCTTTCAGGCTCCACAGGAGAAATAATCTCCCCTGCTCAGCCTGTGACAAATAAGACTCATCTTTACCTGGCTGAACCACAGCCTTACACTCCATGTAGGCAAAAGTGACAAAACTACTTTGCCAGAAATCAGGTGGGGTCAGAAGGAAATGTGTCACAGCCCCTGCTGCGACCAGGAGCATCTTACATTCCCTTTGCCACTGATGCAGAGCAACTGGGAGCTCAAAGGAGTTTTCTTCACGGCCATCACTGAACACAGAAAGCAAGTGACACAGACCTCATGCACATCACAAGCACCCTTCCATCATGCTGCAAGCTGCTTTGGCCGGGGAACACTGTGATGCTGCAAAGCACAGATGTAATTTTGTAGTGTTTAACTTCACTGCATCACTGAGCTGCTGAACCAAGACAGATTTAAGCCCTTACATAAATGGTTTTGCTTAGTCAAGGTCTAGATTGGATTGGAATTATCACAGAAGCATTTGTGAGGTGCCCAAGCCATCTCAAGCAAAAAGCACAGCCCAGATCATACAATAATAGAATCAGCCAGGTTGGAAGAGAGCTCCAAGCTCAGCCAGCCCAACCTAGCACCCAGCCCTGCCCAATCAACCAGACCATGGCACTAAGTGCCCCAGCCAGGCTTGGCTTCAACACCTCCAGGCACGGTGACTCCACCACCTCCCTGGGCAGCCCATTCCAATGCCAATCACTCTCTCTGACAACAACTTCCTCATCACATCCAGCCTAGACCTGCCCTGGCACAACTTGAGACTCTGTTCCATTGTTCTGTTGCTGAGTGCCAGGCAGAAGAGACCAATCCCATTTGGCCACAGCCTCCCTTCGGGGAGCTGCAGACAGCAATGAGGTCTGCGCTGAGCCTCCTCTTCTGCAGGCTGCACACCCCCAGCTCCCTCAGCCTCTCCTCACAGGGCTGTGCTCCAGGCCCCTCCCCAGCCTTGCTGCCCTTCTCTGGACGTGTTCCAGCACCTCAACATCTCTCTGCAATTCAGGAGCCCACAACTGGACACAGCACTCAAGGTGTGGCCTGAGCTGTGCTGAGCACAGGGGCAGAAGAACCTCCCTGGCTTCCCCTCCCACAGTTCACCTGAGGAGCAGCAGGAAATGTTTTAAGAGGTTATTCTCCTTCCCTTTTAAATAAAACCCTCCTTCCCTCCATCCCCAAACCCAGTCTAAATACACCACAGCACAGCACACATGAGTCTTCCTGTCCAAGACGGCAGTGGTGTCTCAGCTGAAGAAGCGCGGCTGGGCGCTGAGGCTGCACGTCGCCAGCCTCCCTGTGACTACCATGCTCTCGGGGGAGAACAGAAAGAAACCTCTCTCTGCTGACACAAGACTGCAACAGCCAAAACACCACAGCTGGTCTTGGACTGTTTCAGAAAATGCTCTGCCTTCGCCGGTATTAGAGCCGCCTGCCTCTTGCAGTGCTCCGCTGTGATGGTCAGCGTGCCAGCAGGACTATCTGCCACCCTCCCAGGTGCAGAGCTTCCAAAGATTTCATTTTGGCTGTTATTTCCTCTCAGCAACACTATTTTTGCGTGACAGGCACCAGAACCAGAGGCTGCTGAAGAGAAGTGAAGAGTTTAGCTGTAACTGTCACAGCTGTAACTTTGAGGGCAGCTCTTGAACTCAGTGCATTGATCTCTCGAAACAGCAAAGTGTTCCAGCAGCACCTGAGTAATTTCACCCACTTCAAAGCGACTCATAATGGGCTTTAATCTGGGCAGACATTTAGGAAGAGATCCCCACATGCCCTCAGCATCGTGTCCCACAACATGCAGCTCTACAGGCCAGGTGCCTTGGTTGGCATGAGGATGGATGCCTAAAGTTTTGGTTCCCATCTTTCTGATTCAGATGTCACTGTTCAAACAAGTTACTCATTAAAAAGATCAGGCTTCTGGAGCCCCCAGCACAAGCAGGACATGGAACTGTTTGAGCCAGGCCAGAGAAGGCCACCAAGATGCTCAGAGGGCTGCAGCAGCTCTGCTATGAGAACAGGTTGCGAGAGTTGTGGCTTTGCAGCCTGGAGAAGAGAAGGCTTGGAGGAGACCTTGGAGTGGCCTTCCAGTACCTGAAGGAGACCTACAGGAAGGCTGAGGGAGGGACTATTGACAAGGTCTTGTAAAGCCAGGATGATAGGTAATGGGTTTAAACTGGCAGAGGGGAGAATCAACTAGATGTTAGGAAAGGGTTCTTTGCAGTGACAGTGATGAGACACTGGCACAGGTTGCACAGGGAGGTTGTGGATGCTCCCTCCCTGGAGGTGTTCAAGGCCAGGCTGGATGAGGTCTTGAATGACCTGTTCTAGTGGGAGGTGTCCCTGCCTATGGTGGGGAGTTGGAAATGGATGAGCTTTGAGGTCCCTTCCAAGCTAAACCATTCTGTGATTCTATGGTTCTGTTTTTTTCCTGAAATAAAGCTGCAAGTGATGTGAACTCTGGCAGCTTCCAGTCAATGACACTAAAGAGCAACACAAGAGCATCCCTCCCAGCTGTTCTCTGACACCCATGAGTTCACTGAACACATAGCAGGAGACGATGATATTTGAGCATACCTCCTTGAGAAACCCCATAATATATGATTATGATCTTTATAAAACCCTCAATAAAGAGGTCAGTTATGGATTAAATGGTCATGCTTGCTTGTGTGTCTTCAGGCTAGAAAGTCTTCCAATGCAGTAACACAGCCAGAGAGATCTTAATAACAGGAACAGTGGGATTCCTCCTGTGCATTTCTGGCCATTCAGACATGCAGCCCAGTGCCAGCAGCAAGCTTTGCCTAGCTGGGGAAAGAGCAGGCTACTGAATAAGGGCAGTTCAACTTGAAAGGATTGCTTCATTTGGGATAAAATCATCCCTTCAGGTATCCATTGATGAGAGGAGTCAATCACACCGAGCACTTCAGCAACACCTCAGTCATCTTTTAACCCTCATTGCAGTCCCCTTCCTCATTTCTGAATGCAGGTTTGCTTACATTGCAGATTTTCCTCAAAGGGTCAGACTCAAATGAAGAAGGCCAGTTGTGATGCCAGAACTTCACCATGCATCTTAGTCACTGTATTTCCCTCATCAGCAGAGAGGAGCTGGGCTTAGCTGGAGTGAGGCTGTCCTGCTGGGGACACACTAGGCTGCTGCAGTGCCAGCCGAGCCCACAATCAGCCTTTCATTGCATCCTGAGTGCCTGAGCTGATCTGCATAGTGCCATCATGCCACGGAGGTTAGGTTGCTTTGATGAGTTTATCAGGACTTTACAGTCCTTTGTGATTGTTTTCACACTCATTGCAAACCATTAATGAACAGAAACTTTGCAAGTTGGACCTGCAGCTGAGTAAGGGCAGTTTCTCTACAAGCTTTGGATTCGATGTCCTGGTTTGAAGCTCATTACCAGACTGGGAGGAATTCTGTGTTTGGAGGTCTGGCCACTGCTCCAGTAAATAAACTCAGACATTTGCTCAGCCTACAGAAATTTACTTTTTCAGTCATGGGATGCTGCAGCTTATTGCCTGGTTAAGACAAGGATGGCTTTCATCACCCTGATGTTTTCATTTGGAAGTCTCCTGGCAAGCTAAAATACCAGTTAAAATAAGTTGTGGATTCAGTACTGGCAAGCCAAGAAAGAAACAGGACAACTCACACAGGCAAAAATTCCTCACTGCCTAGGAGAAACAACACTCAGGAGAAACAACACTTTAGGAGAGAAACTGGTTCCCACGGGTTAGAGTCAAGAAAACACAAGGGGTCAGTGCCACTCAGGTGATTCCAATTTCTTCAGACACCTACAGCTGGCCACATTTATTCTGGCAAGAGAAGTTTCATGTGGCAAAATCAGCGCTGCTGTCATCCTGCTCCCAGAGCAGGCTGGGGAGGAATGCAGCCTGAGATGGAGTTAACGCGGAGGGCTAAGCACTTGCCTTCACAAACCGCTCATTAATGAACACCAGAAAGAACACCTCCAGGCCTCCCTCCCCCGAAACCCAGCCAGTGACAGGGCTGTAGCCTCGGGAAGGCTCTTACTGCACTGTGCATAAAGAGCCAATGCAACGAACAGCAACAGTCAAACGCCCGTGTGAATGTCACAGGCAGGCTCACAAGACAGCCCCTCTGGGCCTTCTGCTGCACAGTTGCGCTTCAAAGCAACACCAAGCTTCGAAGCTCTTCCTCAGGCCAACACAAAGTGCTGAGGATGTGTCGGCTGACACACTGAAGCCTCCAGACACTCTGGAGGCAGCTTTGCAAGGAGAGAAGAGGAAATGTGTTTTGTAGCAAGATGCAAAATTCTAACCTTGAAGAGGAAGCAGAGATGGAACACAGATTGTGCCAGAAACCCCAAAGCAAATGACCTGGGGAGCGTTTCACTGAGCTCCACACAACACCTCCACCTACTTTTAGCATTCGAGTGGTCAACTGTCCTCTTGTCTCACTATTTCCCTTGTCCTGGGGCTAGGCTACAGGCGTTGTTTTGCTTGGGGTCTCTCTCTTTCCATGACTTGTGCTGTGTTGATGGGTGGGTTTCCTGAGATAGCTTGTGGCTTACCTGAGAAACAGCTCTGCTCTGAGAGCGGGGAAGAGATGGAGAGAAAAACTTTAACAGAACACCGCGACTATGCCGCTCTGGGAGAGGCATCCACTGCCTGGCACTGCCTCCCCTCCTGCTCCCGTGAAAGCAAGCAACCATCTCGTTTACAGGGCAGCTGTCGCAAGCTGCCCGGGAGGGCTAAGAAGAAGGCAGGTCCCCACCTGCAGAGTGGCTCTATTTATACTCCCAGCTAGCGCACCTGTTGGCTGCAGATTTGGCAGTTACACTGCAGACATCAATCCTGCGTTCAGCAGGGAGGTGGAACCCCCTCTGGCACTTCCTATTTTTAAACAACCGAAGTTGGTTTGTATTTCCTAAACCGTATTGATCCAGGAGGCTAATGATAGTTTTTATTAAAGCTCCTCTTTTTTATGCTCTGTCACAGAGGAAGCCTTGGAAATTACAATTAGCAACAGGGAAAATGGTTTAAATCTATTTTAGTGCACGAGGCTGCTGCCGACTCCTGCTAGGTGCAAACAGAACAATAAGCACAAATTCTGTTGCTCCCGTGTGGAAGCACAGGTAGATGCCTACACAATGGAGAGGGCTTACACAGAGTCACAGAATCATTATACAGGGTGCAACAGCTCCCACACACCATGAATTTACACTGTTTTGTCCATTCTATGAACAAGTAGTAAGAGAATGTGGGCATAATCCTGCAGTTTGGATATACTGAAATACATGCCCAGCTCCTGCCCCAAAGGCAATGAATGTTCAGTTTACTACTGGAATGGGAAAATGAGGTTTATTTTACAAACAATTCCTCATATCCACACTTCAGTGTGTGAAAAAGTCGAGGTCTCAACACTGGGCAGGCCACACCTTGAGTGCTGTGTCCAGTTCTGGGCTCCTGAATTGCAGAGAGATGTTGAGGTGCTGGAACACGTCCAGAGAAGGGCAGCAAGGCTGGGGAGGGGCCTGGAGCACAGCCCTGTGAGGAGAGGCTGAGGGAGCTGGGGGTGTGCAGCCTGCAGAAGAGGAGGCTCAGGGCAGAGCTCATTGCTGTCTATGACTACCTGAAGGGAGGCTGTAGCCAGGTGGGGTTGGGCTCTGCTGCCAGGCAACCAGCAACAGAAGAAAGGGACACAGTCTCAAGGTGTGCTGGGGAAGTCTAGGTTGGATGTTAGGAGGAAGTTGTTGTCAGAGAGAGTGATTGGCATTGGAATGGGCTGCCCAGGGAGGTGGGGGAGTCGCTGTCCCTGGAGGTGTTGAAGCAAAGACTAAATAGAGCACTTAGTGCCATGGTCTAGTGTTTGGCCAGGGCTGGGTGCTAGGCTGGACTGGATGAGCTTGGAGGTCTCTTCCAACCTGGTTCACAGAATCAGTCACAGAATCAGGCAGGGTTGGAAGGGACCACAAGGATCATCTAGTTCAAACCCCCCTGCCATGGGGGGTTTCCATCTGATGATCCTCCTGGAGGCACTACTGAAACAGAGGAATAGTGAAGAGGTGATTTGCTGCAATCAGCATGGCTTCCCCAAGGGCAAATCCTGCCTGACAAAACTGGTGGCCTTCTGTGAACAGGGCAAAACATTCATAGATGAGGGGTGAGCAACTCTTGTCATTTACCTGGACCTGAGCAAGGCCTTTGGCACTGTCCTGCACNAGGTTCAACAAGACCAAGTGCAAGGTCCTGCAGCTGGGTCTGGCCAATGCCAAGCACAAATCCAGGCTGGGCAGTGAGTGGCTGGAGAGCAGCCCTGAGGAGAGGGACTTGGGGGTGCTGGTGGAGGAGAAGCTCAACAGGAGCCAGCAGTGTGCACTTGCAGCCCAGAGGCTGATTCTATGATTCTGTGATCCATCTGGCACTGTCCCTGTGTCTAACACACTGTCAATGCTACGACAAACCAGTCGGTTTTGAGGGAGCAGCAGTGAAGACTTACCCCCTTGCTCTGTAAAAAAGAACAGCACAGAAACAAGATAAACCACAGCTCCCCACCCCCACTCCACACTGTCATTAGAGGGCTCTAAACCACAACTTCCCCTCCAGAAACAAAATGTAAGACACATTTCCACCAAATGGCACTGCTGGGAACTAACAAGCTAATAAAAAGGACTTTAAGGATGCAATAAGCTCAGGTTGGGAACTCTCTTGCATTTGCAGCATAAATGCTAATAAAATTACAAATCTGTTATTAACTTTTTACATCCCTGCCAAGTGATAAAGACCCTGTTAAAGAGATGGCAGACAGACAGTTAAGGTGAAAGACTGAGCAGAGCAGACAACACACAATTTACTCACACCCTGTAAATTCTCCATAGGGCAACCCAGGGCAGGTCACACAGCAGCACTCCAGGCAGGCATATTTAAGTGCTGATTACCTATAGCAAACTTAAATGTTGGCAGCACTTAAAGGGTGGGTGCAGGAGGCTGGGACCAGGCTTTGTTCAGTGGTGCTCAGTGACGTGAGGGTCATGGAACACTGTAACAGCTGGTCCAGGGAGATGAGTTGGGGCTCAGTCACTGATGATGTTCAAGGTGAGGCTCAACAGGGCTCTGGGCAGGCTGCTCTAGTGGAGGATGTCCCTGTTGACTGCAGGGGGATTGGACTGGATGGCCCCTTCCAACCCAAACTGTTCTGTGACTCTATGTTTCTGTGACAGGAAAGGGGGTAAGAGAGTTTGGGCTGTTTAGGCTGGAGAAGAGCAGACTGAGCGGGATCTGATCAGTGCTGATCGATACTTCAAGGGTGGATGTCAGAAGGATGGGACCAGGCTCTGCTCTGTGGTGCCCAGTGGCAGCGCAATAAGCAGTGGGCACAAACTAGACCATAAGAAGTTCCATCTGAACATGAGGAGTCCTTGAATTGAAGGGTGTTGAGACCCTGCAGCAGGCTGACCAGAGAGGTGGTGGAGTCTCCATCTCTGCAAATATTCCAAATCCATCTGGATGTGTTCCTGTATGACCTTCTCTGGGTGACACTGCTCTGGCAGGGGCATTGTACTCAATGATCTCCAGAGGTCCCTTCCAATAACTACCACTCTGTGATTCTGTGATAACCTGGGATTGATCCCTGAGACACTGTGAGGGCAGGGAAGAATCACAGAAGCACAGAATCAGCCATGTTGGAAGAGACCTCCAAGCTCAGCCAGCCCAACCTAGCACCCAGCCCTGCCCAACCAACCAGACCATGGCACTAAGTGCCCCAGCCAGGCTTTGCTTCAACACCTCCAGGCACGGCCACTCCACCACCTCCCTGGGCAGCCCATTCCAATGCCAATCACTCTCTCTGCCAACAACTTCTTCCAAACATCCAGCCTAGACCTGCCCTGGCACAGCTTCAGACTCTGTTTCCTTGTTCTGTTGCTGGGTGCCTGGAAGAAGAGACCAATCCCACTTGGCCACAGGCTCTCTTCAGGGAGCTGCAGACAGCAATGAGCTCTGCCCTGAGCCTCCTCTTCTGCAGGCTGCACACCCCCAGCTCCCTCAGCCTCAGCTGTGCTCCAGGCCCCTCCTCAGCTTCGTCACCCGGTGAAGGCAGGATCCCAGCAGCAGGCATCGCTTACCCAGCAATAAGCCACTTATGCCAAGCCCTGGCTGACAACCCACCAGAGTGGCCCATTAGGGCCCTACAACTTTCTTGCTGTACTTACCACACCAACGTATTCAGTGTGCTCATTGTTTCAGCCAGTAACAACCCCTGGCTAATTGCTACACATGGAAGGGAAATTAAAAGGATGGTCCTTTGGGACTGTTATGTCTGCCTCCAAATGAATGTAATTAGCAGAGAGGACTCTAATTGCTTCAGACTTAGTGGTATAGGAGGGATTTAGGGATTACGATTTAGGGGAACAACAGTTCTGCCAGCTCAGTATTTGGGCATGCAGAGCAACAAAAGGCAAAGGACACAACAGCCAAAAGCCTTGATCCTTCAGGCTGGTATAACAAGGCACAGCAGCCAGAAATGTGCAGCAACCTCCTGGCATGTGCAAGGACCTGGCATCAGCTACCAAACAGATCAGAGGGAAGACCCAAGCCCCCACAAAAGCAGATCTTGAGGTGCCTCATCCAGCCCTTGAAATTCCCCTCTTGTTTAAGTGAAAAAATGGGTGCTGGGTAGCTGCTCAGCCTGAAGCCAGTACTGCATGTGTGCAAGTTTGAGCCTGGCTGGGATATTTCAGTGAGAGGAATTAGATTCTAGGCTGTGAAAAGGAAACAGTGCTGATGTCTGCTGCACTCCTAGGCTTGCTGAGATGGATAAAGACAAGAACACAAACATAGATAACAGAGTTGCTCCCTGGCTCTGGCTGCATGCACTTTTCTCCCTGACCTGCTGTCTGTGTCACTAATCTTTCTGCTTCCTAACCCCCTTGGCTGATTCTCCAACCTCACCTTGAACATGAGGCAAAGACTGGGATAAGGCAGAGGGGTGAAAGGGAGGTGGGAGGGTGGCTGGGAGCCCCTCCTGGGCACTCTGGTTTCTGGGAGGGCTGTTATGTTTCTGTATTACCTTTAACTTGTCTATGTCTGTCTATAGCTGTATATATATTGTAACTATCTGCTTGGATCTTGTGTTAAGCTGTAAATATAAAGTTTCATTCCTTAATTTCCAGCTCAGCTGAGTCTAGTCTGGGTGATTTCATGGGGGGAGTGGGGGGTGGGGGGTGGGCAGGTAGCACCCAAACCATCACAGCATGGTGAGGTTTTCAGCTTCTTCCCAGCAGTGGTACCTTTAATGGTGGAAATGGTGGTGCCTAAATGGACCCACCAGTAACAGCCTGGAACGAGCTGGAAAAGGATGACATGACCCCAAAGAGATGTGCTTGTTTTCTCTGTACTGACTGCCTTGCAATGTTACCCTCTGCCACAAGAAGCCTTCAGTCATCAAAATTCACTTCATAATCTGCATTAAAAAACAACACTTTAATTAATGCACTACAAAAATCTGTTATCTGAGATGTTCTTCCTCTGCATTTGCCCTCAGCATCACTTGAGCTAAGACTTGACCATATCATGCTTCAGTCATTCCCCAGGTATCTATCTTCATATAAGCCAAGTCCCTATCACATAAATCTAGCTTAGAAACCTGTCGTGCCTCAAACTAAGTCATTTATCCCTAGCTTCACAAACCCTTTTTTTGCCCAGCCCCTCACAAACACAACAGGTATCATTTCACCACGGCTCTCAAGCCACGCAGGATATGTTGCCACGGAAACATGAACCCAACCGCAACAGGCAGTAGATGCTCACATGGTTACAGCTCCCCTGGTCCATCAGCCCTTCCTTCACCTTCTTTCCTTTGGACGAAAGGGGGATATGTGCTGCTAGTATGATTCAACCATGCATTCATACCCAGAACTGTTCTGATCCTCTCCTTGCTCTTCAGAAAGTCCCCAAACTTGCTTTGAGACAGGTGCATGTCAAAAAAGCAAAAGCAGCACCAATGAAGGACTGCTTGTGCCAGGGCATCTCCAGCCCCTCCTGAGGGCAGGGCAGGACACACGGCACAGCTGGCAAATCACAGAATCATAGCATCAACCAGGTTGGGAGAGACCTCCAAGCTCATCCAGCCCAACCTAGCACCCAGCCCTGACCAGTCAACCAGACCATGGCACTAAGTGCCCCAGACAGGCTTGGCTTCAGCACCTCCAGGCACAGCAACTCCACCACCTCCCTGAGCAGCCCATTCCAATGCCAATCACTCTCTCTGACAACAACTTCCTCCTAATATCCAGCCTAGACCTGCCCTGGCACAGCTTCAGACTGTGTCCCCTTCTTCTGTTGCTGCTTGCCTGGCAGCAGAGCCCAACCCCACCTGGTTACAACCTCCTATCACAAGGCTCCAGCACCAAATGGTACCCTCCCAAGCAGCCACCACATGCCCAGATGGCTCTGCAGCAGGTCACACCAGAAAGCATTTCTCCAAGTTTTTAGACTTTCACTGTGTAAAAGGGAAGGTCCTCCTCGAGTCTTCTCATTTTATAGGACCATAGCATGGAGAGGTTGGAAGGGACCACTGAAGATCATTGAGTCCAACTCCCCTGCCAAAGCAGGATCACCTAGGGTGAGTCACACAGGAACACATCCAGACAGGTCTTTAAAGTCTCTAGAGGAGACTGTCAAACCACCTGAGCTGTCGTTACCTCTCGAGTGCAGTGAGGTCGTACGATCAGCTTACCCATTTCTGATTTCTCACTTATTCTAAAAGGAAGAGCTATTTTCTTGAGAACCTTCATCTCAACAGCAGCCACAGCCAGAAGAACCCTCTAGTGAGGGAACTGGGATTATCTAGTCTTGGAGAAGAGAAGGCTGTTTAGAATAGAATAGAATAGAATAGAATAGAATAGAATAGAATAGANGGTCTGCCCTGAGCCTCCTCTTCTGCAGGCTGCACACCCCCAGCTCCCTCAGCCTCTCCTCATAGGGTTTGTGTTCCAGGCCCCTCCCCAGCCTTGCTGCCCTTCTCTGGACACCTTCCAGCACCTCAACATCTCTCTTGAATTGAGGGGCCCAGAACTGGACACAGCACTCAAGGTGTGGCCTGACCAGTGTTGAGCACAGGGGAAGAATAACCTCCCTTGTCCTGCTGCCCACACTGCTCCTGAGCCAGGCCAGGATGTCATTGACTCTCTTGGCCACCTGGGCACACTGCTGGCTCATCTTCAGCCTACTCTCCACCAGCACCCCCAGGTCCCTTTCCTCCTGGTTGCTCTCCAGCCACTCTGTCCCCAGCCTGTAGTGCTGCCTGGAGTTGTTCTGGCCAAAGAGCAGAACCCTGGACTTGGCCTTGTTAAATCTCATCCCATTGGCCTCTGCCCACCCATCCAGCCTGGCCAGGTCCCTCTGCAGGGCTCTCCCACCCTCCAACAGATCAACTCCTGCTCCTAGCTTGTTCTCTACAGCTCCCTGAAAGAAGGTCGCAGTGAGGTGGGGGTCAGTTCTGCTCCCTTAGAAAGAGGAAATGCTCTGAAATTGGGCTGGGGGAGGTTTAGATTGGGTATTAGGAAATACTGAAAGGGTTATCAAACATCAGAAGAGTCTGCCTGGGGGCGTGGTGGAGTCACTATCCCCGGAGGTGTGGGCACTGTGTTTAGGGACATGGTTTAGTGTTTACCATGCAGTGCTGGGTCAAAGGTTGGACATAGAACTGCTTGGGAGAGTCCAGCACAGAGCCACAAAGATGAAGGGAATGGAACATCTCTGTTACAAGGAGAAACTGAGGGAGCTGGGGCTGTGCTGCTGGGAGAGGAGGAGACTGAGAGGTGACCTCAGCAATGGCTATCAATATGTAAAGATGAGTGGCAGGAGGCTGGAGCCAGGCTCTGCTGGGTGATGCCCAGTGACAGGACAAGGGGCAATGGTGGAAGCTGAGGCATAGGAAGTTTCATTTAAACAGGAGGAGGATTTTTTTTCCCTGTGAGGGTGATAGAACCCTGGAACAGGCTGCCCAGGGGGCTGTGGAGTCTCCCTCTCTGGAGATATTCAAAACCCACCTGGATGTGATCCTGTGTGACCTGGTATAGGAGATCTTACTCTGGCAGGGGGGTTGGACTGGATGAGCTTTCAGGGTCCCTTCCAGCCCCTGACATTCTGTGAGTCTATGATATATGCATATAATATCCCATGCAAGGGCTTGGAAACCTCTGGAAACAGAGAACCACAAGACATGGATCACACTCAGCACCCCTGTGTGTGTTTTCCAGCACAATATTTAACAGATGTGCTGCAGCACCAAAGCAGGACTGCATTTCATTTCTGCTCCACACATAAATCACAGGAGAAGTGAAGAAGCCACTGAGCTCAGCAGGACTCTCCCCATCAGTTTCAGCTGGCCTCAGGTCACCACCCTCACAGCAGTGCAAATTCTTAGACTGTTGTGCACTGAGACATGTCAAACATTCTGCCCTTCTCCCTTTTGAGTGACACCACTGAAAAACGTTCAGTCAGGCTGAATTTCTCAGCTCAAGATCTTCATAGAAACACGCAGCTGAAGAACGCAGCCCAGGTGACAAGCAAGGCTGGCAGAGATTGCTGGGTTTGTTTCTGTGCTCTGTCACTCTAGGTCGTGTTAAATCAGTGGTTTCTTAATAAAAGAAGAAAACCACAAGGACACAAAATTGCCTCCTTCCTTCTGCCTGCTCTGCTTGCCCCATCTTGGTCTTTTCAACAGGCTCTCTGAAGAAAGCAGAGGCCAGCCCCCAAACGCTTGAATAGCTGAAAATGCCATTATTTTCCCTCCAGCATGAGCAAACAGCACTTCATACAGCCAGCGATTACACACCCGGCAGCGGCAGATTACCACAGGGGGCCTCAAAAGCAGGAGTTATGTAAACCTCACAGACCTGTAGTTTGGATGGGTGCTCACCTTACAGCATCAAGCCTGAGGTCACAGAATCACAGAACTGTTTCCAGTGGAAAGACCAAGACAAATCCTCCAAGACCGCAGAGTCCACTTGTTAGCTTAACAGCACCATGGTCATTAAACCATGTCCCAAAGTGCCATGTCTACATGGTTTTGAAGCTGGATTAAGTGGTCTTAGAGGCAGCTTGTGATGGTTTGGGCCAGGCTGGGGGCCAAGCACTGACCAAAGCCATTGTATCATCCTTCTTAGATGGACAGGGGAGAGGAGGAAATAGAGCAAAAGGCCTTAATAAGACAGAAGCAATTTAACAATGCAAAGCCCAAGCAAAGCAAGCTGCTGCTCCGTGCTGCCCATCAGCAGGCAGTGTTTGGTCACTCGCAGGAAGCAGGCTCTGATACACGCAGTGGCTGCTCTGGAGGACAGATGCCATCACCCAGTGTCCCCACACTGCCTTCTGTCACTGAGCTTATATATCCGAGCTGATGTCATGTGGCATGGAACACCTCTTTGGTCAGTGTGGGTCAGCTGGCCTGGCTGTGCTGCCCCCTCCCGAGATCTTGCCCACTCCTCAGCATACTCCTAGGGAGGGGAGAATTTGGCAAAGCACAGCCTGGGTGCTGGGCTCAGCAGCAACCAAACCCTGCAGTGTTACCAGCACCCAGCCACAGCACTGTGAAACACAGCACTAGGGCAGAGGTAACTCCAGCTCAGCCAAACCTGAAGAACTGAGGTACAGCATCACATCTCCTTCTCCACAGCACCAACTCCTAACAACAAAATGGTCCTTACTGTCTGCAGCATCACCATGCCTGATGCACAGGGCAGTGCCTTCATAGAACATCACTCTTCATTTAAGATCACAGAATCACAGAATGTCAGGGGCTGGAAGGGACCTCCAAAGCTCATCTGGTCCAACCCCCCTGCCAAGTAGCATGTCCTATACCAAACCACACAGGAAGACATCCAGGTGGGTTTTGAATATCTCCAGAGAGGGAGACTCCACACTTCCCTTGGGCAGCCTGTTCCAGTCTTCTGTCACCCTCACAGTAAACAAATAATCCTCCTTATGTTTAAATGAAACCTCCTCTGCCTCAGCTTCCACCCATTGCTCCCTGTCCTGTCACTGGGCATCACCCAGCAGAGCCTGGCTCCAGCCTCCTGCCACTCACCTTTACACATTGATAACCATTGCTGAGGTCACCTCTCAGTCTCCTCTTCTCCCAGCAGCACAGCCCCAGCTCCCTCAGGATCTCCTCCTAACAGAGCTGTTCTGTTCCCTTCAGCATCTTTGTGACTCTGTGCTGGACTCTCTCAAGCAGTTCTACGTCCCTCTTGAACTGGAGGGTCCAGAACTGGACACAGTACTCCAGATTGGCCTCACCAGGGCAGAGTAGATGCTTCTTTCCTTTTCAGTGTCTTAATTCATGATAATCTAGCAGGAACCTTTCCTCTCTGAATTCCTGAGAACCCAGGTCAGAAGGTAGTAGAGGTCACCAGCTCTCCACTGAAATGGGTGCCTGTGCCACTCACTGCTGCCCTTATGACTGCACCCATGGAAATGGACAAAATCTACCTGGGATTAAATGAACTGAAATGTCAGAGCCCTGCCCTTGGTAAGTATTAATTGCTGATACAGGCTTGATGTCAAGGGGAATACTTTTCTGCAATGCACAAAAAATAAATGTCCAGAGTTGTATGGTTTTAACTAAACCTAATTTCATCTATCCAGTTTGGTTTACCTTGAGCTAAGCAATTGCAGGAAGCCAGAATTAAAACAAAACATGAAGAAGCAAAGACAGAAAAGACAACCCTTGAGTTTCCTCCATGATTTCCCTCATCACAGCACCACAACAACGTTCAGGCTGGCAAAGCCCCTCAGGACCACCAAGTCCAGCCCAGAACCCTGCTCTGCAAGGTCCACCCTAAACCATACCCCCAAGCACCACAGCCAAACCACCCTGAAACACAGCCAGGCTTGGGCACTCCACCACCTCCCTGGGCAGCACATTCCAGTGCCTCACCACTCTTGCTGGGAAAAAATCCTTCCTCATGTCCAGTCTAAACCTGCCCTGCTGCAGCCTGAGGCCATTGCCTCTTGTTCTGTGGCTAATGCCCTGTGAGAAGAGACCAGCACCAACCTCTCCACAAGGGCCTTTCAGGGAGCTGTACGGAGCCAGGGGGTCTCCCCTTAGCCTCCTCTTCTTCAAACTAAGCAGCCTCAGCTTCATCAGATTTCTTCTCCAGCCCCTTCATAGCTTCCTTGCCCTCCTCTGCACTCACTCCAGCACCTCCATATCTCTCTTGTACTGAGATGTATTGAGACTTGTCAAAATGTTGAAGTACCTAATGTCTGTTGATTAATTCCCCTCTATCATCAGCTAAACAAGTGCAGTTCCCACTACAGCAAATTACCTGCAAATGATAAAAGCAGAGTGTACTGTTCTTCCATGTTGCAGTGTGTGAAATCATCTCTGAGGATGACACCTGAACAACTCTGGAAGACACAGGAGACAGTCACTCAGCCTAGAGGTTGATACTGTTCACTTCGATTCACTTTGAGAGAGTGATTGGCATTGGAATGGGCTGCCCAGGGAGGTGGTGGAGTCACCATCCCTGGAGATGCTGAAGCCAAGCCTGGCTGGGGCACTTAGTGCCATGGTCTGGTTGGTTGGCCAGGGCTGGGTGCTAGGTTGGGCTGGATGAGCTTGGAGCTCTCTTCCAGCCTGGCTGATTCTATGATTCTATAATAGTCATATTTTGAGAAGTCCTTCAACTAAATACCTCAAGACCAGAAAAGCCATTTGGAACCAAGTTTTTCAGGTTGACTTCCTTCTCTCTTTTGCTAAGCTCTGAAGTGAGACTTGATCTGTTCTCACAGGTAACACTCAAATTTGAGTTATCTCTCACTTTGTGGAATGAGTTGATTGTTGTTAGGAAGCTTGCTGCAAACCACAAGCCACCACTATCATCTGGTGTTCTTGCTGCAAAGCAGCTGCAGCATTGCAGACCTCGTTTTAGCATCAGATAAATTGACCATAACTAATTCAGTTATTCTGCAAACTTTTCTGTTCCACTAACTCACAGGAATAGGCAGGGGACACAGCTCCAATTGGGAGTTTGTTGGCAGCACCTTCTATTAGAACCAACTGGAAAAGAGAGATATTCACATTCACAGAGTCACACAATGGTCTGGGTTAGAAGGGACCTTCGGTCCAGCCCCCCTGCACTCAGCAGGTGCAGCCTCAACTAGGTCAGGTCACCCAGAGCTCTGTCCAGCCTCACCTTGAGTATCTTCAGGAATGGAACCACAACCACCTCCCTGGGCAACCTGTTGCAGTGTTCCAGCACCCTCATGGTGCAGAACTTGTTCTTCACATCCAATCTCAATCTGCTCTCTTCTAGTTTGAAGCCTCTGCCCTCATCCTGTCCCTGCAGGCCTTTGCAAACAGTCTCTCTGCAGCCTTCTTGTAGCCTTTTCAGGTACTGGCAGGTCACTATTAGGTGTCTCTGCAGCCTTCTCTTCTCCAGGCTGAACACCCCCAGCTCCCTCAGTCTATCTTTGTAGCAGAGCTGCTCCAGCCCTGTGATCATTTTTGTGGCCCTCTTCTGGACTCTCTCCATCAGGTCCATGTCCTTCCTGTGTTGAGGGCTGAAGAGCTGGACACAGCACTGCAGGTGAGGTCTCCCCAGAGCAGAGCAGATGGGCAGGATCCCCTCTCTCCATCTCTGGCCACACTGCTTTGGATGCAGCCCAGGCTGCCAATGGCCTTCTCTGCTGCAGACTCGCACTGCCTGCTCCTGTCCAGCTTCTTGTCCACCATCCACTATGACACCAAGCTGTGTGGCACAGCTGACTTGCTGGAGGGCAGAGATGCCATCCAGAGGGACCTGGACAGGCTGCAAAGGTGAGCCCAGGCCAACCTCATGACGTTTAACAAGTCCAAGTGTAAAGTCCTGCACCTGGGTGGGTGCAATCCCAGGCACAGATACAGGCTGGGTGGAGAATGGCTGAGAGCAGCCCTGAGGAGAAGGACCTGGGGGTCTGGGTTGATGAAAAGCTCAACATGAGCCTGCAGTGTGCACATGCAGCCCAGACAGCAACCCTGTGCTGGGCTGCAGCAAGAGCAGTGTGGGCAGCAGGGCAAGGGAGGGGATTCTCCCCCTTTACTCTGCTCTCCTCAGACCCCACCTGGAGTACTGTGTGCAGTTCTGGAGCCCCCAGCACAAGAAGGACATGGAACTGCTGGAGCCAGTCCAGAGGAGAGCCACGAAGATGCTCAGAGGGCTGCAGCAGCTCTGCTGTGAGGACAGGCTGAGAGAGTTGGGGCTCTGCAGCCTGGAGAAGAGAAGGCTTCAAGGAGACCTTAGAGTGGCTTTGCAGTATCTGAAGGGAGCCTACAGGAAGGCTGGGGAGGGACTATTGACAAGGTCTGGGAATGTCAGGATGAGGGGGAATGGGTTTGAACTGGCAGAGGGGAGATTTAGACTGGATGTTAGGAGGAAGTTCTTTACAGTGAGGGTGGTGAGACACTGGCACAGGTTGCCCAGGGAGGTTGTGGCTGCTTCCTCCCTGGAGGTGTTTAAGGCCAGGCTGGATGAGGCCTTGAGCAGCCTGCTCTAGTGGGAGGTGTCCCTGCCTATGGCAGGAGGTTGGAGCTGGATGATCCTTCAGGTCCCTTCCAACCTAAACTATTCTATGATTCTGTGATCCCATATTGTTGGGATTTCATGACAGAACCATTTTCATAGCTGACTGAGAAAAAATACATTAAGGGTATGAAAACAACAAAACAAGAGAAAGTGATACTGAATACTCCTTTAGCTCCAGTGTGCTCTGCAGGAGTGTCGTTGGCTCTGTGGACATGGTTCTGACGTGCAGAAGGGACAGCTCTAGAACAACCTTCTGCCAGTGATCTGATGGCAAAAAAAGGAAGGCACTGAGCTGCAAAGATGCACTCTTCCTAAGATGGCTCAGCTTTGCTCTCCTGAGAGATGGGCAGGAGCAGTAGGTTAGATGCTGTCAGCCATAGCATGAATGAGGCAGGTGGCTGGTGTCAAACACATCTGAGGAGATAAACCCCTCAGTGTCCTTATTTGTTCATTGCTTTTGTATTCCATGGACTAAAAATGGCAGAGCAGCTGAGCATTGCTTCTCTTTAGCGTTAGCAAATCTGCACCAGCCAACGCAGCTGAGCTGCAGAAACCTTCACAGATGCTTGCCAAGCATTTTTCTGAGGCTGCTGATAGTTAACCAGGACCAGAGGAGAGTTACTTCCCTATATGTTTCTAAGCATGGCTGATGGAAAGAATACAGCCTAGGAGGTTCTTTAGTATACCTGGACAGCACATACTGTATCCCATGGCCCCAGCAAAGCTCCCGGGAAGCCTCGTGGGCGTCGCACAGCACACACTGCCACAGTCCCAAGGTCTTGGGGCCAGCTACCTATGACTTGTTTTAATAAACACTGATTATCTTAGGAGAAAACTCCAAATGAACAGGAGATGTTGTTTGCAGGCAGCCATTATGTCTTTATTTCCCTTGGCTTGAGGCTTTAATTGACTGTCAGCCACGCACCTCATTACGCAAGTCAGGCAAGCTTCCACCAGAAAGTTCCCATGTTGCGGTGCCACTTCTGCAAGCCAGAGCTCAGGCAGCACAGAAGGACTTGTCCAGGATCATAGAATCATAGAATCAATCAGGGCTGAAAGGAACCACAAGGATCAGCCAGTTCCAACCCCCCTGCCATGCCCAGGGACACCCTACCCTAGAGCAGGCTGCACACAGCCTCAGCCAGCCTGGCCTTAAACCCCTCCAGCCATGGGGCCTCAACCACCTCCCTGAGCAACCCATTCCAGCCTCTCACCACTCTCATGCTGAACAACTTCCTCCTCACTTCCAGCCTGACTCTCCCCACTTCCAGCTTTGCTCCATTCCCCCCAGTCCTGGCACTCCCTGATAGCCTTAAAGTCCCTTCCCAGCTTTTTTGTAGCTCTTTTCAGATCCTGGAAGGCCACAAGAAGGTCACCTGGGAGCCTCCTCTGCTCCAGCCTGCACAGCCCCAACTCTTTCACTGAACCCAGGTCTGGTTGTGCATCTGAGCCAGGGAAGAGTTATAGTAGATCCATCTTCAGAAGCGGTCTGAAAAGCTGGACAATTTTTTTTCCTAGGACCTCTCCTGCTCCCAGACTTGCAGCTTTCCACATCTGTCTGCCAAGTGTCTGGTCAGAAATTAATCTCTCCCAGCCTACCTCACCAAGTCTGCCTCAGTCTCCACAATCACTGAGCCAACAAATTCAGAAGAGATCCAGAGCAATAGAAACAAAAACAAGAGCAGAGAAGTCATTGCCATGAGGCATGCAGCCACAGTCTTCATCATTTCATCGTCCCGACTCCGAGCTAGCCTTGTTTTCAGATATGCTGCAGGCCTTTGGTGTCCCTGCCAGGCTCTTCTGGCAGCACTGGCTCTGGCTCAGTGCCCCAGCACCACTCGGCCTGGAGATCAAGGCAGAGTGACGTTTGTTTTTCTGCCATGTAAAACCACCCAGGCACAACTTCTGCCTTCTGCTAATTGCAGGGGAACAAAAACTTCCCACGCAGATGCCGCAAGAGATTCCACAGGTTCTGAAAGGCACTGCCCTCTGATTTGCCTTTTTGAACTTGCTCCTTTTCTGGGGGAATGGCATCAGCTCTGCCAGCAGGCTCTGGCCAAAAGCCACCAGCTGCAAAAGCCTTGCCACGGTGTTGGGGTTCCTGACAGCCATTGTGCAGCTGATACCCTGCTCAGTGTGGCACTCACACTCACTACAGCGAAGGAGCCACTGAACTCAAGGACCAGGGGCTCGCTCTGGAGGCACATTTCTGCCTAAGGAGAATGAACACTTCCCCCACACCCCTGCAATGGAAGACATTTTAACACTGCTGTTTGAAGGTGAAAAGATGTAAGGGGAGTGCCAGGACTGGGGGGAATGGAGCAAAGCTGGAGGTGGGCAGAGTGAGGCTGGACATGAGGAGGAAGTTGTTGAGCATGAGAGAGGTGAGAGGAATGGGTTGCTCAGGGAGGTGGTTGAGGCCCCATGGCTGGAGGTGTTTCAGGCCAGGCTGGCTGAGGCTGTGTGCAGCCTGCTCTAGGGTAGGGTGTCCCTGGGCATGGCAGGGGGGTTGGAACTGGCTGATCCTTGTGGTCCCTTCCAACCCTGACTGATTCTATGCTTCTAAGTGACATCAAACCACACACTAGCATCACCTGCCTAACATGAAGAGAAGAAGAACTAGACTGAAAATGGCAACAGATATGGTATGTTAGACAACAGAAGGAATCCTGCAATGCTGGGCCTGGTGTGCCAGCAAGGCAGAAAACAGATTGCTGCCCTTAGTCCTCTCAGCTTGCAAGCCTGGAAATTAAACAACAAATAAATAAGCAACTACGAATTTTTTAAAGCCCTACAAAAAATCTCCTAAAGCAGCAGTAAGATGTGAGCTGCTCTGTTGGGAGGCACAACTGTAGAAGGGTGAGGGCAGAAGGTGAGAGATGGTGTCAGGATAAGCAAGACCAGGTCTGCTTTTTGGCATTTAAAAAGTCTGTTTCTAGCAATTCCACTGATGGAGCTCTTGTGCACTTGCACTAAACACAGAAGATTTCACCTGTGGGACTCTGGAAAGCACTGGACAGCCTGGAGGATCCGGGCTGGGTGACAGCCCAAGTGCTAGGGGCTTCCCACCAAAGGTCCTGAGCCCATGGTGCTTCCACCCTGGGTCTCCCAGGGGACCATGAGTTCACCACTGCTTATTCCCTAGGCACCCACAATAGACTACTGCACCAAACCACTGGGGAAATAACTACCCATCTGCAGCACTTCAGATTAGGGCTGGTCAGATTCAACTGAACCTTTACACTCGAAGACCAAATATTTCATCTGAAACATCCCAGGTTGGACTCCTGGGAATTTCTTACATGAGTGGCAAGCTGCACAGTCCCAGAGAAGAAAAACTTTGTCACATTCACCAAATCAGGCAAGCCAGAAACTGGAGCTCTGGACTCCTGTATCCCAGGCCATCATTCAGGTTGTGGAAGCACATTTACTCCTGCAAAGTTGAGAGGCAAGACCTATGCCTCCAGGAAGCCCTTCAGCTTAACCAAAGTGACAGATAAAGAGATCTCTAACTGCACAAGCCTGAGCAGCTTCTGAGGGGCTTATGAGCCTTTGCAACAGAGCGAAGGCAGAAAGCTTTATGGCAGACAGGGATGACATCTACAGCTTTTCTGATCTCTCAAGTACAAGATGTGTCCTTTGGGAAATGACCAAATCAGCAGCTTAGTTTAACCCACCGACCAGAACCAACAGGTTTTGAATCTGACAAGTTGCAATGCTTTATTTGACTGCTATTACCACCTAACTCTGCCAGAACACAGAAGAAATAAACCTTGACTTCATTTTCAGTTCACTGCAGCTAATGACTTTGAACTTAAGGGCCTGGTAACACTAAGCAGCAAACATGCCACATCACCACAGGAAGCAGAAGGTACCTTGAAGGGAGGAACTGCACCCGTTTATGCCAAGAGAACTGGACAGCAATGCCTGTGGTTGGCCTGCTCTCTGCAACACCAGGTTTCTGGCCCAGGCAAACATGTCTCTCATCTACAGTCTTTATCTCCTGCCAATACAAATCCAGCCAAACTGGCTCCATCTGAGTCTCACTCAATATGCCGCTGTGGAAACAAACACAGAGAGAGAAACCTTTCCCAAGAAGCAGCCCTGCACAATGCAGAGCAGCTCTCCTCTTCGCTCCCTCCAGGTAATTATCTCTTCTCTTTATCTCTCCTAATGTCCTTCTCTGTTACTGTCAGTTTCAGGGGTGCTGCTGAAACAAGGACTGAGACCTAACAGACAGCTGACAGATCCTCAAACACAGCCACACCTCGCTTGCCACTGGCTGGCAGCTCTGGGGCTCTCAAAGCTGCCATGAAACATGGCCGTGGGAATGGCACTTCTGTCACTGACACTGAAGCTTGCTGCTCAGCTCAGAGAAGATGAGCATCTTGTGGGCCAGGAGAGGGACACACTGCGTTTCACTCCCTAGTGCCTTGCAGTCAGAAAGACAACATGGTGGTTCACAGGATGTTATCACAGGATGTCAGGGGTTGGAAGGGACCTCTGGAGAGCTTCCAGTCCAACGCCCCTGCCACAGCAGCACCAGAGAATCCAGCACAGGTCACACAGGAACACATCCAGACAGGGCTGCAAAGGCTCCAGAGAAGGAGACTCCACAACCTCTCTGGGCAGCCTGTGCCAGGGCTCTGGCACCCTCACAGCAAAGAGGTTGTTGCTCCTGTTGAGGTGGAACTTGCTGTGCTGCAGTGTCCATCCCTTGCCCCTTGTCCTATGGCAGGGCACAAGTGAGCAGAGGCTGTCCCTGTCCCTTCCTTCCTGCCCCCCAGCCCTCAGCTCTTGATAGACATTGCTCAGATCCCCTCTCAGCCTTCTCCTCTGCAGACTGCCCAGCCCCAGGGCTCTCAGCCTCTCCTCATCAGGCAGTGCTGCAGTCCCTTCAGCATGCTTGTGGCCCTGCCTTGGACTGTCTCCAGTAGATCTCTGTCCCTCTTGAACTGAGGAACCCAGAACTGGATACAATATTCCAAGTGGGGCCTTACTAGAGCAGAGCAGAGAGGGAGGAGAACCTCTCTTGATCTGCTGGCCACACTCTTCTTGATATCCCCCAGGATCCCATTGGCCTCCTTGGCCATGAGGGCACAGTCAACCAATGTCTCAAACACATCCTCGGGACATTGGTTCAAATTTTATCTCAGCATCACAAAACAGTGCCTGAGTAAATGCCTCTGTCAGTTGCAAAGCCACATAGTGCATGGCCATGGGGGCAGAGGAATGATGTGAAGTATGAAAGCTGAGCTTTAGGTCAGATGCCATAAGTACTTCTCTCCCCAGCTCAGCCATGGTTTTCTGACTCTGAATCTCCAGGTTCTGAGGCATGAGAAAATACTGATGCCCTGCCCACACTACGGACTAGCAGAGGATTGATTTCTGTTCCTCACTCTCACAACCAAGTGGTTTCTATCACAAAAAAAATAAAGTAACAAATGAATCCCTTGGGTATAAACAACTGAGCCACAGGAACAGGGAAACAGAAACTGCAAATGAAATAACATTCCTTCCTCCTGCTCTTTCAGATATCATTTTCCTTCAAAGTGTAACAAAGTAAATTAGATCAGGCTTGGGTCTTACCACCTTTATCTTGTTAAATGCTCACATAGCAGGCAGAAGTGGCAGCACAGCAATATCTTACACCTGGCCACATTCCTTTGTCTAACTCCTGCAATTCCCCTACACCTGAGATCCTGGCGAGGCTTTGGAGACTCAGTACCCTTTTTTCAAAACAGGTTGTGGAGTATAGGGTTAAAAAACCCTCCAGGGACTAGAAAATTGTTATTCCATCCCATAATTCTGCTATCTCTTTCTAAACTCAGGGCAAGGCCAGCTCGTTTTCCTTGCCTCCCCCTCCAGCCCTGTGTCGGTGGGAGCCACTTTTATCAGGACAAACATACAGGGAGCACAGAATCATAGAATCAAGAATGTTGGAAGAGAGCTCCAAGCTCATCCAGCCCAACCTAGCACCCAGCCCTGGCCAATCAACCAGACCATGGCATTAAGTGCCCCAGCCAGGCTTGGCTTCAACACCTCCAGGCACGGCCACTCCACCACCTCCCTGGGCAGACCATTCCAATGCCAATCACTCTCTCTGACAACAACTTCCTCATCACATCCAGCCTAGACCTGCCCTGGCACAGCTTGAGACTGTGTCCCCTTCTTCTGTTGCTGCTTGCCTGGCAGAAGAGACCAACCCCCACCTGGCTACAGCCTCCCTTCAGGTAGTTGTAGACATCAATGAGGTCTCCCCTGAGCCTCCTGTTCTGGGGCCTCCAGAGGCTTGTGTTTAGGCTTCTGGATGGCAGAGGCGCTGGGGCTCTCCTGGTAGGGCATAAATCCTGCCAGGTTGGTTTAACCCTTGCTCTCCTTGTGTTGTGGGTTTGGGAATGAAGTCAGATGAGCCAACAACAAGGGTTTGGCCACAGCAAAGCTTTGAGGGCTAAGAGCCTTAGCACCATGTGTCAGGTGTCTTGTGCTGCCCTCACCGTGTCTGCGTAGCCAAAGGCAGGAAGCTTTGAATCCATTGGCCAGAGCAATGGTGCTGGTGCCTGTTGGCCAGCTGGATTTTCAAAATGAAGTATTGAAAGGGAGATGATTTAGAAACCTCCTTTCTGCATCCTGCCTTCCTGCCTTCAGCACGGAGCCTTCCTGCCTCTGCTCGGCGGCAGCACGCTAAAGGCAGCCACGTCCTGCAGCTAACACCAGTGGCTTAGCAGCAACTCCTTCCCCTCTGCCTGGAATATTTTGTGGTTTACCTCAGGATCATTATCGTGAGTTTGAAAGCGTCTTTGGTACAAGAGACTTACTCAGGGACCAAAGCATCATGAGTACATCTGCTGGAGTGAATGCCAAGACTCCACAGGCATAGTCAGAACCTTTCCTGTTTTCATGTTACTACTTCCAAGTTCTGATTGTTAAAACTGTTTAATTCTGTGCAACTACTTCCTGCTGACCAAAAAGCCAAAGAATCTAAGGGAATTTTCACGATTTAGAGTCATAGAATCATAGAATCAAGCAGGTTGGAAGAGACCTCCAAGCTCTTCCTGTCCAAACTATCACCCAAACCTATTCAATCAACAAGATCAGAGGGACCTGGCCAGGCTGAATGGGTGGGCAGAGGCCAATGGGATGAGATTTAACAAGGCCAAGTGCAGGGTTCTGCACTTTGGCCACAACAAACCCAAGCAGCACTACAGGCTGGGGACAGAGTGGCTG
>WAAF01020841.1:39913-53487 GCA_013400475.1 Tricholaema leucomelas | reverse complement strand
GGCACTTAGTGCCATGGTCTGGTTGCTTGGCCAGGGCTGGGTGCTAGGGCTGGATGATCCTGGAGATCTCTTCCAACCTGCTTGATTGTATGATTCTACAATTCTACAATTCTATGACCATGGCACTAAGCGCCCCAGCCAGGCTTGGCTTCAACACCTCCAGGCATGGCCACTCCACCACCTCCCTGGGCAGCCCATTCCAATGCCAATCACTCTCTCTGGGAAGAGAGGGTTTGTGTTCCAAGCCTTTCACCAGCTTTGTCACTCACATATTATCTATTAATACTAAAAATGTTGTTCTCACAAATTAATATTCACAGTTCATAAAAATTATTGATTTCCAATCTGGGGGGGAGGATTGGAGCACTGGGGGTTATAGATTTAGTTTTGGGTTGGGGGAAAATTGCAGGGGGTTGCCATGGCTGCTGTATCTGCTCTGTGATTTCTGTCTGTGTCCCTCTCTTCAAATGTAATTCTGTTTTAACCAGGCAAGCACCCACGTTAGCAGTTCCAACTGTCCTGGCAACAAGGATCCCCCCGAGCCTCTGCAAAGTTATTAATATTTTGCTTCCAGTTTCTCAGTGATTTCTTGTAGATGTGAGCATTTGCCTCCTCCTGTGGGGATGTGTTTAGGATGCTCTTTCCTATGTTCTCACTGGTGAGTCTCTGAGAGGCTTCAACACTCCAGAGGTCTGGGAAAGACTGGATCCATGTCTATCTTTCCCCAGTCATCTCTTTTAGCAAGCAGTGGTGCAATGCTTCACTGGAGATGTCTCAAGAGAAAACACAGAGAGAGCTGGTGCTTGCACTACCCATAACTTCATCACATTTTCATCAGCTGAAACGTGTCCCACGGTCTCAGAAGAAGAGGACACAGCCTCAAACTGCACCAGGACGGGTTTAGGCTGCACGTTAGGAAGAAGTTCTACACAGAAAGAGTGATTGCCCATTGGAATGGGCTGCCCGGGGAAGTGGTGGAGTCTCCATCCCTGGAGGTGTTTAAAGGGAGTCTGGATGAGACACTTAGTGCCATGGTTCGGTTAATTAGAGAGGTTAGGTGATAGGTTGGACTTGATGATCCTAGAGGTCTTTTCCAACCTGGTTAATAACACAATTGCTATGTACAGAGAAGTCTTCTGCTTGGTAACTTCACTGCTGCTCTCCAGCATTGTGCTTCGCCTGTGCTCTGCGAGGTTAGCAGTGAAATTGTAAGAGGATGCAAGACATTCTAGGATGCTCACTGCTTCTCTCTGTGGAGAGGCAAACACATTTTTTCTACTGGAGTAACTCCTGGAAGACTTTCCAAAATCTTACAGCAATTAAACTAATTTACCACTGCCAAGCAGATGCCAGAAATTAAAAGTTGCAAGAATGACAGACTTGCAGGAGCACTGAAGACAGGAGAAGATTGCACGATCCAAGATTATCATCCTCTAGCCTGTAGAGAAGTAATTGTAATTATTGTTTGGTTCTCAACTCTCCTAGTGCAGGCACCAGAGACAGACATCTATCAAGACACTTGAATTCATTTAGGCACCCTGCTCAAAGGGGTAATAAACTCTAGGCTAAAAATACCATTGACATTTCAATATTAATAAAGATGTGTGCTCAAGTATCACTGTAGTGATCCTTCTGCAATAGCTTTGCCATGTCTCTGTTGACTGCAGGCTTCCATCTGCCTTCCAGCCCCCTGAAGGTGATGCACACAGTGCTGTAGTCTGAGCCACTGATTGTCCAAAAATCACCACTTGATCCAGTTCCTGAGCATGCAGGCATTTAAAATTGCCTGTTCCCAAGCTCTGTATTTTACATTACTAATGTAAACGGTCCTAAGAAATTCAAAACTGACACAAGACACTGAAGTGCTGCTAACAAACTCAAAAGTCCTTAGGAGTCAACTTCGTGAAGCAAAGCAAGAGAACGCAGAGACCCCAGTCCCATTAGGTGCTTAAGAATACTTTCCAAAAGTATCTTCTTTTTACTCAGCTTTCCCTCAGCTTATAGGAAACACTTGAAGGATGCTACAGAAAATGATTGGATTCCTTTGAGGACCGCATGCAGCTGTAGCCCCTGCTTAAAAAATAACCTCCCTCTGCTGACAGCTGAATTGCATCCAGTCCTCAAGGTCACAGAGTTGCCCAGTACTCAGCAAGTATCGAACCACAGAATCATCAAATCAACCAGGTTGGAAGAGAGCTCCAAGCTCAGCCAGTCCAACCTAGCACCCAGCCCTGGCCAAGCAACCAGACCATGGCACTAAGTGCCCCAGCCAGGCTTGGATTCAACACCTCCAGGCCCGGCCACTCCACCCCCTCCCTGGGCAGCCCATTCCAATGCCAATCACTCTCTCTGACAACAACTTCCTCATCACATCCAGCCTAGACCTGCCCTGGCACAGCTTCAGGCTGTGTCTCCCCTTCTTCTGTTGCTGCTTGCCTGGCAGCAGAGCCCAACCCCACCTGGCTACAGCCTCCCTTCAGGGAGCTGCAGACAGCAATGAGCTCTGCCCTGAGCCTCCTCTTCTGCAGGCTGCACACCCCCAGCTCCCTCAGCCTCTCCTCACAGGGATGTGCTCCAGGCCCCTCTCCAGCCTTGCTGCCCTTCTCCAAACACCTTCCAGCACCTCAACATCTCTCTTCAGTTCAGGAGCCCAGAACTGGACACAGCACTCAAGGTGTGGCCTGAGCAGTGCTGAGCACAGGGACAGAAGAACCACCCTTGTCCTGCTGGCCACATTCTTCCTGATCCAGGCCAGGATGCCATTGGCTCTGCTGTCCACCTGGGCACACTGCAGCCTCATCTTCAGCTCCTCTCTACCATCACCCTCAGGTACAGAATACAAAGAGAGCCATCCTCAATAGAGCTGTTTTCAAACCTCTGCATTAAACCCTAAAATGTATACACATATATCTTTGCAACTTCTCTTCCTTGTCCATTCTATAAGGTTGGCCCTTCCAGAAGAGAACAAGCCAAACCCAGGCCTGAAGGTGCATCTTGCAGTGCATCTTGCCTCGAAGCACCTGCTCTCAAGGTGATGCCAAACAACTGGAGGTTAAACCTAGGCTTGTCAAAGCACAAATCTCTCTCCTCCACTCATGCACACGACCATGTGTGGTATGCTAATCGTTAGGAAATAATCAACCTAGAGCTTGATGCTGTCAGAGCATCACTTCTGCACCTACAAGGGCACCCTAATGAAGCAGCCCTTGGAGTCAGCGTAGACGGAAAGCTTCCTGAGAGGGACTGACAAAGGAGCCTTTATTCAGCGCTGCTGCCATTTCATCGCTGCCTTCCGCCAGCTCTTCGCGAGCACGCGCGGGTCGGCTCCAGCCGCATCGCCCTCTCCCAGACCTGTGAGCACATTAATAAAAATAAATAAGCCTAGCTTGCTAAAAGAGCTTTAAGAGGTGGATGTCCAATTAAATTCCCTGGCTCCTTTGAAAATCCCAGCATTTTTCACTGTCAGATGCCATTAGAATAATAAAGGTCAGAGCCAAAGAGGGATCTCGTGTAATTCTCCGTGAAGAACGCGGTCTGCAAGCAGACAGAATGAGGAGGAGCGGCACTGAACGCTTCCCAGCAGAGATTCAAAGTCTGCTGTGCGAGCAGAGGTACTCCACTGCTGAATTTCCCTTGGCTACAGGCAGGTGAGCAGCAGCAGTGCATTTTTGGGAATGTTTTCAATAACTGTGTCCAAAGCCAGAGCAGCACAGCTTGTCACGTTAACTCTGGCGTTAGTGAGAGCACAGACACCATCAATGCTCTCTCTAACCTCTACTCTGCCCCAGTGAGGCCACACCTGGAATACTCTGTCCAGTTTTGGGCTCTTCAGTTCAGGACACACAAAGACCTGCTGGAGAGAGTCCAGGGGAGAGCCACGAGGATGATTGGGATACTTGAGCATCTCCGCTACAAAGAGACTGAGAGCCCTGGGGCTGTTTAGTCTGGAGAGGAGAAGGCTGAGAGGAGATCTGATCAGTGTCTATCAATAGCTGAAGGGTGAGGATAAGTGGAAGGGGCCAAGCTCTTTTTGCTGGTGCACAGCGATAAGCAGCAATGGATACAAACTGGAACAGAGAAGGTTTCAGCTCAACATAAGGAGAAACTTCTTTCCATTGAGAGTGCTGGAGCCCTGGAACAGGCTGCCCAGAGAGGTTGTAGAGTCTCCTTCTCTGGAGACCTTCAAAACCCACCTGGATGCATTCCTGTGCAGACTGCCCTGAGTGATACTGCCTTGGCAGAGAGGTTGGACTGGATGACCTCTGGAGGTCCCTTGCAACCTCTAAGGTTCTGTGATTGTGTGAGAAGTTCCCCAAAGCATCACTTCAATTAGCTTTCTCTACAGCTGGATATTTCAATGACTCTCACGTTGGGCTCAGGATGTTTTCCATTCATGCCCTAGCACGTACCGACCATGGAAATCACAGACTCTGTCAGTGAGGTACTTTTGAGCAAGAGCTGGCACCAGCTTTGCACCTGGTTGCACTCTTTTTAGGCACTAGAGGTTCCAAAGCACAGGCTGTACACAAAAAGGAAATGGGACATTTGGCAGGGGTTCTGGTCTCGATGGAGGGAGGCTGTACCCAGATGGGGCTGGTCTTTTCTGCCAGGCAACCAGAACCAGAACAAGGGGACATAGTCTCAAGCTGTGCCAGGGGAGGTTCAGGCTGGATGTTAGGAGGAAGTTGTTGGCAGAGAGAGTGATTGGCATTGGAATGGGCTGCCCAGGGAGGTGGTGGAGTGGCTGTGCCTGGAGGTGTTGAAGCCAAGCCTGGCTGGGGCACTTAGTGCCATGGTCTGGTTGACTGGTCAGGGCTGGGTGCTAGGTTGGACTGCATGAGCTTGGAGATCTCTTCCAGCCTGGTTGGTTCTATGATCTCTGGAGGTCCCTTCCAACCTCTAAGTTTCCGTGATTCTGTGAATTCAGAGCTGTGCCACACGGCAGCTGTTCCACAACCAGGACAACAAACTCAGATGAAAGCAGAGACAGGAAGACAGACCTGTTGTGTTTTAACAGCTCCGAGAAATGCTGCGCGCAACCTGATCAGCAAGGCCCAGTGGGCTGGGTTTAAAGTGTCTATCTAGAAGGTTAAGTGAGAAAACAAGCTTTAGAAATATCACTTAGCAGCGCAGTGTCGCTGTGCAGTTACCGGGCAGGATTATCCTACTCCAAACAAACAAACCAAGCGGCAGGAGAGCATCCCATGCGCAGCTGAAAACCCAGGGCCTTTGTGGCGGCTGCCGTTTGCATACATTACAATTGCACCACCTTTAAAAAGTGCAAATTGGATTTTGTTTTCCCCTGGCTACCTGCCCATTTTTTTTTCCTTTAAATTGATTTATTAATGTCCACTGTTGCTTTGCAGTTTTATCCTTTTAGCAATAATAGATGCAATATATCACAAAAACAAATTTTTAAGAGTACATCATTAGAGTGATGTAGCACTGGTAATAAACCCCTTCACACTTGGATGAACTTAAATCAGTTTCTCTTTATTGATTTTTGGTCATAACATAATTTTAAAGTTCAACTCAGTTAATAAAAAGGAGATTTGCTCTGCTGTTGTGTGTAAAACACTCATGCTGTAAGTCTGCACCTCAGCCGCAGCAGTGGCTCTTCTGGATGTACACATCCCTGCCAGGGGATGCTTAGCACACAGGGCATGGCTTATCTGCTCTGCCGACCCCCACTCACCTACCAGTCCTTACGGCCACACCACTTAAGCACAAAAGAGCTGCATCCCATGACTGCCCACCCAACGCATGCAGCCCTTCCTTCACTCGCTCCAGCAGCGCTCCCAGTCCTTGGCATTTGCATTTTAGCAAAGCCTCTCACTTCACAGAGCGTTCTGGTGGACAAAATCAGTTGCACAAATGCATATCCTGGAGGTCTTTTCCAACCAAAAAAATTCTATGATTCTGTGTTTTAGTTTCTTGCAACAGAAAACTAATAACGCATCTGCTCCACGTGGCTGCTTTAACAACGCACGTATAGAAGTCTGGCAGGACAGCTAGCTGCCTCCTTTCTCACGATTCCTCTTGGCTTAATACACGTTTTAGTCTCCCAGAAGCACAGAGCCACACGGAGTAAGCTAAGGACAGCTGGGCTTTGGGATCATAGAATCACAGAATTAGCCAGGTTGGAAGAGAGCTCCAAGCTCATCCAGCCCAACCTAGCACCCAGCCCTGCCCAACCAACCAGACCATGGCACTAAGTGCCCCAGCCAGGCTTGGATTCAACACCTCCAGGCACGGCCACTCCACCACCTCCCTGGGCAGCCCATTCCAATGCCAATCACTCTCTCTGACAACAACTTCCTCATCACATCCAGCCTAGACCTGCCCTGGCACAGCTTCAGACTCTGTCCCCTTCTTCTGTTGCTGCTTGCCTGGCAGCAGAGCCCAACCCCACCTGGCTACAGCCTCCCTGCAGGGAGCTGCAGACAGCAATGAGCTCTGCCCTGAGCCTCCTCTTCTGCAGGCTGCACACCCCCAGCTCCCTCAGCCTCTCCTCACAGGGCTGTGCCCCAGGCCCCTCCCCAGCCTTGCTGCCCTTCTCTGGACGTGTTCCAGTACCTCAACATCTCTCTGCAATTCAGGAGCCCAGAACTGGACACAGCACTCAAGGGGTGGCCTGAGCAGTGCTGCGCACAGGGGCACAAGAACCTCCCTTGTCCTGCTGCCCACACTGCTCCTGAGCCAGCCCAGGATGCCATTGGCTCTGCTGCCCACCTGGGCACACTGCTGCCTCAGCTTCAGCTCCTCTCTATCACCACCACCAGGTCCCTCTCTGCCTGGCTGTTCGCAGCCACTCTGTCCCCAGACCATAGTGCTGCTTCAGGTTGTTGTGGCCAACAACTGCTCCTGCACTTGGCCTTGTTACATCTCATCCCATGAAACTGTTTGGTAAGGAAGCACACAATATAGTTATATAATCAATCATCTCCACTTTTCTTGCCCCCCCTGAAAATGATTGTGGCACAAACTAAAGATGTTACTTCACTGCCATTACAGTCTCCAAAGGGCAGTCTCCAAGGGACTTGGGGGTGCTGGTGGAGGAGAAGCTCAGCATGAGCTGCCAGTGTGCTCCTGCAGCCCAGAGAACAACCAGAGCTTGAGCTATATCACAAGCAGTGTGGGCAGCAGGGTGAGAGAGGGGATTCTGACCCTCTGCATCACTCTGCTGAGATCCCACCTGTGGCCGCTCTGCCACAATGCCCTGGTTCAGTAATGGCAGCACATGGTCATCAGCATGCAAACACCAATGTGGTGGACAGCAAAATGGCGTTTATTAACGTGTAGCATGGGATTACATAGGATAGGTAGCAATGTCACTTCTGTCTGCATGCATCTCAGACAGGAAGCTAAGTATAACAAAGGGATCATAGAGAGATCATAGAGAGCACAGAGAGGAGCCCTATCTTTCCGTGACAGCACACCATCTTCCGGTCGCCAGACCCCAACTGCAACATCCACCTGGAGTACTGCATCCAATTCTACAGCCCCTATCACAAGAGGACTATGGATGTGCTGGAAGGTGTCCAGAGAAGGGCCACGTGGATGAGCAGAGGGCTGGAGCTGCTCTGCTGAGATTAGAAACTGAGGGAATTGGAGCTGTTCAGTCTGGAGAGGAGAAGGCTCCGAGGTGACCTTATTGTGGCCTTCCAGTATCTGAAGGGGGCTACAAGAAAGCTGAGGCAGGATTTTTTAGGATATCAGGTAGTGATAGGACTGGAGGTAATGTATCAAAGCTAGAAATGAAGATTCAGATTGGATGTTAGGAAGAAGTTCTTCTCTGTGAGGGTGGTGAGACCCTGGAATGGGTTGCAGGGAGGTGGTGGAAGCTCCATCCCTGGAGGTGTTTAAGGCCAGACTGGATGAGGCTCTGGAGAGCCTGACCTAGTGTGAGATGTCCCTGCCCATGGCAGGGATGCTGAAACTGGCTGATCCTTGTGGTTCCTTCCAACCCTGACTGATTCTATGACTCTATGACAATGTAGATGCTCCCACTTCTCTGCTCCATTGGCATCTCTCCATAGCATGAAAACCATAGAGAAAATCAGTGGCCAAATCCCACAGGCAGAACAGAACACTTGCAGAGCAAGGTGCCACACCTTGGGAGGAACAGAGGAATTTGAGCAGTCTGTGTTTTCCCAGGGGCCATCAAATAAATTTAGAAACAAGACACAAAAAGCTACCAGTGCAATGGTGCACTTGAGAGACCCTTGGCCACTTCAACCTTCCCCACCCTCCTTTTTAGGCTGCCATTTCTTATGAAACCAGGGACATAAATTGCCTGGCTTGAGATCTTTAGGAAGAGTCTGTGCTTTCATCCAGCTTTCATGCAGGATTCAGCCATCACCATCTGGAACCACGACCTAACACAAGTCATTGGGCAATGGCAGCTCATGGTTTGCTTTGCCCTTCTCCCCGTGCCACTCAGCGTCAGCTCTGAGCTCTCATGTGGGAGCCTTGGTGCCTTCTCAGTGCCTACTGCAACACTGCAGAAGAAACCTGCAAGTCTGAACATTGCCTAAGTTACTACCTAAGCACATTATTTATTTGTGGTCTGCTTGGTTTATTTTATTATTACTCTCTCTCATTTAACAGGTCAGAGAGTGTTTCCAGAAGGGTGTCCTACAAACTTCAAATGGGGATGACTGGTCCTGGAACAGTCCATAAAATTAGTAAGGGACAGAAGAAGGGGACACAGTCTCAAGCTGTGCCAGGGTAGGTCTAGGCTGGATGTAAAGAGGAAGTTCTTTCCAGAGAGAGTGATTTGCATTGGAATGGGCTGCCCAGGGAGGTGGTGGAGTTGCCATCCCTGCAGGTGTTGAAGCAAAGCCTGGCTGGGGCACTTAGTGCCATGGTCTAGCTGACTGGATAGGGCTGAGTGCTAGGTTGGGCTTGGAGCTCTCTTCCAACCTTGCTAATTCCATGATTCTGTGGTAAGATATACAGTGGTTGGAAAGCAAGATACAGCAGGCTGTGACCCTAGATGGGTTCTAACAGATGCTGTGCTACAAACTTACCCACTCAATGTCTTACCTAATGCCTACACTTAGCCTACAGATAGCTTCACTTACTGGCTCACATGAGAAACTTTAAAGCAGTGAACAGAAATGACATCACTGGGAGATGGTGGCCCATAAGGAGACCTTCTACCTACTGATGAGAACAGCTTGCTTGTTCCCCAGATGGTAAGTTAGTGTCATGTACGTTTATTCAACAGGAAACTTAAGGCTGGTTACTTCTGTATTGGCTGGCACATGATTTGCAAGGTTTGTGCTCCTAAAAATCCAAGAGATGACCAGGTGACACCCAACACCAAAGCCATGTGCTAGCCACCAACAGAAACGATGTTTGCAACAGCTCACAAACACTTCACCACCTCACCACTGACTTTAACTCCAGAAAACTCCTTCCCCAAGAAGCACTTGCTCCTGGTTTTCTTATGCCTAGAGTGCTGCTTGCGTACGGCAATAATAAACCTTGCCCATGCACCCACCACAGACACCGAACAGCTGCTGGCAGGAGTCAGATTTGTACCATGTCTATGCAGTGCCACCCAGGCAAACTCTGTGAAAGCAAAATTGGTTGTTATGACTAACTTGTCTTGACTGGTTAAACAAAGACAAGGAAAAAAAGGAAGAGGTTTTATCATTTTAATTCCCAGTCTGCACTAGTATTTTTGTGTTTCTAAATGGGCTTTAGATTCATCCCTCTCTAGCTTTGTCCTAGGGAAATTTGCATCAACAGCTACTTACAAGAAAAAGAAAATTAATCCTCTGCCTGACACGTCCTGTACAACAAGAATAAGCAGCCCAGACTCGGCCTTACAAGACAAGCAGCCCAGGCACCAGCTCCCAGCGTGACTAATTTGGCAGCAGGGAAGCGCTGCGGTTCCCCTGCCGGGGGCTGGGCAGCACAGCACCCACCGAGCACAGCCCTGCGCTGCCCCTGCCGCCCGCCCGCAGCCCTGCTCCTTCTCACGCAGCTCTATTAGCACTAAGCTGCTAATGAGGAAATCCATAACCTTTTTACAACAGACGCTGTCAAATATTCTTTCCTGACACGTAATGGTGTATTGATTTTTAATTTCAAGATATGCAAACACGACATTTGCAGCGGTGACTCCGTCCACACCAGCGCTGCAGCTGGGGACGTTTCGATCTGCAGCACATTTTGCAAGCATTTGCCATCAATAAGGAGGCAAAAGAAACCGAGCCAGGAGGGGCTGCTTGCTGGTGAAAGGAGTATGGTTATGGATTCTTCCCTGAATAAAAATCCTGTTACAAAAAGCTGATGAAAACAGCTGGAATGAACCCATCACACCCAAAGAGTGGCTGTCAGTGGCTCCATGGCCAAGTGGAGGCCAGTGACAAGTGCAGTCCCTCAGGGATCAGTCCTGGCACCAGTCTTGTTCAACATCTCTGTGGGTGCCATGGACAGAGGCACTGAGTGCAGCCTCAGCAAGTTTGCTGCCCACACCAAGCTGTGTGGTGCAGCAGCCAGGCTGGAGGGCAGGGATCCATCCAGAGGGACCTGGATAGGCTGCAGAGGTGGGCACAAGACAACCTCAGGAGGTTCAACAAGATGAAGTGCAAGGTCCTGCAGCTGGGTTGAGGCAACGCCTAGCACAAATCCAGACTGGGCAGGGACTGGCTGGAGAGCAGCCCTGAGGAGAGGGACTTGGGGGTGCTGCTGGAGGAGAAGCTCAACAGGAGCCAGTAGTGTGCACTTGCAGCCCAGAGAGCAACCAGAGCCTGGGCTGTAGCAGAAGTGTGGCCAGCAGGGCCAGGGAGGTGATTCTCCCCCTCTGCTCCACTCTGCTGAGACCCTATCTGGAGTACTGCATCCAGTTTTGGAGCCACTATGACAGGAGGATGTGGAGATGCTGGAGAGTGTCCAGAGCAGGGCCAGGAGGATGCTGAGAGGGCTGCAGCAGCTCTGCTGTGAGCACAGACTGAAAGAGTTGGGGCTGTGCAGGCTGGAGCAGAGGAGGCTCCCAGGGGACCTTCTTGTGGCCTTCCAGGATCTGAAGGGGGCTACAAAAAAGCTGGGGAGGGACTTTTGAGGCTGTCAGGGAGTGCCAGGACTGGGGGGAATGGAGCAAAGCTGGAGGTGGGGAGAGTCAGGCTGGAGGTGAAGAGGAAGTTGCTGAGCATGAGAGTGGTGAGAGGCTGGAATGGGTTGCCCAGGGAGGTGGTTGAGGCCCCATGGCTGGAGGTGTTTAAGGCCAGGCTGGCTGAGGCTGTGGGCAGCCTGCTCTAGGGTAGGGTGTCCCTGGGCATGGCAGGGGGGTTGGAAGTGGCTGACTCTTTTGGTCCCTTCCAACCCTGACTGATTCTGAATTGATGATGCCTCAGAGCCAGAGGTATTTTGGATGGGGCAGTATCCCTACCTTGGCTCTGTGACTGCTCTACATTTCCTGCTGTAAGTAAATCCAGTAGTGTTGCTCAGGCTCCCACCTGCCTTGCTGGATGCACATCTCTTTTCCCTTCCTTTGAAATGGTGATGGTGGGAGTACCAAAACAGAGCCATGGCACAGGGAAGGTTTGCATCTGTAAAAACAATTCTTACCCTGACTCACTAAAAAAACCTAACCAATAAATTGTCACCATGCCCTTTTTCTGGCATAGGTCCCTACCACTGGGCAGGAGGGAGACTGAGAGGTCACTGTCACATCAGCAACATGTTCTTAATTAAAATGAAGTACTGGCCTTGCTGTGCAGCACAACCAATGATGCACTGGAATAATCCAGCACAACTTGAAAGAAACTTCTGAGAGCATCATTCTGCATCATCTTTACCCCATTCCTTGCTGGAGATGGGCTCCATCTTCAAGGGCTGCCAAGGAGAAAAAACAGTAGGACTGCAGCCAAGTGGAGAAGGGCTGAGCTTGGCCAGGGGACTGCAGCAGGTGCAGAGGAGAAGGACCACACTGAGGGTGACAAATCACAGGCACCCAGCTGGCAAGGCAGGAAATGAACAGTACCATGGGCAGAAGAGATGGTGGCTGCTCCATCACCTACGAAGTCTTGACTTGGCCACTTTTGCACACATAACCCTAAGTACAGCAGGAGAGACACAGTGCCAAACCAATGCCCTCTACTCTCCCCAGTGGACCAGTAGCTGAACTCGACATGGGTCAATTTTCCATGACCAGGAGGAACTTCTACTGAAATTACTGAGGAAGCAGCCACTAATTCAACTCACTAGATGGGATGGAATCAGAGACTCATAGAATGTACTGGGTTGGAAGGGACCTCCAAAGGCCATCCAGTCCACGTCCCTCTGCACTCAGCAGGGGCAGCCTCAAGTAAATCAGGTTGTCCAGAGCCCTGTCCAGCCTCACCTCGAGTATCTCCAGGGATGGGGCCACAACCACATCCCTGGGCAACCTGTTGCAGCATTTCACCACTCTCATGGTGCAGAACTTGTTCCTCACATCCAACCTCAATCTGCTTTGCTCTAGTTCAAAGCCATTGCCCTCATCCTGTCCCTGCAGCCCTTTGCAAACAGTCTCTCTGCAGTCTTCTTGCAGCCCCTTCCACATACTGGCAGGTTGCTGTTAGGTCTCCCTGGAGCCTTCTCTTGTCCAGGTTGAACACCCCCAGCTCCCTCAGCCTGTCCTCACAGCAGAGCTGCTCTAACTCCCTGAGCACTTTTGTGGCCCTACTCTGGACAGTCTCTGCCAGGTTCACGTCCTCCCTGTGCTGAATACCATGATTTCTTATTAGCTCAGAGAACATGAGGTAAAAGACAAGAGAAGCTATTCCTTAATGTACCCATTCACTGTCTTTGCCTACACTTGAGAGGCAGTGTTTACAGCACCTGGAGGTCCCTTACAGTCGTTAATTACTGAGCTCCACTTTTTCCTCTCAGACACATACAAATTTTACCTATGGCAGCAAAACCAGCTCTGCCCTGTGGACAAACAACATAAAAATAATGGAAGTAGTAATATTTTGAATAGACTAATAGTAAAGCTAATAAAATTAAAAATGAAACTAAGAAAATGAAATTATTAATATTAATAATATTAATATTGTTCATATTATTAGTACTAGCAGTAATATTATTGGTAATATTAGTAAATAAAATTAGTAATAGTTAAAATAGTTTAAATTAATAAATAAAATTAGTAATATTAGTAGTAAATATTAGTAATATTATTGCCCTCTACAACTGCCTAAAGGGAGGTTGTAGTGAGGCTGAAGCTGGTCTCTTCTCCCGAATTACTAATGATAGGACAAGAGGAAATGGCCTCAAGTTGCATCAGGGGAGGTTTAGGTTGGATGTTGGGAGGAAGTTCTTTCCTGAGCGGGTGGTCAGGCACTGGAACAGGCTGCCCAGGGAGGTGGTGGAGTCACCATCCCTGGAGGTGTTTAAAAGGAGAGTGGATGTGACACTTGAGGCTATGGTCTGGTGATGAAGAATGCTGGGATGAAAGTTGGACTGGCTGATCCTGGTGGTCCTTTCCAACCATAACAATTCATAGTGCTGAGATGTTGTGCTGAGGGATTTGGTTTAGTCAAGGACTTGTCAGTGTGAAACCAATGATTGCACTC
>WAAF01020841.1:11046-39665 GCA_013400475.1 Tricholaema leucomelas | reverse complement strand
AGGAGAAAGTTCTTCAGTGAGAGAGTCATTGGACACTGGAATGGGCTGCCCAGGGAGGTGGTGGAGTCGCCGTCCCTGGAGCTGTTCAAGGCAGGATTGGACGTGGCACTTGGTGCCATGGTCTAGCCTTGAGCTCTGTGGTAACAGCTTGGACTTGATGATCTGTGAGGTCTCTTCCAACCTTGGTGATACTGTGAGACTGTGAGACTGTGATACTGTGATACTGTGATCTTGAAGGGCTTTGCCAATCTAATAAATTCTGTGATTCTGTGATATTAATAATTAAACCCCCAAACTTTAAGACACATCTGCAGCTGGCATGAACTGGAATGGCTTTAGTGACTTCAGTAGAGTGCCAGTGATTTACGCTAGCCGAGACTCTGGCCTTACATTTTATTTTGCAATTCATTCCCATTGTACTTAAAATATCTTCTTGGAATCAATGTCCTGTGATAAAATAGCATCCCAAGAGTGGATGCACTGAATGTCAAGGAAAGGACAAACTACATATTGCAGAGACTTGCTCCATGTTCATAATCATTCTCTTAATTTTTAAGCAATTCAAAAGAGAAAAAAAAAGGAAAGCAGCTGACTCTTTCTTGGGCTGCACCCTATAATCTTACAACATATTTAGAATAGGAAATCAAAGCTGAGCTAAACTACCAATTGTGTCAGCAAAAACAGCCTTTCATGGCAAAATGACAATTTTCTGTCTTTGAAAGATGCCTTTTTGCAGCTACATTTTTACTTTCTTATTTTTTTCTTTTAAATCAGGCAGGAATGAAAAGTGATTTTCCCCTTTTATTGTGCAAACCAGCAAAACTCCATTCCTCCCTGCAGGACTTTTTTTTTCCAAATTAAATGTGTAATTCTATTTATTTATTTATTTATTTATTTGCTTATTACTGTAAGCCTCTTGGAGATCAGGCATTTGGTAGCAAAAGATTAAAAAGCAGCATTTAAGTAAAGAAAGGCAACTAATCAAGCCATCAACATCATGAACAGCTACAGGTTTACTCAAATATTCAGTGGGTTTATTTTTACCTCCTCCTAAACATGCTCCCTGTGTGCAGTTCTGACCCCATTCAGTAAAACATGAGTCAAAGAATCATAGAATCAAGCAGGTTGGAAGACAGCTCCAAGTTCATCCAGTCCAATCTAGCACCCAGCCCTGCCCAACCAACCAGACCATGGCACTAAGTGCCCCAGCCAGGCTTGGCTTCAACACCTCCAGGCACAGCCACTCCACCACCTCCCTGGGCAGCCCATTCCAATGCCAATCACTCTCTCTGACAACAACTTCCTCATCACATCCAGCCTAGACCTGCCCTGNCTGGACACAGTACTCAAGGTGTGGCCTGAGCAGTGCTGAGCCCAGGGGCACAATAATCTCCAGTGTCCTGCTGGCCACACTGTTTCTGATCCAGCCCAGGATGCCATTGTCTCTCCTGCCCACCTGGCACACTGCTGCCTCATCTTCAGCTACCAGGAGCCCCAGGTCCCTCTCTGCCTGGCTGCCCTCAGACACTTAGTCCCCAGCCCATAGTGCTGCTTCAGGTTGTTGTGGCCCAAGTGTAGAACCAAGGCCCTGTACTTGGCCTTGTTAAATCTCATCCCTTTGGGCTCTGCTCACCCATCCAGCCTGGAAAGGTCTCTCTGCAGGGCTCTACCCTCCAACAGCTCCATACCTACTCCTAGCTAGGTGTCATCTGCAAACTTACTGATGCTGGACTCAATCCCCTCATCCACATCATCAATAAAGATGATGAAGAGGAGTCCACCTGCCTTTGGCCCAGCTCACCTCTTTGTAAGTCACAGTTCCTCAACAGAAGCATGTTTAGGGGCTTCTTTGGAGGCCACTAACTAAGGAGGTACCGTCACGGCACAAGCAATTTCACAGGAGCAGCTCTTTGCATGACTTGGTAAATGTCCATCTGGAACCTCTGCTCCCAGCTCCTGTAGCCCTGGGAACATTTCAGTGCACACTTTTAGACTTCCATGACTTCTCAGGGAATTTGTTGGGTTTTTTTCTGTAGCAAATTCAAGTGAGTTATTCTATAGGAGCAGACGCCCTCAACCCCCAACACGCCTCCAGGCAGAGGTTATTCAATATTGGCTGCAGGTGGCTCCTTAGGTGGAAGAAGTTCAGGAGAGACAGGGACCTGCTGGCGAAAGTCCAGTGGAGAGCCATGAGGATGGCTGGGGGACTTGAGCATCTCCAATACGAAGAGAGACTGAGAGCCCTGGGGCTGTTTAGTCTGGAGAGGAGAAGGCTGAGAGGAGATCTGATCAGTGTCTATCAACAGCTGAAGGGTGGGGATAAGTGGAGGAGGCCAAGCACTTTTGGGTGGTGCACAGCAATAAGCCAAGGAGCTGGAACAGAGAAGGTTTCAGCTCAACATAAGGAGAAACTTCTTTCCATTGAGGGTGCTGGAGCCCTGGAACAGGCTGCCCAGAGAGGTCATAGAGTCTCCTTCTCTGGAGACCTTCAAAATCTACCTGGATGCATTCCTGTGCAGACTGCCCTGAGTGATACTGCCTTGGCAGAGAGGTTGGACTGGATGACCTCTGGAGGTCCCTTGCAACCTCTAAGGTTCTGTGATTGTGTGAGAAGTTCCCCAAAGCATCACTTCAATTAGCTTTCTCTACAGCTGGATATTTCAATGACTCTCACGTTGGGCTCAGGATGTTTTCCATTCATGCCCTAGCACGTACCGACCATGGAAATCACAGACTCTGTCAGTGAGGTACTTTTGAGCAAGAGCTGGCACCAGCTTTGCACCTGGTTGCACTCTTTTTAGGCACCAGAGGTTCCAAAGCACAGGCTGTACACAAAAAGGAAATGGGACATCCAGTTTTCTATCCTGCACAGCTGATACTGTGTTAGACTCTTGTAGCACCTGAGCAAGAGCACTTCTGACCACGTCCTTAGTTGGTGACAACAGAAGGCAGCTTGATAAAGCCAAGGCTGTGGGTATGGATAAAACCAAAATTATCTAAAATTGCTAGCTCAGCACAAAAAAAAAGGGACATAAAACTGGGGAGGGCAGAGACCCAAGTGTTAGCCTCTTCCCAAAGAAGAACAAGGAGAAGGAAGGATCAGCACCCAGCTCTTGCTGGCATACCAGGGACCCAGCAAGGAGCTCTGCAGGGCCAGCTAAACCTTGGCAGTGGGCAGCAGGGGAGGCATTGAGCATGCAAGGAAAGGCAGTGGTGATGAATACCCAACCTGCGCCTGCCTCCCAAAAAGATGCAAATCCATCAGCCTGCAGCAGGGCTGAAGAGTCCCCTCTGCATGCCATGCACTGTGTGGGTCAAAAGCAGGACACTGGGCTCCTCACCTCTCACTTCCAAGGCAGAGTTTTAAGTGCCTCATTTCAGGAACTCGACCTCCTGCGCTTTAGCATGGGCCAGTGGGTTTGCTACACATGGCCCATGCTGGCAGTGTTTCTGTGCCCAGTGGGCAAAGCAGGAAGGGAATAAGCTTTGTAGCATACAGAACATGGGCTCTGTTTAATTCAGGGATGGGAAGGTCAGACCATAACAGAGGGAGATATTTCTGGGTGATACTTGCTCCTCCCCTCTGTCACCACTTAATGAACCAAAACTGAGACTGTGAAGCATGATGTGGGGGCTCAGCACTTTATTGCCAAACTGCTGCAAACCACAGAAGACAGCAACATCATTGCTTGGGATGGGCTCTGCTCCCAGGGTTTCCCTCACCTTCCCAACAGGGTCAGCATCCAAGCTTTTCCCAGAGAAAAGGGAAATGTAGTATCTGTCCACAACTGAATCCTGAGTTCATTTTAATGACCTGAGGGAAACTGTAACACTGGGGAGAGAGTGACATCAAGGAGAAGCCTGCACTACCCAAGTGCAGGAGAGAGCCTTAGTATTGTTTTGCAGTTATTTTAAAAGCCTCTGAGTTGAGCAAGTGAAAATAAGGCTGGCAAACCCAGAGCGAGTAGTGGTCTGCAGCGGGAAAAAGTCAGAGGGAAATTACAAACTCAGCTGAAAAAAACCCACAAGGTCTAGGACACACCAGCAGCACTAGGGGGAAACACCCAAACCATGCTTACTGATATCAGAGCGAGAGGAGCAAAGCCCACCAATATCTCTGTTCGCACTGACACCTCCTCATGCAGTCAGGAACCCTCCTACAGGTTTACAAACCACAGCCTCTCTCAAGCCTGCCCCTGCCAGCTGGAGATAACAGCAGCAGCACAGACCCTGGGGCAGATGATGCTGACAGCTTCCAGAACCTCGCTGTGCCACCCTTGTTGTGCACTCGCTTTGCCAACAGTGATTGTAAAAGACACTGAGGTTCAAGAGTAGGTCCTGGTGACCATGCAGATAATCCAAGCACACATCTACAACTGCAAGAAATCATGGGGCAGGGAAGCACTCTGCAGAAGTCTCTGGCTTGACTGTGGTCTACTTTTTCTCCCCCCCTAAGCCTTGTTACCCACTACTTCTTCATTAATACCTTCCTGTTCTGGAGTACTCCAAATTCCTTTCTTCTCCCCACCCTCCTCCAGGTTTGAATGGCAAGAAGAAGGGATGAAAACTGCTTTCACTCCCCACACCCTGCAGGCTTGAAGGGGGAAGAGCAGGAGGCCTTTCCACGCGTGTGCTGACCTGTGTGGGTGCCCGCGCTGGAGTCGGGCTGGTGCTTGGCTGGGTCTTTGTGCCCAGTATAGAATGGTAAATGGACACTTTGTCTACAAAAAGAAGAGCAAGGGAGAAGGGAAGGGGTTCCCACCTTGAAAAGATTCCTGCCTTGAAAGAGCTCCTGCCTTGACAAAGTGCCCAACAGGACAGCTTTCTGCTGTGACAGAATTCCTGTTTGGACCATCCCTGCTTTTGGATGGCTCCTACCTCTTTTGCATGGCTCTCAGCTTTACCCCGTCCCTCCTTCTGGGCTGTTCTCCCCCCTTTTGCACCATTCTGTGCAAACTTGCAGGCTTGGCAAGCCCTGGGGTCCATTTAAGCTGCCAGTGGCACCCAGACCCGGCTACTCTTGGACCATATCAGCAGCTGACTTCCTGGCTGCTACTCCAGGATGGGAAGACACTAATAGTCCAAAGCAGCATCATTCCACAATCATGCCACTCGTGGAAGAAGTGCTTGAGACACCTCTGAGTTTGGCAGTTTTGTCACTCACCCCTTGGGCTCCTGCCGCATGGACGTACACTGTTGGTTATTGCCTGCAGCATCAGAAGGCTGCTTCCACAGAGGAGTCCAGCAAGGGATCACTGTTGAATACCTATTTCACCTCCCTGAGTAAAGCCTGCTGTTCCCTTCATTGTCTGCTCAGCCTGACTGGTAGTGGGGTAAAGCTGTGTTTGTAGCTTAGCCTTTTCCATTTCCTGACTTCCTAAATCTCTACATTTGTCCATAACATCCTTTGGAAGAAATTCCCACTCGAATTAGAATCTGTAAATAAACCTAATCTAGTTTTGTCTGTAGTCTGGGGGCAGGTGTTCAGGAAAAGGAAATAATCCTGGTGTTATAATTCCCAAGTTGGCCACATTAATTCCCTGCCCCCACAACACTTCCCCACATCCAACAAATCCCTGACCTCAGACTTTCTCTCCCTTGGCCTCTGAATTTGCCCAGAGCATTCAAACAGTCCACACTGTACACAGGAAAACACAAATTCCATGGCAAAAGGCAACTCCTGCTGTAACAGATAGCATCATGAAAATTAAACTCAGTCCATTACCATTCAAGCCATCTTACTTCAACACCAAAGGCTCTGAGAGGCCCTGTTCTGCTGAATTCCTCGCATTTAAAGAGGGAGATTTGCTGCTGATTGGATTATAATATAAGTGAAAATTCACAGGCTTTAATGTTAAAATCCATTATTAAGGGTAAAGATGAATGTACAGTCATGGGGCATATTAGTAACTAACTTTTAAATAGAGATTATTTCTCCAAATGAAAAGGCAGAAATAATCCTCTCTAAACCCGCTTCACTTTTAATACTTGCTGCCAGCAGCTAGATCTGCTTGCTCCCACTCCTGATATACCAATAAAACCTTACAGCTTGTAATATATCCTTTGTGTATGTGCTGCATCACCCAACAAAAAAACAGACTGAATCCAAACCTGTAAAACTGAGAATTGGAAAATAGCCTGTGAAAAAGTGGTGATCAGGGGTCCCTGACATCCAGGGAAAGGCTGATGTTACACTCAGCCTTAGGGAAGGGAGAGCGTAGGGAGTGCTGGAGGAGCCCCCTGGCAGCACAACCTCCTGGCATGCACCTCTGAGCAGTGAAGGACAAGGAGAAAATGGAGTCAGTATAGGGGTCATTGTGGGTGACAGGTGTGCTAGTGCTGAACGTGTCCTCTGCAAACTGCTGCTGACTTTGCACCACAGGCGCTGGCAAGCTAGGAAACAGCCAGAGCCCCACACCAGAGAGACCTGGAGAAACTTCAGGATGGAGTCCCTCAGAAACTTGGTGGGATCTGACAAGGACAAGGGCTAATTTATGCCAGGAGCATGCAGACTACCACAATGCAGTGGGCAGTGGAGCAGTGGCCTCCCGGTGAAGGGCTGGAGAGCTTCTGGGGACATTGAGCTGTCAGTTGGTCTTCCCTGTGCGGTGGGGGTTACGCAACCAACTGCCCATAAGCATCCTCCCAATGGGAAGGAGGACGCTATTCCCGGACACGGTAAAGCTCCTTGAACCCAGTGATCTTCAGAAGTCACTCTCAGGCCCCTACTTTTCTGTAATTCTGAGAACCACTCTGGTGAGGAAACCACTCTGGTGCTAGAGGCTCCACTGGAAATGGAGCTGGAACTGGCTGATCCCCAAAGGGCCCCACTGGCAGCATTTCTGCCATTCTGCAGCCCAGGAACTACAGGTAAAGTCTTCAACAGCATCTCTGAGAACTACTTCTCTTACTTACCTTACCCTAGGACTCAGGCTCTCTATCCCAGGCAGGCAATAGAGTGGATAAATCTGCCTCGTGTCAGGCGGCATCAAAGGTATGAATAAAGCATTATAAGGCGATCATGGTAACACAGATCTTTGAACTGCACTCTGCTTTCCCACTGCTACACCCCTAGCCACAGCAGCAGAAGGAAAATAACCCTATTCATTACCCTGGAACTTTCTTTTGATGTTGGCTTGAGATGGAAGAGATCATGCCTAGCCCCATGGATTATTGGTCAATATAACAAAAAAAAGCTCTTTCTGAAGGATGGCTTCTGCCAGCAGCCCTGTGCACGGTGGTGCAGGATAAGCAGCAGTGCACCTCACAGCAATGAACCACTGAGTCCCTTTGCATTGCACTGCCACAGCAGAAACAAGGGAGATGCGGTGGCTCCTTGCTAGCCCACTCCAGCTACAGGCCATGCCACACCAGTTGTCTTGTGACACTGATGAAGAGCTCATACAAAACCAGGGAAAACTGTCCTTACTTACTTCAGTGTCTGTCAGAAATTCTGTACTCCCGCTAGCCTTTGCTCTCCTTCCTCCTGGCACTCCCTTTTCTTCCTCGTGTCCTTTTCTTTCAGCCACCATGTCCAGCAAGGGTTACTGATTTGCACTCTTTGGGATCAGGCACAGTAAAGAGGCTGAAGATTTAGTTCACGGCATGCTCTGGGGAGCTCGAAGGTGAGCCCACAATGAGTGTTACCACAAGTCAAACGCAGCTTTTGACTGCACCAGTCTGACTCTTTCCTTCCTCCTTTGAGAGCCTCATCCGGCAAGACTGCTCATACAAAGCCCAATATATCAGGATCACTCACAGAAGCAGCAGCCTCAAATACTTGTTTCTTTTTTAAAGCAGGTTTTCCTTAAGGTCTCAGTCCTGTAAACACTCAAAGCATGTGAGCAATGCCCTTGATTTCTGGGAGCTACTCATGTTTAAAGATGCACAAATGCCTCGGAGCTGGCCAGAGTCAGGCGTGCATCGGCATAGAGTTAGCTTTCAAAAGTGGAGAAAACTGTTTGGTTAATAAATTACTTTGGAAATGGGGGAGCAGCAAACAACAGCACAACTGAAGTGAAAACAATGCAGAAGAAAATGTGTTTAGAGTCCAGCCCTGCAGGGCTCACAGCACCTTCCACGCCCAGTGACTCCCAAGGAGGCTGCACGAGGCGCCCAGCCTGATGCACGAGTGAATGCTTCATGCCAAACAGGATCACTCTTTAATTTTCTCAATTACCTCAATAACCAGAAGCATATGTCTAGAAATCTGCCCGACTTCTGACAGTAAGTAATGCTTGCTCTGCAGGAAATTCAGTTACTTGTTCTTTACCAAGGAGTTGCTCTTAAAGACATCCTGCTGCATTTCTGTTGCCAAATCACTGAATCACAGAATCACAGAATCAAGCAGGTTGGAAGAGACCTCCAAGATCATCCAGCCCAACCTATCACCCAGCCCTAGCCAATCAACCAGACCATGGCACTAAGTGCCCCATCCAGGCTTGGCTTCAACACCTCCAGGGCAACTCCACCCCCTCCCTGGGCAGCCCATTCCAATGCCAATCCCTCTCTCTGACAACAACTTCCTCATCACATCCAGCCTAGACCTGCCCTGCCACAGTTTGAGACTGTGTCCCCTTGTTCTGGTTCTGGTTGCCTGGCAGAAGAGACCAACCCCACCTGGCTACAGCCTCCCTTCAGGGAGCTGCAGACAGCAATGAGCTCTGCCCTGAGCCTCCTCTTCTGCAGGCTGCACACCCCCAGCTCCCTCAGCCTCTCCTCACAGGGCTGCGCTCCAGGCCCCTCACCAGCTTTGTCACCCTTCTCTGGACACGTTCCAGTATCTCAGCATCTGTGTTTTATTTGTGAGAGGACAAGAACTTCTGTGGTGCAGCTGTGGTCAGTGGAATAGCAGCAGACACACAGGAGAATCTCTGTTCCAACAGGAAGATACTTTTTCAGTGAATGGCTGCACTGCATTTCATGAAAGGCCTTGTTACACTTTGTGTCTGACCACACCACCATCCCAAAACGGGATTCCTCAGAATCATTTATGTTTCATGCACGTACACACAGATATACAGCCATAAAAACAAAGGCTGGAGCATTCCTTGGCTTGCTTTATACAGCTAATGTTCACATTTTCCTGTTCCTCTCCCATTTCCCTCGTATCAAAACTGAAACTCTCATAAATCACAGTTCCTGGAGTGGGGGTTTCTGGAATGCAAAACATCTCAACATTGATTTTTAAGAGAAAGCAAAACTCCAGCTGGAGTTAGAATTGTCTGCAGGTATTAGACCTGACGCTTTAGGATGACAGAGCAGCAGTTTACACAATAATTTTGCACAGTTAAAAAGAAAACCAAAAGCGCTACAATGTGTTATCCTGGAAAGAAATCGCGAGCACAGAAGGGCCATTCTGCTCCATAGCTGTCTGCAATTCCAGCAGCTTTTATCATGCCAGCATCTGAACCCTTCCTCAAACACCGAGGAGCTTTCCTGTGAAATGACAACGCCAGCTCTGCTTCTGCGACAGCAGCACCAACAAATAACACTTTTCATTGGAGCCAGATTCCCCAGCACGCAGCAAAGCGACCCGACCATCTCTGGCAGTCAGCATTCCTCCCCATCTCCTTGACTCTCATCAGCACCCTTCCTAAAATCCTACATTCCCAGTGACAGCTCTGCTCATCAGGAACAGCTCAGGGCAAAGTCCCCTTCATGGGGAATAGTCAACCCTGACGTTCCATTTTGACAAGCCGAAAGATTTTCCTGAGAGGAGGGAGCGGTGGGAAAACAAAGGCCCCACCAGCAGCCATTATCTAAAAATAAAAGCATACAGCAGCCACTGGGGGGAACGACAACAGACCACCATTGAGATGAAAGCCATGAACTCCAGGAGCTGCTGGTGTCCTGCCAGAGCCCATGGCAGAGCACAGTGCGGCATTATTTGCGCATTAGCTGAGCACAGCACGCAGGGCAGCGCCTGAGCGCCCAGTCCGCATGGCAGGGCCCTCCCTCAGCTGCCACCTTCTGCTGCCTCAGAGCAAGCAGCCCGTCACATCTCGCCTCTGCAAACAGAAGGGGCTTGCCCCCAAATTCTCAGCTAATGCCAGTCTTCCATCTGGCTAGGTGAGCCAGGCAAGACTCGCGCACTGCACTGCCTGTTAGCACTGTGACATCCTCTGTTTCTCATCACAGAATCACAGACTCCCCCAGGCCAGAAAGAAAGCCATTTCACCCACTGTCCCAAGCCTGACGCTGCACCATGTCCTCAGGCACCAGCTCTAGGTGGCTTTGAGACACATCCACGGATGGCGACTCCACCACCTCCCTGGGCAGCCTGTGCCAGTGCCCGAGAATCATTTCCAGGAAAACTGTTTTCTTACATCCAGCTAAACCTCCCCTGGCACAGCGTGAGGCCATTCCCTCTCCTTCTGTCATTATTTACCAGTGCCTGCCTCTCTGCAGCCTCCTTTCAGGCAGCTGCAGAGAGCAAGGAGGTCTTCCCTCAGCCGCCTTCTTTGCAGTCTGCCAGCCCCAGCCCCCTCAGCCACTCCTCACAGCCTTGTTCTCCAGCCCCTCAGCAGCTCAGTCGCCCTTCTCTGCACCCACTCCAGCCCCTCCATGTCCTTCCTGTGCTGCGGTGACCAACACTGAGCACAGCACTCGCGGTGCAGCCTCACCAAGGCTGAGCACAGAGGCACAGTCACCTCCCTTCTCCTGCTGGCCACACTCTTTGTGATACAGGCCAGAATGCCCTTTGCCTTCCTGGCCACCTGGGCACACTGCTGGCTCCTGTTCATGCTCCTGTCAGTCAGTGCCCCCTGACCCTCTTCCTCCACACAGCTCTCCCGCCGTTCTTCCTCAAGCCTGTAGCCTTGCGTGGGGTTGTTGTGGCCTAGGAGCAGGACCTGGCCCTTAGCCTTGTTGAAGCTTACAGGTAATATGCTGAATAAAAAGCCCCTCAAGCTTTCCATTTCTTATCCCTCACCCCCTCCCAGAGATACATTTTGGCAAAGAGGAAAAGTGTATCAATGTTTCTCAATAAAACCAAAACCTTTACTGTTTTCCTCCAAAGCCAAACGTTTTCACTTGCTGAAAAACAGCATCCAAAAACCGTCTACTTGCAGAAGAAACCAAGATTCCAAAGAAAAACAAACTACCAGAAATGGAGGTGACTTCAGTAGGAGGCATGCAATAAGTGGCGATACAGCAGCGGCTCCGACAGCCCACCACAAACACTGCCCAAGGAGGGCCCCAGGCTTCAGCTATCCACAACAAGAGGACATCCTTACAGCATCTGTAGCATGAAGAGGGCATCACAGCAGCATTAGGTGTAGCTGAGAAAGAACTTGGAGAAGGCTTCATGCTACAAGAGTGCATCTTCTTTTGTTACACTCTACTTGGAACTGGTGAGGCCACACCTCCATTACTGTGACCAGTTTTGGGCCCCTCTCTACAAAAAGGATATTGAGGAGCTGGAGCATGTCCAAAGAAGAGCAACTAAGCTGGTGAAGGGTCTCAAATACAAGTCTTAGGAGGAATGTCTGAAAGAATTAGGGTTGGTTAGAATTTAGAAGAGAAGGGTGAGGGGAGACCTCGTGGCCCTTTGCAACTCTCTCAAAGGTTGGAGTGAGGTGGGGGTTGGCCTCTTCTCACATGCAAGAAGTGACAGGACAAGAGGAAACAGCCTCAAAATGTGCTAGTGGAGCTTCAGGTTGGATATCAGGAACACTTTCATCACTGAAAGGGTTCTCAGGCAGTAGAAGCAGGGCTTAGAGAGGTGTCAGAGTGGCCATCCCTGGAGATACTGACAAGATGTGTGGATGTGGTGCCTAGGGACTGCGGCTCAGCAGCAGCGGTGAGATGGCAAGCTTACGGCAAGCGGTTGGACTTGATGCTGTGGTGGCAGGCCTGATAGGCCAAACATGGGCTTATCCATGCCCTGGCTTGCTCAGACATCTTCCCCTGCTCCTCCTCCTTCTGTGCTGGGGGAAGGCAATGGCGGGAGGGGAGGGCGAAAGGTCTGGCCTCACCTAATATGAGAGGCCTGGCAAAGGGCCGTTCTGATTGGCTAACCCATGGCCAATGCCCCATTGTCTCGGGCCGGATATTGGCAAAAGGGATGAGCAGGTAGCACAGGGCTGCTGCTGCCTCGTTTTGCATCCTGAATTTGCCTGGAGAGCTGACCAGGAACAGGCTCCAAACGCCTGCACGCGATGGGCCTGCACAGCCAGCGTGGCACTGTGCTGAGACTGCACATGGCGTTGGATCCTGCCTGCCCCTCTGCAAGTCTCCTGTCAAGACAGGAACCTCTGGAGATCATTCAGAGGAGCCAGGTCAGAGACTATGCTATAGACCCCCAGCTTCCTGAGAAAAGAGCCTGGGAAACTCTGACAGCAACCCCTCCACCTGCTTTGGGTGCTGTCTGATTGATACAGCAGGGCAAGGGAGGTGATTCTCCCCCTTTACTCTGCTCTCGTCAGACCCCACCTGGAGTACTGTGTGCAGTTCTGGAGCCCCCAACACAAGAAGGACATGGAACTGCTGGAGCGGGTCCAAAGGAGAGCCACGAAGATGATCAGAGGGCTGCAGCAGCTCTGCTATGAGGACAGGCTGAGAGAGTTGGGGCTCTGCAGCCTGGAGAAGAGAAGGCTTCGAGGAGACCTTAGAGTGGCTTTCCAGTATCTGAAGGGAGCCTACAGGAAGGCTGGGGAGGGACTATTGACAAGGTCTGGTAATGTCAGGACGAGGGGGAATGGGTTTAAGCTGGAAGAGGGGAGATTTAGACTGGATGTTAGGAGGAAGTTCTTTACAGTGAGGGTGGTAAGGCACTGGAATGGGTTGCCCAGGGAGGTTGTGGATGCTTCCTCCCTGGAGGTGTTTAAGGCCAGGCTGGATGAGGCCTTGGGCGAGCTGCTCTAGTGGGAGGTGTCCCTGCCTGTGACAGGGGGTTGGAGCTGGATGATCCTTGAGGTCCCTTCCAACCTAAACCATTCTATGATTCTATGATTCTATGATACTTTGTGAGTAAGTACTTAAAAGCCTCTTCCAGTATAATGTCTGCATTTGCCACTTTAAGAAATAAGTGCTCAGGTTTTGCCTGTGCCCTGCCTGTATAAATTTCCAACCTGTGCATTTTGAACCTTGTGAATAAGTTTCCTGGCGAGTTGTAATGTTAATAAACAGTTCTCATAGCTATTAACAATCATTGCCTGGGTATCAAAATTAATACAGATTATTCATTTTGCATCATCCCTCATAGATGCTCTCACAGGTCTCTTCCAACCCCAGCAGTTCTGTGATTCTGTGATTCTTAAGCTTCCTTTGTCAGAAAGGGGAGGATATTTCTGGCCATACTTTTTTGTCTGCTGCAGTACCTCCCTGGCAGGATGGTAAGCTTGAAGTGACTCCCAAACTCTTCCCATCACCTGAAGAACCACAACTTTGCACCTTTAATCCCTCCAATTAAATAAAATGACACTTAAGGATAATCAAATCCTTAAGTAGCACAAAATCTCAGTGCCTGACTCCCAAGTGTAAGAATGTCATATTCAACCTCAAATTGCCATCTCAGTTTGTAGAAAGCATTGCCCAAAAGCAGCAGAAAATTGAGTGCAGATTCCTGAGCTGTTTGTGGTAATTGTCTCAGGCTGGGAGGATTTCATGAACACGGAGATCTCTCCCAGAGCTAGGGACAGCACTTTTTTTAGCACCCCTCATACACCTTTACAAATTGCAAACAACCTCTGAGGGCTAAACTAAGCAGAGATAACACAAAAGGTGTTGGAATGGCAAAATATCTGCAATTCAGCTGAACATCTGTTTTGGGGACCCACACAAAAGACTCCAGTAACAAACTAACGATCTGAGAGGTTTGTTTGCTGAGGTTCCAGAAGAGCTGAGCAATGGCAAAATTGCACAAATGTCTCAAAAACACATACAATAAATCTGCAGCCATAAAGGCTGTGCAGAAGACCTTGTTTAGCAGTGATGTACTCATTCCAGCCACACATTTGAAGGTTGACACCACAGTGGAAGCTTAAGAACCATACAGCAGCAGTGTACAAATTCTGTCACATCTTGTGTGCTTTTATAGAGTCATAGAATCATAGAGTCAGACAGGTTGGCAGAGAGCTCCAAGCTCATCCAGCCCAGCCTAGCACCCAGCCCTGCCCAAGCAACCAGACCATGGCACTAAGTGCCCCAGCCAGGATTGGCTTCAACACCTCTAGGCACAGCAACTCCACTACCTCCCTGGGCAGCCCATTCCAATGCCAATCACTCTCTCTGACAACAACTTCCTCCTAACATCCAGCCTAGACCTGCCCTGCCACAGCTTCAGACTCTGTCCCCTTGTTCTGCGGCTGGGTGCCTGGCAGCAGAACCCAACCCCACCTGGCTACCTTCAGGGAGCTGCAGACAGCAATGAGCTCTGCCCTGAGCCTCCTCTTCTGCAGGCTGCACACCCCCAGCTCCCTCAGCCTCTCCCCACAGGGCTGTGCTCCAGGCCCCTCCCCAGCCTTGCTGCCCTTCTCTCCACACCTTCCAGCACCTCAACATCTCTCTTCAATCCAGGAGCCCAGAACTGGACACAACACTCAAGATGTGGCCTGAGCAGTGCTGAGCACAGGGGCACAAGAACCTCCCTTGTCCTGCTGCCCACACTGCTCCTGAGCCAGCCCAGGATGCCATTGGCTCTGCTGCCCACCTGGGCACTGCTGCCTCAGCTTCAGCTCCTCTCTACCAGCACCCCCAGCTCCCTCTCTGCCTGGCTGCTCTCAGCCACTCTGGCCCCACCCTGTAGTGGTGCCTGGGGTTGTTGTGGCCAAAGTGCAGAACCCTTCACTTTGATCCTGTATTTTAGCTTAGCTGCTAAAGTTGAGGCAGAGCCTCCAGCAAGTTTCCTATGCCACCTCCTGACGGCTGGAAGAGCCAGGGCATCCTGCTGTGTGGCCCCAAAGTCGCCACACAGCACACATCCGCTTGCACCGACTCACCTGGGGATGGGACTAGCACCCAGGGATCTCCAGGATCTATCTTGCCACCATGGTCATGGGACCTGGCGTGGCCAAAAGATCACCCAAGACAAGAATATGGACTGCTCTTCCCCACCCCAGTGCAGACAGATGGTACCACTTTAAACAGCCCAGCGCTATACAGCTTAAGGAGCTCTCCTGCTCTGTTTCCAAACCATTTACCCACTTTGCAACAACAAAGGAGGTGGCATTACACTCAAAGTCCCTTAGCTGCTTACCAAGCCCTCAGAGAAGCAGGTCTTTTCCCACACATCTTTAAGGCAATGCTAATTACATTACACACAGTGGCAAATATATACACAGGGGACAACAGTATATCTCCTACTGAAGTGCTACTGTTGCTTCCTCATTTACAGCAGAAGAGGGAAGCAAGGTACCCTCACAGCTTGGCAAGCCTTCCCTCCTGCAGCAGGTGAGTCCCTGGCTCAGCCCCTCCAGGAACCTGCCTCCATCTGACATGGCTTGGCTGAGCACACTGCCTCCTGGTTGGAGACTGCTTAGACAGGAGGGCCCAGACAGTGGTGGTCAGTGAAGTTAAATCCAGTTGCTGCTGGGCACTAGTGGTGTTCCTCAGGGATCTGTTGGGATCACTTCTTTTTAACATCTTTATTGATGACCTTGATTCAGGCACAAGAGTGTCAGCAGTAAGTTTGCAGATGACACCAAGTTAGGTAGCAGTGTTGATTCGAATGAGGGTAGAGAGGCCCTTCAGAGGGGTTTAGACAGGCTGGATCTATGGGCCAACATTCATGGGATGAGTTTCAACAAGGCCAAGTGCCCCAGATCTTGCAGTTGGGTCAGAACAACACCAAACAGCACTACAGGCTTGGCACAGTGTGGCTGGAAAGCTGCCTGGCTGGAAAGGGACCTGGGGGTTGTAATGGACAAGTAGCTAAATGTGAGCCAGCAGTGAGCCCAGGGGCCAAGAAAGCCAATGGCATCCTGGCTTGGATTAAAAATGCTGTGCCCAGCAGGAGCAGGGAGGGGATTGTCCCCTTGGACTCTGCTCTGGTGAGGCCACACCTTGAGGGCTGTGTCCAGCTTTGGGCATCTCAGTACAAGAGAGACATGGAGGTGCTGGAGCCAGTGCAGAGGAGGGCAAGGAAGCTGTGAAGGGCCTGCAGAATAAATCTGGTGAGGAGAGACTGAAGGAGCTGGGGATGGTTAGTGTGAGGAAGAGGAGGCTAAAGGGAGACTTCATTGCTGTCTACAGCTACCTAAAGGGACATGGTGGAGAGGCTGCTGCTGGTCTCTTCTCACAGGTAACTGGAGACAGAACAAGGGGGAATGGCCTCAAGCTGAGGTTGGGGAGGTTTAGATTGGACATTAGGAAAAAGTTTTTCACAGAGAGAGTGGTCAGGCACTGGAATGAGCTGCCCAGAGAGGTGCTGGAGTCACCCACCCTGGATGTGTTTCAGGGTGGTTTGGATGTGGTGCTTAGGGCTGTGGTTTAAGGTGAATCTCGTTGAGTAGGGTTCTAGGTTGGACTTGGTGATCCTGAGGGGCTTTGCCAGCCCAGAAGTTTCCGTGATTCTGTGATTCTGTGACAGTGGGCACTGATCTCTACATTGCTGTTCAGAAAGGTTGTTCTCCAATGCTAAAACCAAAACAAGCCCCATGCCTTCCCTAAAATGTTTCCTGGGAATGATTGGCTGCGAGGCCACAGTGCTTAAGAGGGGAAATCTTTCATGCAGTACCTCTCATGGGCCAGCACTCAGCCTCATCCACCTTAACAACATACACAGAAAGTTCACAGCTGCCATCCCCTCTCCTCTCTGCTAAGCTGGCCAGCTCTCATGCAGCTGATAGTGCCTTGTTAATGGTTGGAATCCATGATCTTAAAAGCCTTTTCCAACCAAAACCATTCTGTGAGATCATATGCATATTTATTTACCTTGCATTAACTGTAGGCAAAACTTAAAAGATGCTCAACACAGTTAATAACTAAGTATTATAAATGCCCCTGTGAATATGCAGAGTCATCTATAAGTAACATAGATGGTCACGAAAACTGATTTATACCTGTGCACAAGCAAACAAACTGTTCCAAAGATGACTCTTGTAATTCTTTTCTCAAACTGGAGAGTACCTCTTCTCCATCACTGCTTCTTTCAGTGTATTAAATCAAATGCCTGTGATGGATCATGAGGGCAGTTATAAACAACCCAAAGTGAGGTAAGTTTCACTTAAAAAAAAGTCAGACTGCTTCCCCAAGTTCAGTGTTAATTGCTGAGTTTTCACAGCACAGCCCAGTCCTACTCAAGAAGGAGGGAAGACCCAGAACTGCTGCCACATAGCAGGGCTGGATCTGGGCACAGGGTGCCAACAGCAGGGAGCCACCTCGCAGGCACGTGCCCGCGTGCAGAAAGAGCCTTCTCTTTGGTGGTGTTCACAGCTGGCACACAGGAAGACAATGGGCAATGCGGTGCACAGCCAACTCCTCTTGGGCAGGGAGCTCCTAGGGGCTCCTCCTTCCACTCAGGGCATGTGGGTGCAACCAGGAGGCTCTGTAAGGACACAGAACCAATGTGGCTTGGCCAGTCTGGATGACACCTAGGGGTGCAGGTACCAGTGTGGGGACATTTTACATCTTAGACATCTTGCCTGGCCTCATCCTATCAGTGAGGATCTACTATGAATCCAGGGTTGCATTTACCAACACTCAGCAAGTGTCTGGGCCACACAAAAAATCCTAACCGGTAGCAGAAGTTTCTTTCAGGCTTTTGAGTCTCTCAACATCCAAAAGTAAGATTTACCCAGAGATGTATCAAGTCTCTGCAACTACCTACATCAGCTGCGAGGAGCAGGCAAAGGGCTTGTTTTAACAGTGCACTTCTTGCACTTCTTTCCTGTATCTCAACTTCTCCCCTCCACATGCTGCCATAACAACACAGCACTAACAAGAACATTGCTCTTCCACACTGAGAAGCTGGAAAAATTGTTCTCTGAGCTGTTTATTTGAAACCATTTTTGTCTAGACTACAGAGGTAGCAGGGCAAGGAGTTCAAGTTAACCATCCTACTTAGAAAAATGAGACTGGAAGAACAAAGGACCAAACAAAGCACCACCTCCATCTCTGAGCTGAGCAAAACGACCACAGCTCACTCTCCTTATCCAGCATGTGTTGGTGCAACGAGTTCTGCACAAGCCTCTTACAGAGAGCTTCACAGATCACGATGACAGGTACTCTAGGGCTGGTGATAACAGGCACCAGCAGGTCTGGTAGGCTCAGCAAATCAAGTTCTGTGTCCCACCCAGGTGCAAGGGGTTCAAGTGATGTTTTTTAAAACAAAACCAAACAAACAAACAAAAAAAAACCAACCGAAAATAAAATTAAAAAATAAAACAAAAAACCAACCAAAAAATCAACCCCCAACAAAACCTCCCTAAGCCAGCCTAGCTCTGTGTATGGTTGGAGTGGCGCACGCACAAGGGATATCCTCCAGCATGCTCCAATTGAGCTTATTTCTGCCTAGCAAGAGATTGCTCAGAGAGGTTTTGGCACAGCACACTGGTCCTCGACTAGTGCAAATGAAGGCAAAACAGGCAGAGTGCATCACTGTTCACTTTCCAGGGGAACCAGTAAAACGGATTAATATCAATAGAAGCCAATTTACATGTCTGTGTCTCAAAAGGAAATGGTAGCTGATTTATTTCCCTACTAATACAAATGGAATCAAGCTTGCACATTACTTGGTTCATGTCTGTCTCGCTCTGCCTGACGAACCCTAAGGTAGCCCATACAGCAAGCTCTGTCGGATCGAGTTGCCAGTGAGAGGAGAGGAAAAGGCACGAGGTGCTATAACACAAGCTGGTGCTCCAACTTTGCTCCTCGCTTGCAGTATGCAGGCGTGCTCTGGGGGCAGGAGAGCCTGTTACTGCAAGACATACTCAGAGCTAAAAGGACATGGCAGCCCTCCACACTGTAGTCTGATTGCATTAGACTGAGCACAGCACAAGAAATAAATATTTAGACAGGGTAGATGGCAGCCTGAACACATCAAAGTGTCACTTCTGAGCTCAGACAACTGGAAGCGCTCTCCCCTTGCCGTGCTCGTGTGAAGCTCGCCAGCGCTTGCTGCCTCAGCCAGATGGTACGCGGGCAGCGTGCGGCTGCCTCCTTCCTAGACAGCTCAGAGCCACGGCCAAGCTGCCATCTTACTTCTGGCTCATCTATCACTGCCAGGGCATCTACTGCAGCACAGCCTCCTTCTTTCTGTTTTAATCTTCAAGAGCAGCAGAAGGGGGGGAAGAAAAAAATCTCCAAACACTAAATTACAATTAGGCTTCAGCTGCACAGTAGGTAATTAAGAAATTTGGGAGCTTGCAACTTCCCAGGAGGTAGTGGACTTAATTAAAATTAAAGCAGTTCATTTGAAGAGGGTGGTGTGACCCTCTTGCTGCCAGACTTCAGGCCCGTGGAAACCCCTCGCTGGTAGCTCTGTGTGCTCTGAGTATTAGGATAAATGTTTTCATATGTAAATTGAGCAAGCATTCCTCACTGCCCTGCCTGCAGAGCTGCTTTATTGCTTCTCCAACACACTTGTGCCCAGCAAACAACAAAAGGCAACCTGTGTTTATAGGGCACTGGCCTGGCATTCAAGAAATCTGCGCTCAAAATACTCGGCGTGCCAAATGTCAGCAATGTGATGTGGGCAGCTCAAACACTGCTCTGCCTCATAGTTCCCCCATCAGGAAAAATGGGAACAATTTGTACTTCTCTCCCACTTAACCTACATACATCCATAAACTTCTCAGAACAGAGACGGACTCTAATTACCTAGAGGCATGGCAGCAAATGAGGCAGGTGCCCTCCCATCTTCCTGGGTGCCATCTCACGCAATGGAAAGAGCAAATGGAAAGCACTGGACCAGGTGTTCTACCCTCTCGCTCCTGCCTCTCGGCTTGTCACAAAACCAGTTCATGCTGTGTGTGTCTGGTCAGTGCAACATGCACCCCCAGCCCCTCCCCCCGGGCTCGGCAGCCACCAGCTGCTTTGTGGCAGGTTGGAAAGCAGCACAGGATGCAGGGAGCAGTGGTCCCCCTGTGCTGTGGCATTTCACCCAATTACAGCTGCCAACAGGGAAAAAGGAAGAAAGTTAAGTTGCAATTTGTGACATCAGAGCGTATTCTGGATTCAAACCGGCTGCCCACCTTGGCTGTAACTGGTGCACATTCTCCAGCACAGGCAAAGCTGGTGTTTGTCTTTAAAGGAGGCACAACCATAGCTAGGAGGAGTGAAGCCACCACAAGCACATTCCCCACATTAACATCATCCAGGGCAAGCACAGTGGCACGGAACATTCAGGGTTGGAAGGGACCTTCAGAGGTCATCAGGTCCAACCCCTATGCCAGAAGAGGATCATCTAGGTGAATACATCCAGGTGGACTTTGAAAGTCTCCAAAGGAGACTCCACAACTTCTCTGGGCAGCCTGCTCCAGTGCTCTGTCACTCCTCAAGTGACCTCAAAGAGATAGTTAGCTAAATATAAACAGAACATTACAAGAAAGACATTGGATGTGCTCAAGCAACTCAAAGAAGGGCAATGATGCTGGTGAAGGGTCTAGGACACAAGTTCTATGAGGAGCAGCTGAGTGAACTGAGGTTGTTTAGTCTGGTGAAGAGAAGGCTCAGGGGAGACCTAATCTCTCACTACAGACACCTGAAAGGAGGTTGTAGAGAGGTGGGAGTTGTTCTCTTCTCCCAGGTAACAAGCAACAGAATGAGAAGAAATGGCCTCAAGTTTCACCAAGAGAGGTTCACAGGATCCCAGGATGTCAGCGGTTGGAAGGGACCTCTGGAGACCTTCCAGCCCAACCCCCCCCTGCCACAGCAGAACCAGAGAATCCAGCACAGGTCACACAGGAACACATCCAGACAGGGCTGGAAAGGCTCCAGAGAAGGAGACTCCACAATCTCTCTGTTCCAGTGCTCTGGGACCCTTACAGTAAAGAAACATTGGAAGAGCCTGGCCAACAAAGTGGTGGAATCGTGTTCCAAGAGCCTATAGGTGTGGTGCTTAGGGACATGGCTGAGTGGTGGACTTGGCAGTGGAAGGTTAATGATTGGACTCAATGATCTTGGAAGTTTTCTCCAGTCTCAATGACTCCACAATTCTGTGACACTGCCCAGCAGTGCAGGTGAAGCCCAGAGCAGCTCGAGGCAGCGGAGTGCCTAGGCAAGCAGCAGAGAAGGATGCACAAGTGACCAGATGATGCCTCGTGCCACACGGTGTGCTAAGACTGTAAGGGACACTAACGAGCCACGTGGGCGAGGTTCCTCGTGAGACAACCTGCCTGCTTCAGCACGACACAGCTGGAAATGGAAGTCGACAGCACGAAGGGAGGAAAAATGATCACAGTGACACAACCTGAGGTTCTGACTGCCCAGCTTCTCTTCTGACATCTGAAAAAGCACTGGCCCACAACAGTGAACCAAGACATCTTAACTGCTGTTTCAAGATAATTGCTATCGGTTGGCTGTTCTTCCTTCAGTACACATTAGCCCATCTGAGCTGTTCAAGTTTCCATTTGCAGTCTCTCAGGAACTCTAGCACTGCCTCCTTACAGCTCAGCTAGAACGAGGTCACCTCAAAAACCACAGCAAAACAACAGGATGAGCCAGCGCTGAAACAGTGGAGTGGAATACCCTGCACCCAGATTAACTTCTGTGTGCAGCTTTTGACTGCCACTCAGCATTCCTGGCAACTGTTCAAATGTTCTTACAGCTCAGCCATTGCTATGCAAGAGGCCAAAGCACCATGGTGGAAAGCAGAAAAGATTCCAGTGGTTGGAAAAGAGGGCAGTAAAAATCAACATCAAGCACTTTTAGGAGTCCGTGATGCAGGAGTCAGTAAGCTAAGTTCTTGCTCAGGAAACAGGAAAGTCGCCTTCTCTTTGCCAACAAATTACAACTCACTGCTCAAGTTGCCAGCATTGGAGAGCACTCATATATATATATATATAAACATTTTAAGTACCTGAAATAGCTAAGAATACACAGGAGGCTGTGTGAGAACCTGTAACAGAGTAGAGGAAGGAGCTGAAAGAAAAACGGCTAATTTATACTAATAAAATCAGTCGAACTAAGCAGGTAGCTGCCAACTGCTCTGTTTCAAAAGCTCCTATTGAATGTGCCAATTTTTCACTCGAAGTGTTTTGATGGTGACTGTGTGCACTGGCACACGGCTTGCTGTGAAGATGAAACCCTTGGTTTTGCCACTGTCTGCCTGTGAGAAAGGAAAAGGAAAAGACCTTCGGTTTGCTTTCAGCCTGCTCCTGCTCGGCTGAGCGCTTCAGAGCACTGAAGTCCTGCTCAGTTTTCATCAGGTCGTTTGTTCAGTGAAGTTCCTGAGCTGTTTGGTGAGAACACTTTTCCTGCATAGAGTTCTGCTTTCAAAGGGTTGCACAACGCAGACCCCCTCTGAGAAAATCTCCCAGTGGCCTTGTGAGCCACAGCAGGCACCGTGATGCCACTTCAGAGTGGGGACAGTTCCAGCCCATGATTTTGTGTGCTTAAGCAGGGTATTTTTATGCTCTTTTCCCTTACTGACTGAGGTTGGAACAAGCCTAACTCACAAAGCAAGTTGTCTGACAAGGCCGTGTCTTCCATGTCAATCCAAAAGCAGTTCATAGAAAGCAATTGTGACAAAATGTACAATGGGAAGTCTGAAACTCAGCCCCCAGGAACATCATGGATGCAGGGAACGTTCAAGGACAAATTTCTGACAAGAGAGTGTAGTTCTGCCTGGTGTTTGGCTGTAGATTTCAGTGGTTTCAGGCACAACCACTGCACTGCAGGGCTGCTGCTGGAGGACAGTTCAAATTTATCATGCCAGAAGGAAGCCTGGCTCAGTACCTGAACAGAGGGCACGAATGTAATTCTTGCCTAAGGCCCACTTGAGCCCTCCAGCTCCAGCTGTCTTGTTCATCCAGCTGTTTGCCTCCTCTGAGGCACTGGAGTCAGTTTGTGTCCCCACAAGGCTACAAGCATATTAAAGAGCAAGAGATAAATTACTTACTGGCCTTAATCCTACTTACTATTATGTGAGACAAAATAGAGTTGCTTTAAGCATAGCTATGACTGAGATCTGGTGCTTCAGAATCCCTGAAATGTAAGAACAGACTGTTGAAACAGAAATGCAAAACCTGGTCAGGGGCTCATTTAACAAGGATGGTTACTTCAAATAACTGATGGCCCCAATTAGCCTGGAGGCTGCGGGAGTGCCTTCAGAGAGCAGATTTTGTATCGCCATATCCAAAGAAATACGATTAAAAGAGTTCAGGGGCATCTTTGCCACAGTGGGAGCATCAAGTCAAACGTGAAATGAGCAGGGAAGGCGAGCAGATCACTTACTTCCCCTGAGGGAAAACGATGCCCGCTGACAGGCTGATAAAGTGGCTAAAATCTGATCCTCCTAGCCACATGGCAGAGTCAAACGAACCCCATGCAAATCTCCTCAGCGTTTCCCACAGCTGTACAACAGAGAAAGCAACATCAGGTGAGGATTAAAGGAAGAAATTAACACTCTGACACCAGAGGAGCTGAACGTTGTAACATTTCTGAGGACTTTGAAACCTATTTCCCCACCAAGATCTTTAAGCCAAAAACTCCTCCCCAGGAACTAAGCTGCAAAACACCACCCATGAGTTCACTGCCTGGAGAAAATCATCATGCATGAGGTCACCGTAAAACACTAAATAAAGATGTGGCTCTGCAGAGGGAGATACTTCATTGACTAGACTGAGCTTAGCATGACACCACCTTCATGGCAATGAACACAACAGCATGGAGGCAGAATGGAGAAACAGCCCCCTCCTTGGCAGCCTGTCCTCTGCAGAAACAGTATTTCTGCTCTGGTTCAGCTTTTGACATTTACAGAGAGGCTTAGAGAGTGGTTTCACAGCTCTGCCAACCGCACTCAGTGCTTGTTTGCCCTGTTAAGGCACTTGGGTTTGGACTCTATTTACACCCTTAACCACTGGCTGAGACTCCATGCAAGCTGTGTGCTGGTTCCCGGGCCCCATCCAGGCCATGTTGCAGGTCTGAACCACCCCAAGCCATGAGCACGTGCCTGAGGTGAAGGTGTCTATGCTGCAAAGCCATGGCAGCAGCCTGCCTCGCTTGTGCTGGAGAGAGGACACCACTGCTCTGCCTCCCTGCTGCCTAGGGGGTGCCAACACAGACGGCACAGTTCGTAGCTCAGTCCTGCTGTGCAGTAAGCGTAAGAGCTAACGTTCGTCGTCCCCTCCACCATACACAGCTTGCTCCCATGTTGTTTCTCTCCCAACTTTCCTGCCTTACAGTCATCTCATTCACTGCCCTGCCAGCAGCAGCAGCGGCATTTCCTAGCTTGCTGGGGCTGGCTGCAAGGGTGCTCGGTTTCCCCTGAGCAGCCCTGATAGTGCTGTGTTTTGCATCAGTAGCCAGCGAGGTGCTGGTGATGCACCTGTGTTTTGGACACCACTGAGCAAGCAGTGCCTGCGCAGCATCAGGGCTGTCTCTCCCAACATTCCCTCCTCACCGGCAGGCTGAGGGTGGGAGAGATCTTGGGAGGGAACATAGCCAGGACAGCTGATCCAAACTGACCTGAGGGATATTCCATACCACATGAAGTCTGCTCAGCAAGAAACACAAAGAGAAAGGAGAAGGAGAGGAGAGGCATTCATTATTACATTTGTCTGCCAGAGCAACCACTACACATACTGAAGCCCTGCTTCCCGGGAAGTGGCTGAACATCACCTGCTGATGTGAGATAGGGAATAAATCTTTTGTTTGCCTTTGTTTCCATGCATGGCCTTTGCATTTTCTTTACTAAACTCCCCTGCTCTTGACTCACAAGGTAATTTCATTTTATTCTCTTCCCACCTCATCCCATTGAGGAAGGAAGTGACAGAGCAGCTTGGTTGACACCTACCATCACACATATGGCTGCACTGGATACTGAACAGACACAGCCTGCTCCTTCATCTTTCTGCAAGACTCAGGAGCCAGGAGGCCTTCCCATTTTGGATCTCTGCTAACTACACCAAAGGAGGGGATGCAGGTTGGCATCTGTCTCAGGCTTGAGCCATGCACATAGGATGGATGGGGTGAGACAGGGCAGGACAGTCCATGGGATGCTGGCAACCTCCACAGGAACAATCCTGTCCCCTCAGCACAGATATGACACACTGACTACTGTGAGAGTATTTGCAGGGTGTCCAGGATCCAAAACTTCCATCCATACATCAGATACTCAAACACTGAGGGCAAATTCTGCCTGTGATATTAGGCAGATTCCCTGAGCTCTGTGCCTCTGTCTTAACAAACAGGTGTGTTTGAGGTGGTGGAGTCGCCGTCCCTGGAGCTGTTCAAGGCAGGATTGGACGTGGCACTTGGTGCCATGGTCTAGCCTTGAGCTCTGTGGTAACAGCTTGGACTTGATGATCTGTGAGGTCTCTTCCAACCTTGATGATACTGTGAGACTGTGAGACTGTGATACTGTGACTTGCTAAACTGGCAAGAATGTCAACATTACAGACAGGCAGCACAGTCGCTCCCACTCACCATTAGCCGTTTGCTTCTTGGACCTACAATGAAGAAGCCCAGCCACAAGCCTTCAGACTCTGCAAGGAGCAGCAAGTATTGCTTTAGTTTCTAAACTAAAGCACACCTTGTCAGAAATAAAGCCCTGCAGCAGGAAGTGGCACGTGGAATTCTGTGCTGTGACTGTGACACACGCTCAGTTTTCAAGGAATCAAATTGGCAGTGAAGGCTGAAAGCCAGCCAGGGCCTGCAGCTCAGCTGGGAAGGCTGGAGCCAAAGCACTCAGATGAGGGAGCCCAGATGTATCTGAGGGTTTCTCAGAATGCTCTCATTTTTCATAGTCAGGCCTCTGGGCAAACTGGACACTACCACCTTCTGTAGAAGCTGCCAGGGGAGGCTGTGCACTTGGCCAGCTCCCCAGTGCAAGCCAAATGGCACTGACCAGGCAGGAATCAAAGGAACATGACTTAAAATGGATTTTTATGTGTGCTGCCCCTAATACCTGAGCAGCTGTGCCCAACCCATCCCCAAGTCCAGCAACATGGCACACTCCTGCCTCTCCCTCTCAGCTGACCTTGCATAAATGATAAACAGACGCACCCTCCTTTGGGGGAGATGCAGGGCTGCAGCACAGAGCAAGATAAAAAGCTGCCCTTAGCATTTTCTAGCAAGTCCTATCAAAACCTCCCCACTTTACATCAGCTCCCTAAAAACCTGAACTGTTTTAATCTGCAGACCCAGTGCTCTGCAGCAGCACAGCACACATGGAATAAACCCCATTTTGATTAACTTTTTTATGACGTCTTGAAAAGCATCTGTGTGATTTTGCAGCATTTCCTTTTAATCCTCCTGGCAGAATTATGTTCATCTGCCTGAAACACCGCATTTGTTGTGACTACCACAAGACCTCATTTGGTGGACGTCATGGCCCATTACCTGTTTTTAATAGCAGGCCAAGGTCTCTCCAGTTTGTGTGCGCTGCAGCAGAGGATGCTCTGCAATGGCTGGAAGCAGCGCGAATGCCGCGGCTGTCCCACAGCCCCTGTTCGCTAGCACTGCGCAGCAGAAAGGAGGCTTTGCTTGCCCAGCTGAGTTCCTGGGCTCATAGCTCTCTCCTTGTTCCTTTGGGCAGCCCTTTACACCCAGGCAAAGGGAGTTTTCAGCATTTTACACCCACCCAAATGCTGAGGAGCACACTCGGACCACTGCAGCCTGGTACATACCTGAATATATTTAAAGCCCATTAAGCCTCACCAGCGTCCTCTGGGACAAGGCAGGAAGAGCCCAGGGGCGGCTTGTAAGTTCACGGCCAGTGGTGGGGCAGCCTCCTCAGCCCCTTCCTATGTCTGCCAGCACGGGGTCTCCTTGTTCCCTGCTGCCCTGCTCTTGGGGAGCTGGGACATTCCTTTCCTCCTCTGGCTGCTCTGCCTTTCCCTTTTGTGCACTGAGCCTGCAGCGCTTCCAGGCTGTCTCTGCGCAGCCCCAGCACCAAGTGTCCCCATAGCGAAGGGGATCTCGTCCTAACAGATGGAGAACGGACCTGCCCCTACTCTCTTCAGCTCTCCTGCTAAAAAGGCTTTACCCCTTGATTTAGCAGAGGTGTCTTCACAGTATCACAGTATCACCAAGGTTGGAAGAGACCTCACAGATCATCAAGTCCAAGCTGTTACCACAGAGCTCAAGGCTAGACCATGGCACCAAGTGCCACGTCCAATCCTGCCTTGAACAGCTCCAGGGACGGGGACTCCACCACCTCCCTGGGCAGCCCATTCCAGTAGCCAATGACTCTCTCACTGAAGAACTTTCTCCTCACCTCAAGCCTAAACTTCCCCCGGCACACCCTGAGGCTGTGTCCTCTCGTTCTGGCACTGGCTGCCTGAGAGAAGAGAGCAACCTCCCCCTGGCCACAACCACCCTTCAGGTAGTTGTAGACCTGTCTTTGTGGGGCCGTTTTAATTTGATGGTCTTCCAACAGGATTTTAGTCATTAGGAGAGACTGAGAGCAAGACAATAGACCTGAAACAGAGGTAAAGGGGTGAGCGCATGGGATCCCTCCGCCTGCTACTCCAGGAGATAGTTTGAGTGTTGTTAACTAACAGGGATGGCAAAAGCACCACTGCTAAAAATCCAACCATCGGCTGAAAATACAGACAGAAAGAGTTAAAAGACTGCTGTGGGCTTCAGTAAGTTAGTCCTGTCCCTGGGCTCCCAGGCAGCTCCTGAGAGTGCCGGAGCCCTCTGATCAGCCTCACCATAGCTGTCTGCCTGTCAGAGTAAATCACGGCGAGGGTTTCTCCAAGCGCCTGCCTCTCTCGCTTGCATAATCACACGGCGGATTTACCCACCAACAGCAGGTAGTAGCTGTGGCAGTGTGCAAACCTTTGGAATGTAGATTTCTTGGGAAAGTGAAAGGAAAAAAAAAACCAAACCAACCAAAGCCCAAACAACAAACACCTCTCTAGAGATCCGAACGCTGTTGGAACGGCACGTCACAAACATCGGTGATAAAAAATTCACAATAACCCCTCCAGGCTGGAAGAGTGCCTGCTCCTTGGGTTGTTTAAAGCAAATGTCTGGGAGCTGGAAGCCTGATTTCACACCAATCCGCTCCTGAAACATCTAGACCAGCCCTGTACAGATTAGGGTGAAATGCAGAGAGCAGCACTGGATTGGCCTGCAGAGATCATGGCAGTAAGGGGACAAAAGCCCAATACAGGTTGGGTTTTTTCCCCCTAAAAATTGCCTTCTCGACAGCAACAATGAACACCTTGCTCCTCCTTGCTGTGTTTTTCCTTGCCTGCTCTGCTCAGTTTTGCTGAGGGATAAACAGCCCCAGCCCAAGCCTGCAGGTGAACCAGAACCAGAACTAGAACCAGGCAAGGACATGGCTGTGTGGCTCCCGGAACTGACTTATCATGAATCATAGAATCAGTCAGAGTTGGAAGGGACCACAAGGATCAGCCAGTTCCAACCCCCCTGCCATGCCCAGGGACACCCTACCCTAGAGCAGGCTGCACACAGCCTCAGCCAGCCTGGCCTTAAACACCTCCAGCCATGGGGCCTCAACCACCTCCCTGAGCAACCCATTCCAGCCTCTCACCACTCTCATG